>OZ026518.1:26704354-27304354 GCA_964019695.1 Loripinus fragilis
TGGAATCTTGAAAAATGATAGTTTTCTTCGGAATTAACCATTTGACTTCAGTAAAATAAGCTGAGGACTAAAAAAAAACGTTGTCAGGGCTTTTTTGTCAGATTGACCTGGAACCCCCCCCCCCCCCCCCCCCCCCCCCCCCCCCCCCCCCCCCCCCCCCCCCCCGACGAAAAATCCTGGATCTGCACATGGAAAGCAAGGTGTACCCGGGATAACATGGTGTTCAAATAGCAGTGCAAAGACTAGCATGTGCATCCAACCCTGTTTCTGGCTGTAAAAGAGTCAGTCAGCCTCAAATCTCGAAAGACAGATTTTCTCATGTAATGGCTTTTCCATGGTCAAGCGAACGAAGATGGCAAAGTACGGGAATCTGGTTCTACATTGATTGCCATTATCATAATCTTAGAATGCTAACAGCCTAACACCGAGCTATATTGGGTCCGAGCTAACACGTAAGGGGGTGTGCGAACAAGCTGAGCATGTTATGTGGCCACAAGGAATACGACGTATGATGAAGACTCGAACCAACCAACCTATGCAGAAATATAGGTGTTCATACAAAGCCTTTAAATGGAGTAAGCATTCGCAAAAACGTAAGTTGTGGGTCTTTTTACAATATGAAGGTAGAGGAATGTACTACTCTGATTCATGAGAGTTCTGCGTTCCAGTTGTTCATATTTCATATTTAGAAGTCGCCATTTTCATTTTCAGTTTTCATTCCAAATCAATGAGTGTACGCGTACGTCTAACCTGTAGGACTGAATGTACGTACATGTATTGTCTTGTCTACTTCTATGCTGCATTTTTAGGGTTCTAAGAAAATAAGAATCTACATCATGACCAAATATGAAAGCTGCGATATACATTGCTCTGTTACGTTGTAGAGCTAGCCGTCGGTAGTGAACAGAAGTTGTATTTTTGTTATGATTCCTCGGACCCAGTGGGTCCGAGTATGATTCCAATCAAGACAATCGTCATAGAACAAGTCCGACGTGACATCTCTTCCGTAAAGCAGGCCTATGTAAAGTTGGCCTGTAACCAGGTGATATCGCCGGGTATATCGCACATTGCATGTGAGTCGGTTGAAACGGCAATCCGGACTTTTATGTTTGGTTGTTTATTTTCAATCTTTAACCATGCTATTAAGAATGTTAGTTTAATTGAAAATACTGATCAGACATTCAGCCTGTAATTAGGCTAAAAGGATAAACAGAAATTCCTCCCTCTTTGGCAATTTTCGCATGTTTTTTGTCCCGTTTTTCGATCTTCAGATTTTCATTTTATTAGTTCGTACAGTCCCATTTCTCAGAAAAATAATTTTTATTAGTTCGTACACAGTGAAAAATAATTATTTTTTAACTGTACGAACTAATACAAGATTTACCGTAACACAGAAGAATTATATACGGTCATTGTGTAATGAGTATGATTAGGAGTGCATGTACACTAGGGCTGCAACGATACAGTTACCTCACGATACGATACATATCACGATATTTGCCTCACAATACGATATGTATTGCGATACATTTTTGACAACTTTGGAACCTTAGAAACAACATAGATCTATGAAATTAGGAGAAGTAAATACTCAAATATTAACCTTTGTCACGCTGAATGTTTTATGTACTACACTCTTCCCCAATCTTTATCAAATTCTTATAAAATATTTCAATTACATAATGTATTTACAAGCAGAGCCGAAAACTGTGTAGATTAAGATCAGCTGGATTCTCAAAAGCCAGCTGATCTTGTTCTACATTGTTTCAAACCAGGGTTTCAAAATAGGATATATCAAGTGTTTAGCATGGAAAAGGGTTAACTGACTAAAGCAGAACAATTAAAAGGGAAAATGGTAACATTCCTTTTGTATTAAAGCACATATTTTTAAAATTCATTTCTAATATATTCACCGGCGTCACTGCGTTGTGGTCCTTGAGCAAGACACATTTATTCCAGCTTAGTACTGGTTCAACCCAGGAAGACCCGTCCCTGTTTAACTGAAAGATTGTTGATGGGACGTAAAGAATCAAAACAAACAAAAAACAAAATTTCTAATATATAACACCAAATGCTGTATCATTAGCAAATCGTGAGATGACCTCAAGATACGATACGCGTATCGTCAGAAAATGTATTGGGATACGATACGATTTCAGTGAATCGTTGCAGCTCTAATGTACACTGTCCTGTCTGTATACAACAGGTGATCACAGGTGCATACCAGTGGACAAATTTCTTACATAATCAGGCCACATGTCAATCAAAATAATCAAGAATCTCAGACTACGCTGGAGTAACAAAAGAAAATGGACTTTTCACACCAAGAAAAAGGGTCTGTTCTTATGATGAAAAAGGCTACGATCGGTCAGAAAAAAAGGCATGGCGCTCCAAGAAAAGGGCATGGCCCAGCGCTATCCTAAAAGGGCCTGGGAGAAACATTACAGTTAATGGTTTTATGGGCAATAAACAGGCTTTTAATCACCTTAGGTGATGAAGAAGCAGAGTAGTAAAAAGAAATTAGTAATTAATGAGGAATATATTTGATCAAGATAAAAATGAATAGGGCCTGAATATTCACTTTAAATAATGATATATCGGCATGAAAAAAACTTAAGTCGAAATTATACACGATAACACGGTCACTATTAACAGAAGCCATGTTGTCCAAAAAATGTGAAGAGAACTCAAGTTATGACCAAATTCACTTTATCTACATTCATTGTTGGTTACCGGCTTACAGGCGGTCAGCAATGGATAAACAGGTAACCAGTACCCACCCCCCAATACCTGGAAATAGGGGGGTTCTGGTTACCTGTATTCACATTACTGACCACCTGTAGACTGGGAACCAGCAATTTATGTTGATATGGTGAATGCTGACGGTCCTGTGATATAAAGTACCATAACCATATCCCCTGGAAATAGGGGGGTTCTGGTTACCTGTATTCACATTACTGACCACCTGTAGACTGGGAACCAGCAATTAATGTTGATATGGTGAATGCTGACCGTCCTGTGATATAAAGTACCGTAACCATATCCCCTTTAACCCCTTTTCAAAGACGTTTGATAAGGTAAGCCACCAGAAATTACTGCTCAAACTCCACAGATATGGCATTAGAGGCCCCACCCTAAAATGGATCCAGGCATTTTTATCTGATCGGACCCAGACTGTTGTTATTGATAATGAAAAGTCCCCCACCGTACCAGTAGCCAGTCACATTTGGGGTCCCACAAGGCTCTGTCCTCGGTCCCATTCTTTTTCTCATTTACATAAATGACCTCCCTGATAAAACAAGGTCAAAAGTACGGTTGTTTGCGGATGACACCGCCATTTACTTGGCAGTCTCAAGCTTAGAAGATGCTCAGATTCTGCAGCAGGACCTCAATCACCTCCACCTATGGGAGCTGGACTGGAACATGGAGTTCAATCCAAGCAAATGTGTTGTAATACACATTACAAGATCTAGAACTCCAGTCCCAAGCCAGTACCTGCTGCGTGGCCAAGTACTGGAATCGGTTGCAGGCTCCAAGTACCTGGGCGTGGAAATCAGCAACAACCTATCCTTCAACAGCCACATCCAGAATATAACTACCTAGGCAAGTCGGTCCCTTGGCTTCCTCAAGAGGAAATAAGGTCCAAAAATCCAGAATTAAGGGAAATGGCATACAAAACTCTTGTTCGTCCATTAGTGGAGTATTCTTCATCATCAGTCTGGAGCCCCTACACCAAAAGTTATATTGCCAGGCTTGAAATGGTTCAATGTAGAGCGGCCCGCTGGACTCTTAGTGAATACTCCCCATAAGCAAGTGTGACACAGATGCTCCAATCCCTGGGCTGGCGGTCTCTTGAGCAGAGAAGGTCCGACTCCCGACTTTGCCTATTTTACAAGATCATATATATGGTCTTGTAGCCATTGACATGCATCCATATGTTGATCACCCATTGAGAACTCCCAGGAATTCAAACACCCTTGGCTTCCTTCAAATTCAATCCACTGTAGATTACTACAAATACTCATTCTATCCCCTCTCAATCGTGCAATGGAACCGGCTGCCAGCACACATAGCACTTCTGCCCACCTTTGATTCATTTAAGAGGGCAGTGTGCACAGTCAGTCACCCAATGCCATAAATGTCAGTGTACTGTTTTTAAACTTTTTAGCCTATCACTGTCAGCCTGTTTCTGACTTTTAACATTTTAACCCTATCATCTTTTATTCCACTCCAACTAACAAATCTTATGGGAACTTTTAATTTTTAATAGCATTTCTTCCACTAACACCGCACTGACACGCACCTGCACGTTATCTCCGAGAGGGGGTGATGCAGTAGAGATAGATAGATAGTTGGTAGAGGAGAGAACTGAAAGTCTATCATGTCTATGAGTCGGTACCGGACTCTGAGACACTTTTTTTGCTTAATTGTGCAGCAAGCGAAACATCTTTCTTTCTCTATATACTACCTGACACCTTTGCAAGCATTATCTGCAGGTGTACTTTGCACACTCTGGGTTGCAGGAAGAAAGCCTTTAAGTAACCATATCTAAATTACCATAGGGTTCTTTAACCTGTACAAGGGGTGACTTTCCCTGCACAGGGAACATCCAATTAACGTCACGATCCGAAGGACAGCACACTTATCTAGTGTCATCCCTGCAAATGACACTAGGGAAAGCGTGTTTGGACGCAAAAAATTTCCTGGGCGCAAGCGGCAAGGTTGGCAAAATGCCGGCAAATAAGCATATTTGCCATGCCAGTGGCATTTACCGGGAAATACCGGGAAATAATGGCAAATAATGGAAAATACTGGCAAATATGATTTACAACCTTCATCGTTTAGATTGGTAATTTCAATAATAGAAGTTATTTGTCTTAATAATTCATACTATAGTTTATCAGGCTATCAGCTAAATCTTAGTTAAAGGTCTCATTCTTCAAACATTTAAATTTAAAAAGTGAATTTTAGAAGAAGGTGAGTGACCCTTATCTGTACTATTAATAAATTAAAGACACTCCTGTTTGTGGTCACCTGGACTTTAATTGTCTTAAGTCAAAATATGAAGTATTAAAGTAGGGTGGCTGGATGAGTGACCCTTATCTGTACTATAACTCAATTAAAGACACCCCTGTTTGTGGTCACATGGACTTTAATTGTCTTAAGTTAAAATATGACAGGGTTCATCCTAGGATGGGCCTGATCCATTTTGTGAGAAAACTATTAATGTTTTGCTAAAATGGACTTTATTTTTGGTTGGGCCCCATATACAAGCTATTCAAATCTCATGTCAATTGTGCTCTAATGTGGATATTAAGGATTCTTGGGCCCATCAAATTTTGCAAAGGGCCCATAAAAATTTCGAATGGCCCATTAAAATTTGGAACTTTGCATGTATTTGAATGGGATATGGGCCATCGGCCCAATTTAAGGGCCCATCATCATTTTGGGCTAGGATGAACCCTGATATGAAGTCAATTGTTCATCCTTGCTCCTGGCTATATAGTATCCACTTGGGGATGTGTTGTTTTAACGGGCATAGGTGTCAAACAATTGCCAGATACACAGGTAAATTTTCTCCCCATTTAAGTCAAATTAGAATTTACCCTAGTCCTGCTGATCCCAGAATTAACCCTTGTTCTGTTGATTCCATTTTGAAAACACTAGATCCTGATCAGCTGGTTTCTTTCAGAGGCCGTCTCATCAGGATCTACACTGTTTTCCAAACTGAAAATACAGATTTAAGCTGAACAGGATAAAATTTGGGAGAAGTGTTACTGTGTAGTACATAAAATATTCAGCGTAATAAGGGCTAAAGATACTATTTTCTGCTATTTTTTTTTCCAAATTTCAGTCTAAAATCCATTTTTGGCTGTTTTAACATGTTTAAATGTATTCAAAGGTTTAATGCTGATACTGTAGCCTCATATTCAATATTTACATTTTCACTCATTAGTTATATTATACTATTTTAAGTCAACTTCCTAAAGATATCTGATGCATTTTACAGCCAAATATCATATTTGCCAGTATTTCGCGGCAAAAAAGTTATATTTGCCAGTATTTGCCACTTGAGCCTTATTTGCCATGCCGGGAAATACCGGTAAATTCCAACGGTAAATACCGGGGGTGGAATTTTCCGCCCAACCTTGGCAAGCGGGGATCTTACCTGGGACCTCTAGCACCAGCGGCAAGTGCCCTAACCACTGAGCTTCCACGCTTTTTCATGTCCATCGCTACGACACTGTGTCGACACTGTTGACAGCTACAAAAAGGGTTATTATAAAGTACAGTCAATGCATAACGTTAACAAAAAGCTACAAATCGCCAAATAAAAGCCAAATCCACCTCGACCTTGTATCCGTGGTGAAAAAAAAATCTGTAAATTTCTGAGGTCGAACTGACAAGAGCCGAAACGTTAATGTTTTCAAAGATTTTACCTGCCCTGTCCTCTGACTGTGGTCAACTAATTTAGCGTATTTGACGATATGATATGCTCAAAAATCAGATGACTAATAGTTTTTTGTCTAGAAGTGTCTCGACGGCGGGTAATGTTTATATTTAAATTCCAAACCATCGATATGAGTCATGTTTTCACCAAATTCAGCCAAACCTACGGCAAAAGCCGAATGGGCACGGACCGAATCAACGGAAAATGACGGAAACAGTACGTTTTATATCGGCATTTAGGGGATCGAGGCAGTTCACCGACAAGACAATTCACCGACACCTATTTTGAAGACAGTTCACCGACAGAATTGAGGACAATTCACCGACACATTTGAAGACAGTTCACTGACAAAAAAAATATTACGATTCTGATGTTCGAGAATTAATTCATTTTGTACACAAAATGATATGATGCCTCTAAAATGTCCGAAATAAAGTAGTTTACTGTAACTTAGCCTAGTGCTTGCGGGATTGTTTGGCCATAATTGGATTTTATCTGAACTGGCCACGTTGTTATTACATGAACGATGTCTTGTGACTGATAATTATAGCTGATCATTGCAAATTAGCAAATACTTGTGTATGTATATTTAATCTGTAAATGTCTGTAATATGCATGGGCGGATCCAGGAATTTTCGTCAGGGGGGGGGGGGGGGGGGGTTCCAGGTCAGTCTTACAAAAAAGCTTTGACAACGTTTTTTTTTTTTTTTTCCTTTTTTTTTTAGTCCTCAGCTTATTTTACAGAGGTCAAATGGTCAATTTCAAAGAAATCTATCATTTTTCAAGGTTCCAGAGGTCCAACATTTTCCAGGGGGGTCCAACTTTTTCCAGGGAGGGGGGGAGGGGGTCCAATTACTTATTCCCTATAGAAACCCATATAGCTTAAGATTTTCCAGGGTGGGGAGTCCGGATCCCCTGTCCCCCCCCTCTGAATCCGCACTTGATAGGTAGAGAATTTCTGAATAATTTTGTAAAGCATTTTGACCTGACAACTGGAACAGCTGTACCATATAGAGCATGGCATATCTATGGTCAATTATATTTCAATGATATGGAGTCATCAATATAGAGCCAAAGCCGCATTTTAACATTCAAAATAATTTAATGGATACTATGGTGGCTTGTTTGTGCCATTTCGTTATTTCGTTCTTTTCGTCTTTTCGCCTGGCGTTATGGCTCGGCGCCAAGACGAAGTAACGCCAAGCGAAAAAACGAAATAACGAAAAAACGCCAACCGAAATAACGCAAAGACGAAATAACGCCAGGCAAAAAGACAAAAAAACAAAATGCGCCACGCTAAATGATGAAAAAAGAGCGCGAAAAGACAAAAACGCCATGCGAAATAACGCCATTTTAAACCTTTATTTTTCGTCTTTTCGCATGGCGTCTTTTCGTCATTTCGTCTTTTTGCCTGGCGTTATTTCGTCTTTTCGTTATTTCGCGTGGCGTTTTTTCGTTATTTCGTTTTTTTCGCCTGGCTTTATTTCGTCTTTTCTCCCCGCCAGAACGCCAAGCGAAAAGACAAAAAGACAAAAAAAGCCATGCGAAAAGACGAAATAACGAAAAAACACCACGCGAAAGACGAAATAACGCCACGCGCAATAACGAAATAACGCCATGTGAAATAATAAAAAAACGCCAGGCGAAAAAGACGCCAAAACGAAATTTAACGCTTAACGCGTTTGCCAAAAATGCATCGCTGGTTTCTCGTTTGCTGCATTATAATGTAAAGATAAATGTGTGGACCTAGATAGGGCTGCTCTCGTATCGGCAGTCTAGGCTACGAGAGAAGTCTGATCTGTTTCTATACACAGCTGAACCAAGAGGTATCTAACATTTCAGTAGAGGACAAACAGGCGACTTCTGTTGTGATTGGCGCTTTAAAGATGAAGCGAAACTTTTAGTCTATATCTTATTGACAGGAGGCTATTAAAGGATTATTAAGAACCCTTTGCATGTTTGACATTTGAAGATTATTTTCAACATGCGCGGATCCAGAAAGTTTTTTCAGCAGGCAACGTTTTTTTCTCTTTTTTCTTTTTTTAGTTGATGGGATGGAGAGAGGATCAAAATGCCACTATAAGTGGGCCATCATCGGCCCACCAGCGAAATGCCATTGAAATGGCGGTTCGCTGGCGTGCCGATATTGGCCCACCATTGACTGCTGACTTGATAGCTTAGTGCTTTTTAGGGGATCCAGATCAATATGGCTAGGAAACTCTATATTTTTGTGATGTTTCAGGGGCGGGGGGGGGGGGGGTCTGGACCCCCTGTCCCCCCTCTGGATCCGCCCATTTGCAAGCATTACTTTTTATCGATTTTTTCGGGGGGGGGGGGGGGGGTGGGGGGGGATAGCGCCAGAGTGTCAAACAGCTTGGGTCTGTACAGTTTGCAAATATCATCAGTTGATGACAAAATTCACCCCTAGCAGGCAAAGTGTTAATTTATGTGTTTATATCCATACTTCTTCTGTGGAGGGCGTTCTTTACATGCAATGGACACACTGATGAAATGCCGAATGATGCGGCATTTCATCTGGGTCTTCATTGTTTGTAAAAGACTGCAGCTTGTGGAGCTTCCTACAATATTACTTAGACTAACCGGGGTGCTCCCGACATTTAAGTCGAATGAGACTATTATGCACCAGTCATTTGTATCCCCACTCGTGGCCTGGGAATATCGGGACCTTTAGCTTTTCAATTTTCAAAGCCCACCAAGTTACACCCTTTCGGTTTATATTGACATATAGATGTTTAGATGTGCTGTTAAAAGGACCTTTCAGACAAGTTCTTTCAGTAGTGGTCTACATGCATTTAATATAATTTCGTCTTTTCGTCTCAAATAGAACTATGGCCCGACTTAACCCGCCAGTTGTGGTTCTTGATCACCTAAATAATCGATAAGTCAATTGTCCCCCTTACACCGTGGCGACTATGTTGCGAAATCGATTGTATCGGAGTCCAGGTATCGATGGTATTCGTCTCGCGTTGGTGATAATTGAAGCGTTTACCCCCAATGTTTTATGGTCGTTATAAAAACAAGATTAAGAAAATTGACACCTGTGTTAACGGCAGCAATTATAATTAGGAATATCGTTTGGAGTGATCACGCAGCAGAACGTTCTTTAATTTGAATGTTCTTTTTATATCAGAACAATAAGGCATATCTCTATGATGTGAGAAGCAATAATGTATTCCAAAATGTTACATTTTTTCATGTTTACCCGTATCAGTAATGTTGATGCAAAGCCTGATCTGAGTCTTCTCTCGGTAAAGAATCATAGGTCTAGACTCGAGCCAATATACCTAATATCTCTATTTACTTTATACGATAAAATAAATCCAGCAGAATATTGTGAATATTTTCTTATCACCATTTTAACATTCACTTTGGGCGCTCAAAAGAACCGTCTCATTGAGACAGTTATTCGAGTACATGTGCCCACATCATTTGCAGTTACCTATATAAGAATACGTCACTGGGCCGAGGTAAAGGACATTGAGTTTGACAAAAAGGTCTGATCAGCGTATTCGCTTCAAGTTTAAAAAAAAATACATATAATACAGAAATATAATGCAGACAGAAAAATGCACCAAAATTCATGAGAGCAGTCGCCATAGGCCAGATCCTTATCAGCAGATGAGCGAACTCCCACTGAGTTCCCGCTGTGTCAACGTGAAAATGACCACATCATAAAACGCTTGAGCAGGTCAGTCCATGCATATTTTACATGTTCATGGCAGTTTCTTGTCACCACTCCCTAGATGCATGAATTATCAGTTAACCATATGCGAACAACAAATGCGCATAATAGTTTATCTGCGCAGTCTGATCAGCCCGATTGCTGTTTGCTGCTGAAATAGCGTTACCTTTTGTAAAATGTTTTTGGTCAGATCAGGTTCTTACTGGTCCCGATCAGGCCGGTGTGAAAGGATTTGTTTAAATATGTGCATTCTGAAAACAGCAGTCTGCGCTGTGCAATCTCACCAGGACCTTTGCCGTTCGCTCAAGTTGAAAATTCCCCGAAGAGTTATATGGCCTCACTAAAAATTCTATCATAAGTTTACAATTTATTTAAGTGTTAATTATTGCTAACAATACAGGCCCGGAGAGATATCTTGATATGAAGTATCTGGATCTACACTGTTGCTTATGCGGGATCCATTTTCCAGATTATTCATTTATAGGAATCTTCGGCATAATATATGCATGTTGCACAGCTGCCAAAGCTTAAACAATAGTAGAATTGCAAACGAAATTATTTGCGCAGTCTGAGCATCTGCCCATGAAGTGACAGTTTTGGTAGTATGACTGAAATAGGTTATTATACTGAACAGGAAAGACCCTAAACGAGAAGCCGCACGACATAACTAGTAAGATAGGTGTACAGTGAATTGAGATTGAGATCAGCCTGGGTGTTTAATGCAAAACCATGTCGCATTTATTTATGCATAAGTTTTTAGTAGAAGGACAGTTTATACAGAGTCGTATATTCAGTAAACCCCGTAAAATCAGTATTTCATTGCAATCAAGATAAGATATTTAGCCTCAGGGATTATCTGACACCTTTGGATTATCGCATATCCCGTTATGAGCGTCTCAAAATCCTTTGTCACCTGAGTCACACCGGATAGGTGACAATCGAAAACGACCTTAACAATCGACGAACGCGGATCCAAAATCGCTAGAAACAGTGTTTTCGATTGCCATTTGTCACCAGTCGGGTGACAAATAGTTATCAAAAACTCTGTTTCTAACTATTCTGATCTACGTTCGCCGATCATATTTACGTTAGCGAATGTCGCCTATCCGGTGTGAGAATGAAGTACGAATATTCTGCCAGATGAAGTCTTCAAATTAATTTCTTTTGTAATAAAAAGGCGTTGATAATAATAATAATAATAATAATAATAATAGTAATTGCTATACTTAAATAATAAAAAAATAAAAAAAAATGAAGCAGCTTGTAATAAAATGATTTTTATTTCGGCGATTTGTCATGGTCAGTGGTATTTTACTTCTTACATTTTACAAAAAATAATATACATTTTTCACAATCATGTCTCCCAATCAGCTGAGCTTTCCCTTTCTTTTAAAGATGATGTTAAGATTTCTCGACATTATTTAAGCGTATCGAATAGTGCGAGAGCATTATAGACCCGCAAACCAATTAGGACTTAGACATTTTTCCACCCTTTTAAACGCTTGGACAAGAAGGCGCTAAAACTCAATTTTCAACCTAAAAATGACAGAACTAAAATTCAATTTATTTCTATGTAACTTATATGGTTGGTATTGTTGGATGATAGAGATACCATTTATAACTTATAAAATATCGAGAAGATATCAGAATATGATTTTTTGGGGGTAATAAAATGCTCACCCTAAGCATTTTCATACAATTGACATAGAAATGAATGGGATTTTTACCAGTTAAAAAGATTAGCAATTTGACAAAACTAAATATTAAGTTATTTCATATTTGTTTATATCATTGTAAAGATAAAACATTAAATTTTCTTTTGATAACTTATAAAACAATGGCAACTTAATAATAAGTTAGTTATTGATAATTTATTTAAAGGTTTGTATACTTTCCTGTGTAATTGATGCCACAGATTTCAACAGGTAAGTTGCTGGAGTGGTCATTATTCAAGGGAGATAATCGGGAAGCTAAAACCGATAACAGCTGATATTGTCCCATATGTTTTGCTTGGCGTTCTGGCGGGGCAAGAAGACGAATTAACGCCAGGCGAAAAGACGAAATAACGAAAAAAACACCACGCAAAATAACGAAAAGACCAAATAACGCCAGGCGAAAAGATGAAATAACGAAAAGACGCCATGCGAAAAGACGAAAAATAAGAGTTTAAGATGGCGTTATTTCGCGTGGCGTTTTTCGTCTTTTCGCGCTCGTTTTTCGTCATTTCGCGTGGCGCATTTCGTTTTTTCGTCTTTTCGTCTGGCGTTATTTCGTCTTTTCGTTATTTCGCTTGGCGTTTTTTCGTTATTTCATCTTTTCGCTTGGCGTTATTTCATCTTGGCGCCGCGCCATAAAGCTAGGCGAAAGGACGAAAGAACGAAATAACGAAATGGCACAAACAAGCCAGCAGAGGATACTGTGTGCTAGCATGTCTTTATATAATTGAATGCAGCAGTTTAAGGAATTTCCAACGTTGAACAGGAGACATTAATAAACAATGAAGTCAATTAGAATATTTACATGTTTATTATATTATTTCAATGTGATTTTTTCACGTTGGACGAGACACAAAAATAGCATATAAAACAAAATAAAATTCTAATGCACTTGATATTGTAGTTGATAACGTCAAAAAGATTGCGACAGTATATCCTGCGATAAAACCTACTGTTGGAAACAGTTTGATTTTTTACCTCACATTTCGTTGCCAGGCGCGACTTGCAACGCTCCAATTTGAGACGAAGCTGTAGAAATGTATTAGAATGGGGATAACCATATCCAAACTTGGCATATCGTAGGATATACTGTCGTAAATGAAATGTTTGAATACAGTTTCCCTCTTATTAATATATACAGATTAAATTCTTAGCTGGATATAGAAACAAAAACAATATAACCAGGTTTACATCTATATACTGGTAAACACTGTTTAATTTTAACGTCTTGTTTACAGCTGAGAATCACGCCAGAGTCTTTGCTGTTCACACACATAAAGTAGGGAATTAGATGAAGGCTCAGTATCATTATGTCCCGCCATATATATGCACATGCCAGATTTAGAAATCTAGCATATCTAGGGACGTGGCTTTGACAACGTTTTTTTTGCCAGTATAAGCGGGCCATCATAGGCCTGCCAGCGAAACGCCATTAAAATGGTGTTTCGCCTGCGAGCCGATGGTGCCTCAACATTGAATGCTGGCTTGGTAGCTTTGTGATTTTCAGGGGATCCGGACCAGTATTGCTCAGAAACCCTATATTTTTGTGATTTTTCAGGGGGGGGGGGGGTCCGGACCCCCTGTCCCCCCTCTGGATCCGCCCATGTTGTATGCGTATCATCAAACCAACTTCAGAACTGGAGTAACATACTTAAGTACATTGTATCTATTGATCGAATAACTTTAGGAGAACGAATTTCGTTGACCCAGATCAGCACACTACGACGAGTATACTCAAAAGAGTTAACAAAGTTCGCACTATAGTTCTATTGATCGAATAACTTTAGGAGAATGCATGTTGTTGACCAAGATCAGCTCACTACAACGAGTATACTCATAAGAGTTAACAAAGTTCGCACTATAGTAACATACTTAAGTATCTATTGATCGAATAACTTTAGGAAAGCGAATGTTGTTGACCCAGATCAGCACACTACGACGAGTA
The DNA here is from genome assembly GCA_964019695.1 of Loripinus fragilis. NCBI lineage: Eukaryota > Metazoa > Mollusca > Bivalvia > Lucinida > Lucinidae > Loripinus > Loripinus fragilis. Next base: position 26,718,169 of record OZ026518.1, read on the forward strand.
TACTGATTAGAGTTTACAAAGTTCGCACTATAGTAACATACATAAGTATATATTGATCGAATAACGTTAGGAAAATGAATGCTTCATATCTTGTAAGTGTTGTAGAAATACTTCTATTTGCAGTTGTACGGCATAAGTAGGGCTTTGTGTTCTTGAATATGAATAAATTTGTCGATGAACTGTCTTCAAGTGTGTCGGTGAACTGTCTTCAATTCTGTCGGTGAACTGTCTTCAAAATAGGTGTATGGTAGCCTTTCTTTCTTTCTCTATATACTGCCAGACCCTCTTTCGAGTATTATCGGCAGGTGTACTTTGTACACTCCGGGTTGCAGGATGAAAGCCTACAAGTAACCATATCGAAATTACCGTAGGGTTCTTTAACCTGCACAGGGAGTGACTTTCCCTGCACAGGTGACATCCAGTTAACGTCCCGATCCGAAGGACGATGCAAATATCTAGTGTCATATCGTGTTAGGACACCGAAATTTTCCTCGCTGCTAGCGGGGATCGAACCTGGGACCTCTAGCACCAGAGGCAAGTGCCTAACCACTGAGCTACCACGCTTTGCCTTGCATTAGCCGGTTCGGTAAATGTGTTTATTAAGTTTTCCTTTAAAAGGATAGTTTGCCCAGTTTTCCTCGTGAACTACCTAGGAAACCATCTAAGGTGCAATATTCAAGTTTTGAAAAATGTTAACCTCAGACGGGTCAAAAGTGAAATGAGTACATGAAGTAACATAAAATTGAAAATGGGTGAAGAATCAGGTTTCTGTTCAACAACAATAACACATGAAGTAATCATTCGATTTAAAATAACCACTACCATCTGAGTAACTATTCACATGCTACTTATTAGACTCGTCCAATCTTTGAATCTTCTGAGGTCAAAATTTACCTAAAGATGCACTAATTAAGCATGTATTCTAATCTGATTGGGGATATTATGACCCTACGTGGGGTGGGGGGACTTCAGGCCATGTTTACTGAAAGCTCTATAACTCCCACTGACCAAAATACACTTTCGGTGTAAACTGGCACACAGAAAGTAGTGTTTGGTTAGGTAAATGTTTTATATTTTACTACTACTACTCTATTTACTGGTCTGATACCAGTCGTGGAATCCTTTTCACAAGCTACAAAAATCTGTGAAACACACATGCAGTTATCTATCACATTGAAACTTCACCGCTCAGATCAGAGTATTCATCTGTGTAGTACTCTGGTTGTCATTCAATAATAGATAAGGGGAGTACAGTGGCTCATTGTAAGAATGATCAACTTGAGATCATTGGGTTGGTGGTTCAAGCATCACCAGAGATAATCCTACTGTGTTGTGTGCTTTATTAATCTCCTCTGCTTAGTACTGATTCAACTCATGAGACAGTCCAATATGATTGAAAATATTTGACTGTGAAGAGAACGGATTAAAACATTTATATGAATAAGCACAAATGATGTCTAGCTAGACTGCACAAACCGGGTCATGAATGTAACATCTTAATAAGGGATTGAGTTCAGAAATATGACAATTCAAAATAATTCCAATGAAATTGAAAAAAAATAACACAGAAATGTTCCCAATAATGCCCTCTACCAAAGTTAGGAAGAAGGCAAAAATCAGGAATCAAAACAATCAAGTACCACACCTGACCTAAAACACTGAATGGGAAAGTGATAAAACTCAAGAAAACATCACACATAGGAGAGCCAAGAGATCCTCCATTTCCCATCAGGTGACCACAGGCTCGACAATATGTCAAAGCAAACACAAATATGAAGTTCCACCTTGGAAAGGTCATTAAGAAAAGTACTGGAAGGCTTAAACTAATTTTCAAAATTTCACAAACTTTTCCCCTTGACTGAACAAAATGGCCTGCAAAGCTAAAAATAGAAATCTCCTCCTGAACCACTGTTCCAAATTCAATGTAATTACGGACAGAAATCATAATCAATATTAGACAAACATGAATGGGGCCAGTGCTCCTATTCTGTAACCATGGGGGCGCAGTGGCTCAGTGGCAGAGTGCTTGACTTGAGACCGAGGGCCCCCGGGTTCGAGCCTCACTGGTGTCACTGCATTGTGTCCTTGAGCAAGAACTTTAATCCTAACTTAGTACTGGTTCAACCCAGGAAAACCCGTCCCTATATAACTGAAAGATTGATGATGGGACATAAAGAATCAAATAAGACAGACAGATAGACAGCCAGAATTGATATATCAGAAAAAATATCATATTCTATTTAAGTTCTCATTAAAATGGCATTTCCTGGCAGCCTCAGATGGTACAGTAATTTTGTTACAGTATGAGGATTTTCTCTGAGATATCAATGTTTCAGGACTGGGGCCAGTCTACATTAAAAAATAAATAGCTTGAGATAGACCAGTTTCACATCTAGTTACCCATCTATGAATCGTAAAAGGATTCAAGAAGCACCACAAAGTGCATCTTCCGTAGGATCAGGACTATAACTGGATGTCCCCTGTCCACGGAAAGGTGCACCTTGTGCAGGTTTTAACATCCTTATGATCAATAAGATATGGTAACTCCTGCCTAAGCGAGGATCAGACAGAATAATGTGATAGTTAATGCAGAAAAGTACTTTTATAATTCTCCTTCAATACATGTAATATGTTCTTAAAAGGATATCCTTTGGAAGCAAAGATTGCACCAAAGAACTGAAACTAGAGTGTGCATATTTCCTGGGCCAGACTAGCTAGTTTCTGCCATTTAGGCTTCATCAGTGACCCTCTATTAGTTTCAAAGTTCCACAATGAAACACATGATTCCAAAGGACAAGAAAATAAAATCTACACTATAGTGAAGGGCAGGGAGACGTTCTACGGCCGCCACACAGTCCCAGTCACCAGCTGCAGTGAAGTCAAATATGTTCTTAAAAGGGTATCCTTTGGAAGCAAAGATTGCACCAAAGAACTGAAACTAGAGTGTGCATATTTCCTGGGCCAGGCTAGCTAGTTTCTGCCATTTAGGCTTCATCAGTGACCCTCTATTAGTTTCAAAGTTCCACAATTAAACACATGATTCCAAAGGACAAGATTATAAAATCTGCACTATAGTGAAGGGCAGGGAGATGTTCTACCGCCGCCACACAGTCCAAGTCACCTGCTGTAGTGAAAGTAAGTAATGGTGCAAAGATCAGGAATCGATACAATCAAGTACCACACCTGACCCAGGATACCAATGGGAAAGTGACAAACTCACAGAAGACACCACAAACGAGAGCCAAGAGGTCAGCCCTTTCCCAGCAGGTGACCACAAAGCACATATAAACAGACGCGCACAAAACATAGCAAACACAAGACAGAACAAAAACATAAAAGATCCACAAAAGAAGTACCGCCTTGGAACGGTCAGTAAAATATTTTACTGGAGGGCTTAAACCGGTTTAACGGCGCCAACCTCACCCTTAATTCAGATGTGGATCAAGACACATAGATATTTGGTTTGCATGAAAGACCCCTAACTTATCAATGCATCATCTCCTAAAACATATAAATCAAGATATAACAAGGAGATAAAGCAAGGATAAGGACTCAACAGTAAATTAAACTGAATACCGGAGCAAAAGAAATCCAACAGGTAAACCCCGGTGGGCCCGACAAACAGCCAAAGCATCAGGCCCCTACCATCTCATCAATAGATAAGTCTTTAAGTCGGAACCATCATAGAGTCTGAAGTCCGACCCACCGGCGTGCAATTAAAGAGGAAAGCAAAGTTGCCAACCGTGATTGGGTTGACTACCAAGCATGCAGTCTGTTGCAATACATTAATGTTATAGCCAATCTTTTTATAATGGGAAATTATTTTAATGAACTGCGCTGAAAAATTATTAGAGCCAACAATCTTCTTCAACTTATACACCAAGTCACCATAGAAATCAGGTTCCGAAAGTCCTTGGCGCAAGAGAGATTTAGGTCCAACTTGGAATTTAGAAATCAAATCGTAGTATCGTCTATAAAATTTTGAAAATGTTTTGCGAAGTTTATGATACCGAAAGCCTTGTTTAAGAAGTTTCTGAGTTAACAATTTATTGCGAGTGTTGAAGTCAGCAACATAGCTAGATGCTCTAGCAAAACGAATGAGTTGAGAGATATAGACTCCATAGGATGTAGAACGAGGAACATCACCATCTAAAAATGGGAAATTGACAATTATAAAATCAAAGTCGTCACGTTTGTCATAAATTTTGGTAGAAACAATATCATTAGAAATTGACAAATGCAAGTCTAAAAATGCGGCTTCGGTATCAGAGGCATTGGCTTTATTAAGTTGGAGCTCTGAAGGGTATATTTGACTAACCATATTGTCAAAATAAACATTATTAATATTTAAAATATCGTCCAAATATCTGGAAGTAGTGTTAAACGCATCAATAACATCAGCCTGCTTATCATCAGAAAGAGACATCATAAAGTCCCTTTCATAACAAAACAGGAATAAATCTGCAACCAGGGGAGCACAATTAGTGCCCATAGGAATCCCAACAACTTGTCTATAGAGCTTGGTGCCAAATCGAATAAAAATGTTGTCCAACAAAAAGGTCAGCGCATCGCATACATTTTGACACGACCATGCATGATATTTTTTAGGTTTTTCTGAAGTAAAAAATGCATTTCTGTCACTACATGCAAGGTAAGGAGAGCCTTCTCTCTGGAAGGTACTTTCAATAAGATCAATAAGTTTATCTTTAATTAAATTATGAGGTAAAGTAGTGTAAAGAGTAGAAAAATCATAAGTAGACAAACTGGTCGCATTGAAATCTCTAGCTTTAAGTTTATCTAAAATTTCACCTGAATTTTTAATCGACCAAAAAAGGTTTTTACCAGATCTCTCATATACCTTTTCACAATATTTGATAACATGTTTTTTAACAGCTGTAAGACACGAGGTTAACAATTTAGAAAGTTCTGTTGTTGTACAAGAACTAGAATTTGCAATAAATCTTGCTTTATAGGGTTTTTTATGGAGTTTAGGTAACCAGTACAACGTAGGAACTTTGTCTTGATTTTCTTTAGCTTTGACACCAAAATGTAGGGCTGTATGACAACCCTGCCCATCAACAATCACCCTTTCACTTAAAGAAGGCTGCAGTTTATAGGCATTAGTGTCAACAAGCTCACGCTTAAGAGTATTAATATAATACAATCGTCAAACAACAACAACATTGTTAGCAGCTTTATCTGCTGGAACCAAAACATAGTTCATATGAAAATCCTGGATACCTTTTTTGAGATGACTAAAAGAAGATTTAGGTTTAGGGGGCAAAAGATGTGTATTACGAGAGTAAAATGAAATACGAGTATCAATAATTTTAAAAATGTTAATCTTCCATTCCTTCAAAGCATCAGGTTCAACATTTTCCCGTTTGCACCAACGATTACTGAAGTCATTTAAAGAAGCAGCGATCTCTCTACGACATTTAGAGAAATCAATATTAGAGGGAAATCTATATTTAGGACCTTTAGAAATGATATTGCGAACTCTAGCGTCAGGAATGACATTTAGATTACCTGTAATAACATGCCCTGCAGAGGGATATAAATAATTTGAATTTTTACAATCTCAGGAGGCAGGAGTATTGGAATCTATATCTAAATCATTTACAATTTTATTAAAGTTAAATATCGTAGACCTTATTGGTTTGTTATATTTATAACAAATAATAGGAGTTTCAGAATTATTAAAGTAATTTGGAATAGATGAAATCACTGAATTATCCTTGAAGATACTATGTAAATCAATAAACTCAATACCTTTGTTAATGAATGGAATTTTGATAAAATGTCGTTTATGGTTGACCTCAGAATCGATATAAGGACTAAGGAAATGTTGAACATAACACCTTGTAAGGAGTGCTGCTTTATATAATTTGTTTGCTCTATCATAAAGTTTATTAGCCTCTAACTCTAAATTGCGTAAAACTGAGATAGGCAAGGAACTTAAAAATGAAAATAAGCCATGTCGACCATGATTAGTTAAAGCCAAAGAAAGATCCTTTAGAGAAGTATTTAAGCGTTTTTCAGTACAAATTTTACGCTTAATGTTGCCATTTTTACGTTTACCATGCGATCTACTTTTACGTTTTTTACATTCCAAAACAGAAAAAACATCAAAATCTGGCATTTTAGAAATGTTGCCTTCATGGTATATATTATCATTAAAGCCTAAAGGAAAAGGTGATTGCAAAAATTTAATCCATTTAAGTTCAGTTTCATGTCTCTTAATATTTTTTAATCTAGTTGATGAATTTGGATCATATATAATTTTTTGAACCAGCTGAATTACAATTTTACTAGGTGGATGACCATTATTTTTGAAATGGCGATAAAGAAATGTGTCAAATTTTTTAGGCTTTTTCATTTTACGAAAGTGCTCACGAAACCTAGTCTTGAGAGATCGGCCATTTTTGTCCAACATATTGCATTCCACAGTTAGTTTCAGTTCAAGTTATAACATAAATCAGATCCGATGAAGTTCAGTCCAAATCATTATTATTAATTATGGAAAATTTTCTACCATTTACAGATGATGTAATGGTAGTTTTAGTACATAAATGTGTGCAACAGACACACCTCTTGGCATTGCACTTAGAAACATTAGGATACATTCCGCGTCTTTTGAATGCATTAAATGGTTTAGTATACTTCCTGACAATAGGTGACCCAAGAGGAGATAACCTAATGGTAGGAAGCATATCCCGAAAATTGTTAACTGAACTAGGAATACGAACAGAGGACGCCGAATGTAAACTAATGGGAGATAAATGTAATTTTGTTATTTTCGTTCTTATCATTAAAAGTTGTGTGGGTAAGTACCATCCCAAGACAAGCAATCAGCACACCGGTTATTAAAATGACAAGCCAGTATAATATGAGTCCTTAAAAGCAAAGGAAGGTATAACAAATGCAAGCGATAATCCAAATGGCTAATACAAGTCCACAGGTATATAGAAAGCAGAAGTTATACAACGGGGTATGAAAATCGGTCATCTAGTGATCTTAAATGCGGTACAAGACATAGAGGATATCCAGGGACAGGAATAATGGAAAGAGATTGTACACACAATCCTGAGGATTGAAAAATAAGAGCATTAAATGAAAGTGCGGGGAGACTTTTTAGGGCCGCCACGCAGCACAGACAAAACAACTCTGATAATAAAAGTAAGTAATGGTGCAAAGATCAGAAATCGATACAATCAAGTACCACACCTGACCCAGGATACCAATGGGAAAGTGACAAACTCACAGAAGACACCACAAACGAGAGCCAAGAGGTCAGCCCTTTCCCAGCAGGTGACCACAAAGCACATATAAACAGACGCGCACAAAACATAGCAAACACAAGACAGAACAAAAACATAAAAGATCCACAAAAGAAGTACCGCCTTGGAACGGTCAGTAAAATATTTTACTGGAGGGCTTAAACCGGTTTAACGGCGCCAACCTCACCCTTAATTCAGATGTGGATCAAGACACATAGATATTTGGTTTGCATGAAAGACCCCTAACTTATCAATGCATCATCTCCTAAAACATATAAATCAAGATATAACAAGGAGATAAAGCAAGGATAAGGACTCAACAGTAAATTAAACTGAATACCGGAGCAAAAGAAATCCAACAGGTAAACCCCGGTGGGCCCGACAAACAGCCAAAGCATCAGGCCCCTACCATCTCATCAATAGATAAGTCTTTAAGTCGGAACCATCATAGAGTCTGAAGTCCGACCCACCGGCGTGCAATTAAAGAGGAAAGCAAAGTTGCCAACCGTGATTGGGTTGACTACCAAGCATGCAGTCTGTTGCAATACATTAATGTTATAGCCAATCTTTTTATAATGGGAAATTATTTTAATGAACTGCGCTGAAAAATTATTAGAGCCAACAATCTTCTTCAACTTATACACCAAGTCACCATAGAAATCAGGTTCCGAAAGTCCTTGGCGCAAGAGAGATTTAAGTCCAACTTGGAATTTAGAAATCAAATCGTAGTATCGTCTATAAAATTTTGAAAATGTTTTGCGAAGTTTATGATACCGAAAGCCTTGTTTAAGAAGTTTCTGAGTTAACAATTTATTGCGAGTGTTGAAGTCAGCAACATAGCTAGATGCTCTAGCAAAACGAATGAGTTGAGAGATATAGACTCCATAGGATGTAGAACGAGGAACATCACCATCTAAAAATGGGAAATTGACAATTTCAAAATCAAAGTCGTCACGTTTGTCATAAATTTTGGTAGAAACAATATCATTAGAAATTGACAAATGCAAATCTAAAAATGCGGCTTCGGTATCAGAGGCATTGGCTTTATTAAGTTGGAGCTCTGAAGGGTATATTTGACTAACCATATTGTCAAAATAAACATTATTAATATTTAAAATATCGTCCAAATATCTGGAAGTAGTGTTAAACGCATCAATAACATCAGCCTGCTTATCATCAGAAAGAGACATCATAAAGTCCCTTTCATAACAAAACAGGAATAAATCTGCAACCAGGGGAGCACAATTAGTGCCCATAGGAATCCCAACAACTTGTCTATAGAGCTTGGTGCCAAATCGAATAAAAATGTTGTCCAACAAAAAGGTCAGCGCATCGCATACATTTTGACACGACCATGCATGATATTTTTTAGGTTTTTCTGAAGTAAAAAATGCATTTCTGTCACTACATGCAAGGTAAGGAGAGCCTTCTCTCTGGAAGGTACTTTCAATAAGATCAATAAGTTTATCTTTAATTAAATTATGAGGTAAAGTAGTGTAAAGAGTAGAAAAATCATAAGTAGACAAACTGGTCGCATTGAAATCTCTAGCTTTAAGTTTATCTAAAATTTCACCTGAATTTTTAATCGACCAAAAAAGGTTTTTTACCAGATCTCTCATATACCTTTTCACAATATTTGATAACATGTTTTTTAACAGCTGTAAGACACGAGGTTAACAATTTAGAAAGTTCTGTTGTTGTACAAGAACTAGAATTTGCAATAAATCTTGCTTTATAGGGTTTTTTATGGAGTTTAGGTAACCAGTACAACGTAGGAACTTTGTCTTGATTTTCTTTAGCTTTGACACCAAAATGTAGGGCTGTATGACAACCATGACCATCAACAATCACCCTTTCACTTAAAGAAGGCTGCAGTTTATAGGCATTAGTGTCAACAAGCTCACGCTTAAGAGTATTAATATAATACAATCGTCAAACAACAACAACATTGTTAGCAGCTTTATCTGCTGGAACCAAAACATAGTTCATATGAAAATCCTGGATACCTTTTTTGAGATGACTAAAAGAAGATTTAGGTTTAGGGGGCAAAAGATGTGTATTACGAGAGTAAAATGAAATACGAGTATCAATAATTTTAAAAATGTTAATCTTCCATTCCTTCAAAGCATCAGGTTCAACATTTTCCCGTTTGCACCAACGATTACTGAAGTCATTTAAAGAAGCAGCGATCTCTCTACGACATTTAGAGAAATCAATATTAGAGGGAAATCTATATTTAGGACCTTTAGAAATGATATTGCGAACTCTAGCGTCAGGAATGACATTTAGATTACCTGTAATAACATGCCCTGCAGAGGGATATAAATAATTTGAATTTTTACAATCTCAGGAGGCAGAAGTCAAATCCTGCACCGGGTCGCGTAGAGCAGTCGGTAACGTGTCTGGCTGGAGATGCCTGTCTGACGCCATATCCAGGGGTAGCTAGTTCCATCCCGGCCCGGGCCCATACTTTCGTGGAGATTGATCATGAAATAATTTCTACGGTCATTCTTCTCCCTTCCGCTGATGCATTCGAGAAGGGTTGTTGTCAGTTACAAGCATAAGTATGTGCACAAATTACTGGTTAACGTTAAAGCTTGCCCAGAAAAAAGTGTGGTTAGGTGAATTGACTGTCCCGCCATGAGCATAGCTGTTGATTTGGACGTAAAGCAACAAAACAAACAAAATCAATAATCCTGCCCAGCTCTTTATAAGCTGGGTATTTTTTCATGATTTTTGTCATCTGCTGACCTTTTTTTAAATCCAAACATTCTTTCAAGAACACTATCAGAGAGTCAAACAATTTGGATCCAAATCAGGACCTACATTATGTCAAGCCTCATCTGGGTCCAAACGGTTATGAAAAGAATATAATCAGACGACAGCAGCATTTCATCAGGGTCAGACAAAAATGACTCTCAGAAAAAGAAATATATTATTTAGAAGTTATGACCTGTGATCCCTTAATATGCATAGTGAACTATCTCAAAAATAGTGTCTGATCAGACTGCTCTATAAATTGCTTCTGAATTAAAAACAACAGCAAAAAACAGTCACTGATCAGTCTGCTACACATCAGTGACCAAATATACATTTCATATACACAAAACTATTTTGCAGTCTGACATTACTTATCTGAAGCTCCATATCCAGATTAAAGCAAAACTGCCGACCTGAGAAATTGTGCATTATGTAATTTGACATGAGAAGAAAAGCTGACCAGTTTTATACACAATGAGTCTGAAAATCAATACATACAATGTACATGTATGCTAGACCGACAAAACATATTGCTGTTTTCACGTTATCACACGTAACCATGCTTATTAAAGGTAAATAAGCGAATTATCCTGAGTTTTATTTCTAATGTGACCGAAAAAGGATAGTTGGAGGGAATAAAAAAATCGATAACTGCGTACTTTCATTATCAGTTTAGATTTCGAAAAAATTGGTTGGCGGTCCCAAGAACCAGATAATAAAAAGTTTAGGCCTTAGCATCAAAACAGTACGGTGAATGACCATTGTACTCAAAAAAAGTTTTTTGACAGGCTCTTAGCACTCTGAACCCAGATCAGTCAGCCCCTGTTCTAAATTCAACTGACTGACACGCTATGTCCTGACAGACACCACAAAAACATGCAATATACATCAATTTTGTTTTGCTGTCCAATGCAGATGACAAATATAACAAAAATATGGCTAATGCAAACTTCTTATCCAGCATGCAAAGAGTTAAAGCTGCTCGCAGGTAAAGGGTTAGTCAGTAGTGTTGCATCAACCAAGGACATGCAACTTTTACTGCGGTTTCATTCACTGTTGGCACTTTCAAAGGGTCACTTTTGTCTCACAGCTACTAACTTGATCGATGGAAAATAAGCACTTAGTTGCTGTGATATAATCTTTTCTTAATTATATGATATGACAAGTGCGCTAACCACTGAGCCTCACTGAGCTAGCACGCATCCTTTAGAGAGAAATTCTATCAGACGATGCTCCTGGTATCATTTTAGCTAGATTGACTTTCAAAATTCAGCCATTAACTGAGCGATGATTTTATCAGATATGTATATTCCTTCGAGTTTACATGCAGTATATCATACTGCTACGTGCTCTTTCTTTCCCTCAACAATATGTCTCTTGAACAATTCCCTGCCTGTCTCCACAGTAACAGCACCGTTGCTAATTGATGCCTTCAAGAGCTGCGTCTGTGCTGGTCCAGTTCTCTGACAAGATGTTTTTAACCTGTATGAAGAACCTTCCTTCACACATGTTGTGTATGCGACTATGCTCATGATTGGAGTCCCAACACGAATTTGAACTGCTGGGTAGTTGAATACGGGCGGAAATTTACGGAAAATACGGTCGGGTATGAAAGCCATGACCGCGACGCGCCGAAATCTGCCGCGCCAGAAATATATTTTCCTTTCCTGAAGCACTAAGAGCTGTAATTCCATATTTTTTCGCACAGACCAGCCGCAGCATCCGCGCATTAGCTATGCTTTATTTTAAGAAAAATAAATAAATAAATAATTAAATAAATGTCGAGCTTATTGGAGTTCACATTGAAGTTAACAAATTTCTTTTTAGAAATTCTTTCATCATAAATGATTAAAGGTGTTAGAATCCGTTTATCGCACTAATTGATAAAATTAAAGGAACTAACTAATAAAGCTCTTAAAACATAAAAAAAAAAAAGTCCAGGAACAGATGGCTTTTCAAGCGAATTTTTCAAGGTTTTCTGGAAAAAATAGGATTTTTTGTTATGCGATCAGTAAATTATAGTTACAACATAGGAGAATTATCGTTGATTCAAAGACAAGGCATAATCACTTTAATACCCAAGGAAAACAAATCCAGACAAAAAATAACTAACTATAGGCCAATATGTCTATTAAATACAGTATATAAGATTGCCTCTGCCTCAATAGCTAATCGCATAAAAACAGTCATTGACAAACTTATCAGTAGAGATCAGTCAGGCTTTATATCAGGTAGATACATTGGAGATAACACAAGAATAGTTTATGATTTGATGCAGTTTGTGGACGAGAAAAACATTCCAGGATTATTACTGCTAATAGACTTTGAAAAGGCATATGACTCACTGTCTGGGTCATTTATGAAAAACGTACTTAAATCATTTAATTTTGGTCCATCAATAATTAAGTGGATATCAACATTTTACAACAAAACACAAGTAGCTATAAATCAGGGTGGCAATCTCTCCTCCTTCTTTTACACAGAACGAGGCTGTAAACAGATAGACCCAATTTCCCAATATTTATTTATACTCTGTGCAGAAATTCTAGCAATAAAAATAAAGAATAGTGTGGTAAAATTCATTTTTTGAGTCAACTGGTATTGATTTTGTAGTCTGCTAATTATGGCTTTTTGTCGTCTGCTAGTTGTTGATATTAGACTGCATACATCCAATTTATCCGAATCATGGTAAATGTCTGTAATTTGACACTGGTGTGAAAACAATGAAATAGACTTCTTTAGCATGCTCTTTAAAAAGAATCACATTTCGTAATTTTACATGGCGGATCCAGAATAGGTTGAAATTAGCGGTTTTGAGTTTTTGCCACTTTATTAAAATAGGGCATTTATATTGCCACATTGCAAAATTCTGTGTGCTTCTGCCATAAGCAAAATGAGACTGTCATGTATGAATTGTGCATTTGAATGGTCATGTATGTATTTTTCAGACTCTAAAATCCGTTACAAACAGCAGGTTTATATAATGACTCATAGTGGTGTAATTTAAAATCCCTTTGCATGCTTTATCAGTAGAATTTGTAATTTTACAAAATAAGCTCAGAGTAGCCTGAAATTAGAAAAATGATAAACCCTGGTCACTTTATTTAGAGCATTGCTACTGACAGTGTAAAATTTTCTATATTTCTATCACATCCGTATATGAGACTGACATGAACATTTGCACATTTAAGTGTGTTGGTCTGGCCTACATATGATTCACCATAGTGGAAATGTCAGATTCAATGTTTTTGCATGCTACTGGCGAATCACAAATTGGGTTTTAAGCTCTTTTGGGCCTGAGATCATTTTGAAGCTGTGGTTTTGGGTATGCTTTATTATGTTTTACACATGTGAGGCTGTGGGGACCTTTTGTTTTTCGTGTCTCCATGGGTTAAAGAGTAATTGCATTGTTGGTGAAGAGAGTTTCATAAGGGTCAAACTGGTTCCTATGTTGTAATGGACTGACCCATCTTTTTATAAAGTAAAGAAATGAGCTTTACAAATAGTTTAAAGTAAGGCAGCTTACTTGAAAATGAATTTAATTACGTTTCCTGTCTTTTGGATCCTTTAAAAATACTGATATTATCCAAATATATTAGATTTTAATTTGGGAAACAAAAGCTAAAAAGTAGTTCAGGCAAGTCAGAATTTGACCTTTTCATACACTTTTTGATTCAAGGATTTTGGGGTTTTTCGTCGATTAATTGTTGAAATGAAATAGATTTTCATAATACTAATTAATAATTATATATTAGGTGTGTTAAGCTTATCTGGCTTCAGTTTATTCAATAGTTTTTAAGGACTATTTTGTTTTAGTGTAGGGGCATTGACCTAATCACACTTCATAAAAGCGTTACCATATAATCTGTTATAATTAGCCCCTTATATTCGTATAAGACCTTATTTAGGGTTGTTTTGGCTAAGAATTTATTATTTTTGAGGTGAATTTGACTGTTTTATTGAGGATTAACATGAAAATACTGTGTGCATGCATTTGTTTAATCTAGAAAGTAAAATTTATTGATATTTTGGTAAATATTGAGGTATTGCGCAATAGACAGGAAGTGATGTTTATTAATAGGTTTGGGTAATTATGATGTCATTTCCTTGCAAATCATATATTGAGTTCCCTAAGTAGAAATTGACTAGTCCAGCTAGATTTCAGGTAGCCAATGAAAACAAATTTATTTTGTCATGTGACTTTTGCTGTCTATAAAACCAGAAAACTCTTGCCATTTCCTCATTCTGTTGATTCTGAGGGAATGTGTGATGTACTAAAAATGCACTGATATTTTTGCAGAAATAAATATTTTTTATAGTTCTTATTTTGACATCTTTGGACTTAGAGCATATTTGCTTTGGGTGTTTTCTAAAACTAATATGAAATATGTGTATGCTATAGCAAATTCATTTAGCAGAATACAAGAACATATTTGGGTGATGACAGACTTATAGTCATGTTAATCTGTTCGGCTGGTTTGGTACTAATGAAGGCCGGATGTACATTGGTTCTAGCCTAAATAAGGGTTTGCCCTGAATGTGCTCAGTCTGCTGAACAGATTCTGAAATCTCTAACTTCAAATGTGTTCTGCTATATGCTAAAAATTAGGCGAAATTGGACTTTATCTTGATGTTTTGGGAGTATGTTTTAGTAGGTTTACTTAGCAGAATATAAGGACATATTTGGGTGATAACAGACATTTGAGTCTGGTTAATCTGTTTGGCTGGTTTGGTACTAATGAAGGCCGGATGTACATTGGTTCTAGCCTAAATAAGGGTTTGCCCTGAATGTGCTCAGTCTGCTGAACAGATTCTGAAATCTCCAACTTCAAATGTGTTCTGCTATACACCTTAAAAGTAAATAATTTGACTTTGAGATTCTAAAAAGGGTACATACAATTTATAGTTTTTCCCGGTTAAGGATGAATTCTTATCAGGAGCATTGAATGAGGATTTTATCAAGGACAATTATAGAATTAGACCCCTCTATCCTTCTTTCTTTGGTCTGTCTCTTGTCTCTGATATGGCTCTGATCGTGCATATGCTTGCCTTTTTGGGTGCTTTCCAGTAAAATCATCCGCTGGTTCTTTGAGGTGATAGTTGTTCACCTCTGAGATACCCAAGTTTGTCTCAGGAACCTGAATGGTGAATTTACTGACGTTAAATTTTATTGGAATTACTAAATTAGTGATTATTAGTCATTTTTGAGCAGTGCTTTGTGGTAGACTGTTCATTTAGCAAGTATATAAGGTGCAGGAAATCAGAGGGATTGTTCAGCTACACATTTGTGGGTGAACCATTTGTTTGAACCTGTCACATTCCCCCCCCCTTTTCCTTACCCGTATGCAAATGAGCTGGCATTAGTTAAACAATTAAATATCTAAATCTAAAATTGATAAATTGGTAACTTTGGCTAAATAATTACATAGTTAATTAGTTATTTTAGGATATGTACTGTGCATGCATCATTGTCTGTACGCTGTAAAAAAAAAGGCTTTTCTATATAAACATCTAAAATTTATCCTTGCCTTTGTCGTTATCTAAATTCCCCTTTAAAGGTATTTTGGTACACTGAGTATTGGCCATTGGTCTCTATCCGGCTATCAGGTTGAGCCGGGGCCCGTTTAGCTAAAATCAATCTGTGGTGTCATCCTGACGTGTGTATATAGGTATCCAAAAGGGTTTGTGGCTACGCCCCCGAGGTTTCAAACCCAGTTTTACCACACAACCGTTTTTTCTGGTGTCAGAAGTGGGATCCATTTACGCAAATGTGCAGAAGTTGGATCCCCAGTTTATAAAAGAACTCGGATTTGGGTTAAAATTTATATTTATACTTTCTTTATAGTATGGCAAGGTATTTCGGTATAAGTACACTAAAAGAGGAAATTTTGAGTCTGAGAGAATCTCTTAAGCAGCTGGAGCTTGGGAGGAGAAATCTATTCAGCATTTGCAAATTTATTAAGATAATTATGCAGCCACCTTTAGACTATCTGTGGAAAGGGTGGAGCAACTTGTTATTGTTCAGGAAGAACAAATTGATAAGCTTGCAAGGCAAAACTGTGATTTGGAAGCTAGAATACTTGGTCTTGATGAAGACAATGCTGCATTTCAGTGCATGGTAATGTCTGTTCTTGATTCAGTATTTAAGTAAATTGCTTAAGTTTTTGGTTTGATTTTTTTTTATGGAATATTTTATGCTTTAACATTGGTCAGTTGAGTTTGACTCATGTCAAGCATGGCCCTATGCCCAATTTCTATCTTCTATCTTTTTAATTAACTCTCAGAATCCACAGAATCGGTTAGAGGACTGCAACTGAGTATTGTCAGGCTACTACTTTGGTTGTAGCAGTGATAATTCTCTGAGTTAGTCCTCTGATCTATTATTTTATTGGTCTGTTTGTGTGTTCACCACTGAGTAATTTAGTAATTTTGATTTTAAAATTTAGATCAAAATTTGATGAATAAGGTGGACACAGTTGTGAGACCTACCATCATAGACGGTTTGAGTTTTGAAATTTGTCAGATTTCACATTTTCTTTGTGAAGTATTTTGGTTGGAAATCTGGCAAAAGTTGCAAAATTTGATGCTTTAAAATATCATTTAAGCGTTAGTAGTAGGCTTGAGATTAAGCTTACGTGATTCGAGTTTGAGATCAGCTAACTCGAGAGCTGTCCTAAAGCTGCAATTAATCATAAATTCTAAAATTAAACCTTGCATCTCTTTCAGAGGAAAGAAACACTGATTTTTTAGCAGTGGCAGCTTAAAAAATTGGTGAGCAAATTTGTCTGTTGGCATAACCTATTTGCACGGCTGAGAGTGATAAGCTTCTGGTAAAAAGACTTGAGTTGTAGTCTTTTGGCTTAGTTGTAGCCAGCCAGTAGTAAATCATTTCTCATATTGTCTGTAGACGGTGAAAATCTTTCAAAAGATGGATTTGCTTTCTAGAACTGTACCTGAACGATGGACGATTAACCCAGAACCAAGTGAGGGCTCTGTGTATGAGAAGAACATGGTTGAACAATAATTTTTGATGAAGATGAGGACTTTAGTTTACTTTTTGATGCAGAAGAGACGTGCCAACCAGAGGGCCGTGTACTTCTAAGATGTTGATAGAGTTCCTTGGGAGGAACCTGGTTAAATGTTTGCTTGACAAGGCAGCCAGTGGTAAAGGGTGATCCTGTTGATGATTTGGATACTCCCATGAGAGAGTTCATGGAGTGGGAAAGATGTCCCCAGAGTTTTAATCAAGAAGACAGGATATACCATTGGAGAGAGGTCGTGGACAGCAACAGCATTTATTCTCTTCTATTAGGGATATACAGAAGAGTGGGACTTTAAGTTTATGGCCCAGATGTAAACATACATCCAAGACAAGATCATTTTAGACCTACAGGAGTGGATGATTGTGGCAACAATGGGCTTGGAGATTTTCAGTATGAAAGACTTCTTCCGCAAGGAGGTGGACCTAGGACAGAACTTAGCTCGTAGGCCACTCCAGGATTTGAAGCAAATAGATATGGATGTGAACTTAGCCAGACAACATAGCTATCTGAGGACTTCCCTGAGACGGAAGTGAGATGTGTACCTATGAGAGATTAATTCAATTTTGTAAAAACCTGATGTCTTCTTTGGGAAAGGTTCTTTAGATGTGAAGCCAATTAGTTAGCAAGACGAGATGAGAAATTATGCATGCGATCTTATCTGGATCTATTTGATACCTGGAATTGGTGTCATTGTACCTGTTCTGTACACATTCATGATGTCCTGCGCCGATGCAGTGTAGATGTGGCTATAACCTGATGACAGAGAATCAGTTGGGGAGACTTGTGCAGTGAACCGGTACTAGCTGTACATGCTGAGCCCCCAAAACCCTTGACGGCGATGATGAGGTACCCCTACACTCGATGTTCAGAGGCAGCGGCGGACAATGCTATCAAACTGATGACAGTGACAGTCTGACAAGGTTTCTATCGTATGGATACGGAGTAGCGCAAAGGTAATCAAGACTAAAGTAAGTAGGCTGCTCGGACGATATTTTGGCTTACATTGGTAAGTGTAGTCTTATGATTCTGCTTCCAGGCATCCGTTAGGTTCATTTATAATCTTTTGTTTGAGTTAAGAAATTTAAGATTTTAAATATTTTAAAAAGATATTATAGAAATTTAAAAGCTTAAGATACAATTTAAATTGTGGTTTTTGATAATAATATGGTCAATCTGCATTAGGCACGCATTTAAGGATGGTTTAAATGTGCTTGCTTAAGACAGGTTGATTGCTTAGTAGAGATCATCACTAAGACAGGTTTTACTGTAGTTTAAGTTTGAAATTACACTGTTTTATACTTGTAAGGCACTTTGTTTGGATGCAAGTGACCATGCATTTATATTTAATTTGTATGGATTGTGATTAGTTTTATGTCTGTTCTGGGTGATGCACAGTGCTGGAAAAAAGTAACCGTTTGGGAAGTGATACGAGGTAAAGGCCTGGCACTTCTTGCAGACTCTGATGTCACCGGATTTGGAACTTGAGAGCAAAAGCCAAAATAGATTCCAAGGTTGTGAATTAGAGTATAAACTCATGTTATGCTTTTCTTTTTTATTTTTTTATGTGTGTATAGACCTGGGTTGCCTATACGTCCTTTTTATGTGGTTGGGTTGGTTTGACAGGTTCTAATATCTGTCCAGGGTGAAAAATTCCAGCAGTGGGTATCATGCGTGATGGATGTGACACTGGGCACAATTTGCACATGTTATTCAGATATATGTGTATATTAAATGGTAGTGCGCACATGGTTGAGGATCATGCAGGGATATTAAGAGTTTAAGTTATTGAAGTTGTGTAAGGTTGTGTATAGCTTACACTGACCTATATCATTGATTTCATGAGACGTCGGGATTTAAGTACATGAGCCTTGTGGATGGCCACCACATGGTGCATGGTAATGGAGTTGTGGTTACATTGTGAATACATGATCCTCTGCTAGTGTGTACTGGGTGTAAGAAATACATGTTTTCTTTTGGGTCAACCATTGGACTTACGTGGTAACCTTGGTTGGGGTGAATTGTCTTATGTGAGTGATTTCTGGTTTAAGTTTTGATTGGTTTGGGTACCAAGATCTTGTCCTGATATCCTATATATTTTTTAGCCCTTTAGTTTAGCGTAACTTTAGTTCCATGGGTATTTTACCTGTTATTGGATTAACGCTGTTTTGCTGTTTTTAGTTATAACAGCTTGAGGTAGATTGCTGGTCTTGGTTAACTTCTTGTTGTATAAAGGCCGTTTTGAAATCACTGCATGGGTTGATTCTCATATAATACCTTGGGGACCATGGGGACTAATGGTTGACAGTTTGTGAATACATGTTACATTTTACCTTAAATATTTTATATTTTTTGTTTAAGTATTATTACAATTCTAATATGTTGCACAATATCAATGCATTCTTCCATCCTGTAGGCAGTAGGTCATTATTTGTATTTAATTCATATCCATTATTCATACAGGGATTTAAAATGAGAATGGTATAAAGATGTTTCGGTTCTCTTTTGTTTTTGTGAGTAGTACAAAATGAGGGGAGAACTGATGGATCCTAATGAGCACTGAACTGTGGCACTGATAATTAAAATTGAATGAGATCAAATATGGTTTTTGATTGAGTTCAGGTATGGGTATAGTTCTAATGTAAATAGGTATATCACTTTTTACTATTGCTTTGCTTTTTTATACTTTTAGAGTTTTTGCTTTGTTTCATTTTTGGTATATAGGGACAAACGATATTGGTAGACTGGAACTGATATATTTTGAAGGACTTGTAGGGTATATACAGGTGCATGTGCTTGGTTTTGTGCAGTAATAGCCTTGCAGTTGTATGTCCATATAAGCTGCATCAGTTCAGGTCTATGGTTTGATTTTCGGTGACAGTTTAGTTCTTGCATCACCAAGGTTTCTTGTACAGGATTGAAATAGGCAATTGGTACTGAATTTTGATGCTCAGTTCAGTTCCTGTACAAGTAAACATAATTTTGAATTGAAGATATCCCTTACATATTTTACATGTTATGTTTTCAAGTACTTTAGACATAAAATAATTGTGAAACAAGGAGTTGGACGTTGAGGGTATTTTCGGTTATTAAATGAAGAATTAGTGACATAGCCTTATTAATGTCGCAAGTGTTCATAAAATTTAAATAATCTCAATTAATTAACATTTTGTTCAAATTCAAAGTTTTATAGACTGTGGAAATGAGCAACAAGGACTTTTGTGTGACAATTTGGTCATAAGTTTGAGTCTAGACTTAGAAAATTTAAGTTAATAGTGCAAAAAAGTTTCACAATCGTTTTTACATGTCCAAAATCTCTTTTTATGATGACACCTGATTTGTTCATGTAACCAACTAGGAGTTAGATTTTGATAAGATAGGTTAGTTCTAGTTTAAGTTTGTGTAGATTGTGTAGTTTTGTTTTGTTTTAATTTGCTAAGATTAACAATTTTGCTTGATGCTATTTTGAACTGTTTTCAAAATTTAAGATATTTAGAAGTTAAGGATTTTTGATACACTGATACTTAATTTTATGGAGATTAAGATAAGACAGAACAGGAATACTTAGATCTTCATAATTGCCGTGAAGGTATTGTCTAAAACACTTTTGAGTATTTTGATTTTTTATCTTTAGTAAGAACAGGGTTCTTATATGAATTTCATCTTTAATTTTAAAAATTATTGAGCATTTTGAATTAATTTGCTAAAATCTAAGTACAATGAAGGAATTTCGGTGAGAATATGAATCCTTTTAGAAATTTTGTAGGACTTTAATTGTGAACTTAAAGTTATAATCTCAATGGTAATATTCAATGATACAGATAGACTAAATTCTAACTCCATATTTTTTTTTCCATTAGGGTTGAGTAGATAATAGAAATCTTTTAGTATTTTGCTATGTATATTTATATACATGTATACACATATATGCTCTGTATTTTTCATAGTTTTATGATGACTTTGTCAGTGTCAAAGACTTCAAATCAGTGATAAAAGATTTAAGGTTTAAGGAAAAATGATCACTGAATAATATTTTTGATGACTAAAAAAATGCTAATGTATCGGGAGTAACATTAAATGATTTCAGATCATTTATTTTGGGCCTCTATCATTTATGTCTTGCGTTCATGTGACAGTTGACTCTCAAGAAGGCTGGCAATCGAAGTTGAAATATTGATATTGATTTCAGGGATGAAATCGATAAAAATTCTCGCTTGGAATTTTTATTTTTCTGAAAGGGGTGTAGTGTGGTAAAATTCATTTTTTGAGTCAACTGGTATTGATTTTGTAGTCTGCTAATTATGGCTTTTTGTCGTCTGCTAGTTGTTGATATTAGACTGCATACATCCAATTTATCCGAATCATGGTAAATGTCTGTAATTTGACACTGGTGTGAAAACAATGAAATAGACTTCTTTAGCATGCTCTTTAAAAAGAATCACATTTCGTAATTTTACATGGCGGATCCAGAATAGGTTGAAATTAGCGGTTTTGAGTTTTTGCCACTTTATTAAAATAGGGCATTTATATTGCCACATTGCAAAATTCTGTGTGCTTCTGCCATAAGCAAAATGAGACTGTCATGTATGAATTGTGCATTTGAATGGTCATGTATGTATTTTTCAGACTCTAAAATCCGTTACAAACAGCAGGTTTATATAATGACTCATAGTGGTGTAATTTAAAATCCCTTTGCATGCTTTATCAGTAGAATTTGTAATTTTACAAAATAAGCTCAGAGTAGCCTGAAATTAGAAAAATGATAAACCCTGGTCACTTTATTTAGAGCATTGCTACTGACAGTGTAAAATTTTCTATATTTCTATCACATCCGTATATGAGACTGACATGAACATTTGCACATTTAAGTGTGTTGGTCTGGCCTACATATGATTCACCATAGTGGAAATGTCAGATTCAATGTTTTTGCATGCTACTGGCGAATCACAAATTGGGTTTTAAGCTCTTTTGGGCCTGAGATCATTTTGAAGCTGTGGTTTTGGGTATGCTTTATTATGTTTTACACATGTGAGGCTGTGGGGACCTTTTGTTTTTCGTGTCTCCATGGGTTAAAGAGTAATTGCATTGTTGGTGAAGAGAGTTTCATAAGGGTCAAACTGGTTCCTATGTTGTAATGGACTGACCCATCTTTTTATAAAGTAAAGAAATGAGCTTTACAAATAGTTTAAAGTAAGGCAGCTTACTTGAAAATGAATTTAATTACGTTTCCTGTCTTTTGGATCCTTTAAAAATACTGATATTATCCAAATATATTAGATTTTAATTTGGGAAACAAAAGCTAAAAAGTAGTTCAGGCAAGTCAGAATTTGACCTTTTCATACACTTTTTGATTCAAGGATTTTGGGGTTTTTCGTCGATTAATTGTTGAAATGAAATAGATTTTCATAATACTAATTAATAATTATATATTAGGTGTGTTAAGCTTATCTGGCTTCAGTTTATTCAATAGTTTTTAAGGACTATTTTGTTTTAGTGTAGGGGCATTGACCTAATCACACTTCATAAAAGCGTTACCATATAATCTGTTATAATTAGCCCCTTATATTCGTATAAGACCTTATTTAGGGTTGTTTTGGCTAAGAATTTATTATTTTTGAGGTGAATTTGACTGTTTTATTGAGGATTAACATGAAAATACTGTGTGCATGCATTTGTTTAATCTAGAAAGTAAAATTTATTGATATTTTGGTAAATATTGAGGTATTGCGCAATAGACAGGAAGTGATGTTTATTAATAGGTTTGGGTAATTATGATGTCATTTCCTTGCAAATCATATATTGAGTTCCCTAAGTAGAAATTGACTAGTCCAGCTAGATTTCAGGTAGCCAATGAAAACAAATTTATTTTGTCATGTGACTTTTGCTGTCTATAAAACCAGAAAACTCTTGCCATTTCCTCATTCTGTTGATTCTGAGGGAATGTGTGATGTACTAAAAATGCACTGATATTTTTGCAGAAATAAATATTTTTTATAGTTCTTATTTTGACATCTTTGGACTTAGAGCATATTTGCTTTGGGTGTTTTCTAAAACTAATATGAAATATGTGTATGCTATAGCAAATTCATTTAGCAGAATACAAGAACATATTTGGGTGATGACAGACTTATAGTCATGTTAATCTGTTCGGCTGGTTTGGTACTAATGAAGGCCGGATGTACATTGGTTCTAGCCTAAATAAGGGTTTGCCCTGAATGTGCTCAGTCTGCTGAACAGATTCTGAAATCTCTAACTTCAAATGTGTTCTGCTATATGCTAAAAATTAGGCGAAATTGGACTTTATCTTGATGTTTTGGGAGTATGTTTTAGTAGGTTTACTTAGCAGAATATAAGGACATATTTGGGTGATAACAGACATTTGAGTCTGGTTAATCTGTTTGGCTGGTTTGGTACTAATGAAGGCCGGATGTACATTGGTTCTAGCCTAAATAAGGGTTTGCCCTGAATGTGCTCAGTCTGCTGAACAGATTCTGAAATCTCCAACTTCAAATGTGTTCTGCTATACACCTTAAAAGTAAATAATTTGACTTTGAGATTCTAAAAAGGGTACATACAATTTATAGTTTTTCCCGGTTAAGGATGAATTCTTATCAGGAGCATTGAATGAGGATTTTATCAAGGACAATTATAGAATTAGACCCCTCTATCCTTCTTTCTTTGGTCTGTCTCTTGTCTCTGATATGGCTCTGATCGTGCATATGCTTGCCTTTTTGGGTGCTTTCCAGTAAAATCATCCGCTGGTTCTTTGAGGTGATAGTTGTTCACCTCTGAGATACCCAAGTTTGTCTCAGGAACCTGAATGGTGAATTTACTGACGTTAAATTTTATTGGAATTACTAAATTAGTGATTATTAGTCATTTTTGAGCAGTGCTTTGTGGTAGACTGTTCATTTAGCAAGTATATAAGGTGCAGGAAATCAGAGGGATTGTTCAGCTACACATTTGTGGGTGAACCATTTGTTTGAACCTGTCACATTCCCCCCCCCTTTTCCTTACCCGTATGCAAATGAGCTGGCATTAGTTAAACAATTAAATATCTAAATCTAAAATTGATAAATTGGTAACTTTGGCTAAATAATTACATAGTTAATTAGTTATTTTAGGATATGTACTGTGCATGCATCATTGTCTGTACGCTGTAAAAAAAAGGCTTTTCTATATAAACATCTAAAATTTATCCTTGCCTTTGTCGTTATCTAAATTCCCCTTTAAAGGTATTTTGGTACACTGAGTATTGGCCATTGGTCTCTATCCGGCTATCAGGTTGAGCCGGGGCCCGTTTAGCTAAAATCAATCTGTGGTGTCATCCTGACGTGTGTATATAGGTATCCAAAAGGGTTTGTGGCTACGCCCCCGAGGTTTCAAACCCAGTTTTACCACAATAACAAAAAAATCAAAGGGATAAAAATCAATAATAAAGAATTCATTCTAACTCAATACGCTGATGACACATCAGTCATACTGGACGGATCTGAAGAATCTCTAAATTAAACATTAAGCGAACTAGAAAATTACGCAAAATTTTCAGGCCTAAAAGTAAACTTCACAAAAACACATGTGGTATGGATATGTTCAAAAAAGTATAGCACTAACTCTATAAAAACAAAATGGAAACTAAATTTGGGAGTAGACAGATTTAAACTATTAGGAATAACATTTGACACCAATCTAGACAAAATGTTGACTCTAAATTTTACAGATAAGATATCAAACATAAAAACAAAAATTAATTATTGGAACCGTAGAAGTCTCATCCCCATAGGTAGGATAGCTGTCATAAAATCTCTTCTCCTTTCAAGTCTTAATCACTTATTCATTTCACTACCAAACCATTATGAAAAACTGCTGAAAGACCTAAACGAACTATTTTTCAACTTCATCTGGACAGGCACTAGCAGAATCAAAAAGACAGTTTTATGTCAAGAATACTGTAACGGTGGTTTCAAAATGGTCAACATAAACGCCTTTATTGCTGCTCTTAAAACAACTTGGTTAAGGAAGATAATTACTGATAACAACAGCCCATGGAGTATAATACTACAGTCTATGACTGATACAAAAAAACGTTTTCAATTTAGGGACACACTTTATAACGGAAAAAATACTATCTTAAAATTTTTTTTGGAAAGATGTATTCTCATCTCATATACAAATTGTAACAAAGAACACACCAACAGAGATACAACAATTCCAAACCATTCAAATTTTCTCCAACGGAAACATCAAAATAGGGGATAAAACCGTGTATTACAAATCATGTTTCAAATATGGCATCAAATTCATCAACGATCTCACAAACAACGATGGTAGTATCTATACATATGATGAACTAAAGGCAACATATAATGTTGCGATTAATTTTCTACAATATTCAGGTTTGATAAGATCAATTCTTGCCTGGAAGAGAACCTTTAATCTAGCTAACGTACGACATAAAGAGATAAACCCTATCATACCATTTTCAATCCAAATATATCTAAAAAATAAAAAAAGGAGCACAAGACATGTACAATCTACTAAACAAAACAACAGACAACCCCTCTGGAAAATCTCTTGGAATAAAAAATACAAATTTGAAGATGAAGAGTGGGGGAAAATATTTTCTGACCCATTTAAAATCACCAAAGACAGTACAGTTCAATGGTTCCAAAGCAGAATTAATCATAAAATTTTAGCAACAAACACTTACTTATACAAAATCAAACTCATTGGAGACCCAAAATGTACATTCTGCAATAAAACAGACGAAACTATCGAACATCTTTTATGGGAATGTGAACATGTCAAAAGTTTTTTAAATGAAACAATTTCATGGCTTATTCAACATGGTATACATATAACATTAAACGAAAAATCATTCATATTCGGAATAGATCCAAATCAGAAAAGTGATATTAATAAACTAGTTCTTATAGAAATAAAATATTATATATACTATGCAAGATGCAGCAAAAGCAACATGAACCTCACAGTGCTACAACACAGACTTGAACTTCTATACCAAACATATAAGTGCTCGTCCATTTCAACAGGGAAATATGAAAATTTTCAAACAAAGTGGCAAAATTACCATAACTTATAAGACAAAACGGCAGACTAAAGATTTTAATAACTATTTATATAAAAAAAATAGCAAATAAAATATAACTCAGCATTTGCTAGCCTGTGTCGCGCTCACACCCTATATACTCTCTAGAGACCCTCTCTTCCTTATATTTTTCTTCTTTATTTAAAATAAATCTTCTCCGTAACTTTACTCTAGTAATACTTAAAACAATCTAACACTTCTCATACAGTATTAAAATACACGTATGTACATACACTGAAGAATGAAAGGCGTGAGAATGAAAACCATACAACTGTATATAATTATTGTAAGATGCGAACAGAGGGATGGCCCTCCCCGACCCTCTGCACATCATGTTACGGGGAGATTTGAAAAAATAATAATAATAAAAAAAAAATTTAAGTAAGTAATGGTGCAAAGATCAGGAATCGATACAATCAAGTACCACACCTGACCCAGGAATGTGCACATCTTTAATGAGCTTGTTTGGTTCTTTTATTGATCAAAACCAAGAATATAATTAATTTTATGAATGTCCCTTGATTATATTTATTATACAGGCGGACCGTGAACAAGTTTAACTGAAGCTGTAATTAACAGCGCATGAAAAAGGGCATTTTGAGTGTGAGCGTTACTATTATATTCATTTATTCCATTGCATGCCAAAAACGCCCACTAAGAATCATCCTTGCCAGGTTTTTTATTAAAAATGCACACAGGACAAATGTTTCAGTAATGGGCTGTTACAAAAAAAAATACGGTAAGCTGCCACTAACGCATAAGGCACGGCACGGCGCGGCAGGGGCTTTCATACCCCTGACACATGTCAAATCGCCATTAAAAACATTATTAAGGTAAAAGTATTGTATTTTTTTATTGGCAATTGTTAATAATACTATTTGCAGATGATAGAGCGAACAAATATATATATATGGAATTACACCTCTTTGGGCTTTCGGGAAAGGAAAAAATTATTTCTGGCGCGGCAGATTTTAGCACGGCAGCGTGACGCGGTCATGGCTTTCATACCCAACCGGAAAATACCGGAATTTTATTTGCTGGATTCCGGCTTCACGCCTAAGCATCCGGACTAGAATGAGACCCAGCGTTAAATCATCCTTTACAAAAAATCCAAAATGGCGTGGCAGCCTGAAGAAAACGGGCTCCGTCAAATTTTACAACTTTTAAAAGAATCACAGTCCCCTGACAACGCCACTCAAAGAGCTGTTCAACAAGTAATGAATGATATTTCGAAATTTCACTTATCTACTTTTTTCCGTTTAATTTTTGGTTCTCAAAATCACTTTTTTGGCCGCTTTTTGCCCAGGTCATCCCACGTGCTCACATTATCAATTTCCTACCTTGTCCTCTTCAAAATTTAGAGAACACATACAAAATGCATGTTATCTGTGTATGTAGAAAACTAGCCCACTAAGTACTTGGCTTGTTTATCCAAAACCCAAGGTGAGTTCAACAATCAGGTCCAGGAAAAGTGAGATTTCTAGGTTCTTTACCTACATCGAGCTTTTAAACCTCCGAGGTTCTGTTAGCGTGTATAAAACATAATATGAAATAGGTGCGACCTAACTGCAACCAACCAATGGTTTTAATTGCATTTGAACTTAAATGATTTGTGTAAGTCTGGTCACCCCTACTCATTATTGTATAGGTTTTATCGTGACGTACTTCCGGTGCTATAAATAGATTTGGGATATATGCTGTTTACTCGCCGATTCGTGCATGTTAAATTTCGAATGTAGCGCATGCGCATTTAGGGTATAGTATCATCAAGGAATTATTTTGCAAACAAAACACTAACATGTAAAATATCAACTAACAAACTCAAAAGATTTCCAACTCGTTCAACAGGCGCGAGACCGCAATTATTTCTACTATATAATTTAATCATTCCTTACAGCACCAACATTTTTACATGACAAACCTGGCTTTCTGCTATAGCTTGTCCCCAATTCTCCATGGTCTGGCAATCACTTCAATGACTGTTTAGATAGGGGAAGTCCGGCTCGTTTGTTTACAATCGGAACGTAAACAAACACCCTTTGACTCAGCAGCTCTCTAGGGTCATTTCCGCAATATTTTACCCAGGGTGTGCAGAGGCCTCAATCTATCCAGAATGAACAGCTACAGGGACAGAAGCAACATTTTCTGGAAGCTCAATCATTGGTCAGCCCAGACAAGCCCAAGAACAAGGAGGCTCACATCGATTGGCAGATTTACAGCCTAACGAAAAGGGAACTATCTTGTGTGGAATTATATCCGTTTTCTATTCAACCAATCAAGGGAAATAATTGTGGTCTGATTCCTATCATTGTAAATAAAATACCTGAAAATAGATCACCATGCCTGGTCTGAGTCATCTAGAAGCTTCTCAATGGATTCGTGCATTTTGATTGGTCGATGCTAAATAGAGGCTCCATGGAGGGAATATTTTTTTCTATACCCCAGCAAAAAGTTAATGCACTTATCTATCTGGTTTAGGGATAAAATGGATTTTTTATACATGCTGTTTCGAAATTCACAGGAAATCATTTACCTACCATCATTTCAGTTACACCAACGATTTTTAAAAATCACAAAATTGACTACCTCAAAATATCAACTTATGCAAAAATAACTTGTGAAATTATAACATATGTACATTTTAGGGTGATTTGAATGTATTGGTGACAGTGTGGACAGAGGAAAATGTCATTTCTACTCACCACAGCAAATATACATGTGACTCTCAGACATCCATAGTAAATCATCACAGTCATTTTATTGGATTTTAATTGAAAGTGACATGACATGGTCTCAACTTTTTGCTGAAGTATACTTGTCTAGACAGCCTCTTTAAAATCATGATAAGGTCACGTGATCTTGCAAAATGGCTGAAATTTGACAGACGAGCTGAATTTGCACTGGAATAATTGGAATTAAAGAATTTTCTCACGTGCAAGTAAGATTTTTAATGTTAAATTCCATGTGCTTAACAAGTTTACATAATATTCAGCAAGATTTAATCAATTTTATACCTGTTTTTTCCTCATTGTTGATGCAGAATGATTTTTTTCTTGCTTTTGAAACAAACTGTACCGAATTCCGACACGCGCTATTTCCGCGCGAGCGTGATTCATATATACACGAATCCAATGGTAATGTACGATCTTATGAGAATCAGGCATACTGGCCGTCAACCTTGTATTGTCTAGATAGGGAAAGCCATAGAATTTTTAATATTTTCCACCCATTTTAAGTTCCCTTGCTATGTATTTTACATACTTGCGAATTGTAATGTATCTACAAATACTTTGTCAGATAATATTAACATTTATTGAGATTATTTGTCTGCCGTTATTGTTGGAAGTGAATAAAACGGGTGCCATTAAAAACATATTTCTAGACATTGTGAAAGCGTGGTAGCTCAGTGGTTAGGCACTTGCCTCAGGTGCTAGAGGTCCCAGGTTTGATTCCCGCTCGTGGCGAGAAAAATTTCGGTGTCCGAACACGCTTTCTCTGGTGTCATTTGCAGGGATGACGCTAGATAAGTGCATCGTCCTTCGGATCGGGACGTTGACTGGATGTCCCCTGTGCAGGTTAAAGAACCTTACCAGGGTTTTTTCTCAGCATTTTGGGAACATGACCCGACCCCTAGAATTGGGAATTTTCGCGTCGTTTTATACAAAATTGGGAAAAAACACACCCTATAATAAAAACAAAAATATCAAGTATTTCACATATTTTACAACAATAGCCCCCCTTTGCTGCACTGTAGTACAACCAGTTGTATCTACGTTCATATTTTGATGACATAAACAGTCGCTGGTCTGGAACTAAACATGTATCTTGTGTGCTCTGGGACCCATCAGACGATTGATTGTCATCGCTGCTGTCATGATTTGAATGAGTGTCATCACACTGAGAAGGTACACCAGCGGATGTCGACGGACAATTTTTTGTGGAAGCAGACTATTCGGCAATTTCGGCCGATGCTTCTACTTTTTCGGTCTGTTTGGGGGTGATATTTGCAGAATTCTCCGATGCTAATGCTTGCTGACGAAAAAGCACATCTATTTTTTTACTTGACTCCGTTTTTTTAGTTTCTTTCTGTAATATTTCGTATTGTGCTACATCGCGAAAATATGTTACAAGCTTTTTCTTTTTTTGTTATGAGAAAGGTGCCCCGTTTAATCTAAATTAATACGCCAGAGTAGGGTACCAGTAAAATAAACCATGTGTGTTTATTACAAACTCCCCGGCACCTTCTCGAATAAATTCTGCTGAATTGCCGCAAAGGGACGTTACCGTTTGGGAGTTTGCAATATTTGGTTATTTCCCTTGTATCATTCGGACTGTTCGGACCCGCTCTTTCAACCACAAACATAAACATCGTAAAATGGCGATATTTTGTTATTTTTTCTCCCGTTTTGTTTTTGTTCCTTGAATTGGGAATTTTCTTATTCAAATTGGGAAAAAAACATACTTTTTGGCATTGGGAACACGACCGAATATCGGTCGTCAAAACGGGCCAAAAAAAACCCTGCTTACGGTAATTTCGATATGGTTACTTGTAGGCTTTCATCCTGCAACCCGAAGTGTACAATGTACACCTGCCGATAATGCGAGTGCCAGGCAGTATATAGAGAAAGAAAGAGAAAAATTTAAATTCAATTTAACACAACAATAATTATAAGGCCCGCTGGTACAAGACTGCACATGCATGCATTATCGCAAGAACATTTTGTCGGGTCTGAACTGTTTTCAAAGGTTATCAGCAGATGCAGTTGTACAGTTGATTGTGGACATAAACTGGATGCTGAAAAAAGAAAATTATAATGTTCTCTTCTCGGGCTCATGAGTGCAGTCTCGCAATGATACCCACTGCTATACAATAAGCAATAAAAGCGAGCAAACGATTGGACAGATCTGGGCGCTAAAAGGTAATAACATTTTCCTCTGGAACAGCGAAGGCTCATTCGAGACTGCACAATGTCATGTTATTTTTCTGCCTGTTGAGCCTGCGCGGATTGACGGGAGCATAAGTAAGATGGAGATTCAGAAGAAGATATGGGCCTCTAGATACGGAAAAAGGGCGTTAACTGTGGCTTTTGTGCATACATGCGCATTAACAGCATGCACGGATTTAGGAATTTTTGTCAAGGGGGGTCCAGGCCCGATGGCCAGAAAACAGCCTGGACAACGTTTTTTCTGTTTTTTTTTAGTCCTCCACTTATTTTACAGTTTGCAAAAGGGGGGGGGGGGTCCAAATGCTTCTTTCTATAAAACCCCATATAACCTGTGATTTTCCAGGGTGGTCCGGACCCCCCAAATGCTTATTTCTAAAAAAACCCATATAACCTGTGATTTTCCAGGGTGGTCCGGACCCCCCAAATGCTTATATCTTTAAAACCCCATATAACCTGTGATTTTCCAGGGTGGTCCGGACTCCCTACCCCCCTCCCCCCCCCCCCCCCCCCCTCTGGATACGCCCATGAACAGAGTAGCAGTAAAAACTGATAGAAACAGGAGTTTGAATATACGGACATGCAGAGTTTTAAAAAGGCGAATAATTGATAATAAACACTGCTTTGTCACAATGCGCTTCATTTATTTATTTTCTTTAACAAGCATAAATTTGTTAATTATTAAACAAATGTCTAACAAGGGTGTTAATTATTCGTTTATGTAGGGGCGTTTTCTGACACTTCAACCGAAAAGTCTCAACAACTGCATTTAGGGAGCGCAGTGGCTCAGTGGTAGAGGGCTTGCCTCGAGACCGAAGGGCCGCGGGTTCGAGCCTCACCGGCGTCACTGCGTTGTGGTCCTTGAGCAAGACGCATTTATCCTAGCTTAGTACTGATTCAACCCAGGAAGACCCGTCCCTATATAACTGAAAGATTGTTGATGGGACGTAAAGAATGAAATCAAATAAATAAATCAAATCAACAACTGCATTTTATTGGTAAAGAACTTCCAAATGGAATAAATGTTTAAATCAGTTACATCATTTAACCCTCTTTAGCAAACAGTGAAGACCCAGATGAAATGCTGTATAATGCGGCATTTCATCAAGGTCTGTGCCGTTTGCTCGGACAAAAAACGATCTTAAGAAGAAATACACTATTTTCCCGACATTATAACCCATGACCCCTTGGATTATACAATGAACCATCCAAGGTTTACTGTATCAAATCAGAAGGAAGAATCCATTTATTTGTTGTATGTACGAAATTTCCCCATGTCGGCACCGTGTAGGAATTAATCTTTTCCGTATTAAAGGAACTTAAAAAAGCCTGATGCTGTTTCTTTTTCGGAAATATTACCATGTTTGGTATCAAATTGTACTGAGCTAGAAGATTTTTCAATTTATTGGCAATGATTTCATTGAATTACCGGGAAAGAGACTCGGAGAGAGAGAGAGGGGAATAAAAACTGAAAGACAAGCAGATGGATTCACTCTACTTATCATAAAATTGGATTAATTAACCAAATTTTTACACATTAAAAGTTTTTTATGGGTTTTATCGGAAGAAAATATCAGCATTCTCCTTGACATTTCTGGACTTCCGGTGGCCTCATAATTTGCCTCTTAAATGAATAAAAGTTTGTTTTTCTGAACCTTCATTTGTCGGTAAGATGTATTTTGAATGTATATCAAAGAATACAAACATGTGTTGATATGACAATGGCTATAAAAGCCCATTTTTCTCAAAATATAAACCCACATTTAACACAGATTCCATAGAGTTGGCCGTACCGTTGACGGCCACAGAGATGTGCATGTTTTAAATGCTGCAAGATAGTAAATTAAAACTCAAGATTTATTGGTGTTATTAATGAATTTTTGTCATACAGCCCGTCTTTAGATTAAAAGGAGGTCCATGCAGGGAATCAATGCACGAAAAGTCAGTCTCCCATACGCGTATCCAGGAATTTTTGTGGGGGAGGGGGGTCCAGGTCAGCCTGCCTGAAAACAACCCTGACAATTTTTTTAGTCCTCAACTTTAATATTTTACAATTTACAGTTATAGAGAGGAGGTCCGGGATCCGTGCATGCCCCAATAGTTCCGAGAGGCTGATTCCAGGGGAATCTTTGCCAAAAAGTGGGAGTGCTGCCATACTATAAAAGAATTTAGCACGCTTCAAAAATGAGAGTCCCAGCACCAAAATTAGGGGTTCAGGACTGCCAATCAGCAGTTAGTGAGAGCTCTGATGATGCTATGTTCTTGCACTTCTTTGTTAGTTCCCAGCCCATGGGAGCGCTTTGGCTCAGTGGTAGAGTGCTTGAACCGAGACTGAGGGGCCGCAGGTTCGAACCTCACTGGCGTCACTGCTTTATGTCCTTGAGCAAGAATATTAATCCTAGCTAAGTACTGGTTCAACCCAGAAATCCGTCCGTAGATAACTGAAAGATTGTTGATGGGACTTAAAGAATCAAATCAAACAAAGTTCGCAGCTCATCTTATGGGACTGGGTCGGGATCGAACTTCAACCCCTTTAAAATAGATAACGTCTGTAGCGCTATTGACTGATCAAAGCAGCCCGAAAACTCAATTTATATAAGTAAAACTATAATGTCCAGGCTTCAAGAGAGTCTAGTCTGTCTAAAGCTACCATACCGATATTCGTACATTGAATAAGTCCCATGAAATAATCAAGAACAACTCAGATTTTAGCTACTGGGCACTGAAGTTTTCTCTGGAGATTGTAAACACACAGTTCAGTTGCTCTGTTCTAATTCTGGCGCTTAAAGAGGCAAGTCCTGGTTTTCAATAACTTTTTCCTTCATGCAGGCGTTAAGATCATGTGATTTTTTACCAAATGATAGCCATAGGGCCTACTGCGAGTTATTTTATGAAATTACGCCATTTTTTCTATCTTACCTACTGAAAAACGAGTTTCCCCTGCACACTGGCACAGGGATAACTGGAATTTTGATTCCATTCAGGGTAAATATGACCTATTTAGACTTTAGTACTGATTGTCAATGAACATGCTGTAAAGAGTCAACATGGCTCCGTCGCCATAGCCCAGAAATCGTCTGAAAAAAAAACTTAACTCTTAAGTGTTTTGTTTTTTTAATTGAACTGGCATGTGTCATCTATATCTCGCATCTTATATTACAATTGCACAAGGCTATAAAGTCACTATAATACAGATGGGGTCACAACATCTGAGAAACAGCGTAAAACTAACAACAGAAGGGCAGCGTAAGAATGGACGACAAATAGACGCATGTTTGTGGAATAATAATGTATTTTATAGACTATACAAATATAATTACCATAGAATCTATGGGAGTGCAGTGGCTCAGTGGTTGAGTGCTTGACTTGATACTGAGGGGCCGCGGGTTCCAGCCTCACCGGCGTCACTGCCAGGCTGTGCATTGGCATTAAAACTCAACGGAGCCGTCTTTGCTTGAAAATGCAATAAGAACAACATTTCCCGTTTTCTCTCTCTCATAAATGTGAGCAGCGAATGCTCTGGCAAGACTGCACATTATTACAAGCTTACATGAGACTTCGTAAATGTAGCTAAAATGTCGAACTTGCTATCTGCTGCCAGAAAACTCTTGCGAGGTTATAAATTTGCGCAGGCTCATCTGACCGATCGTTGTTTGGCTGTGGTTAAATTCGTCATGTTTGGTCTCAGGCAGATTCTCACTTTAATATTTGATTTCACCAAAATTTCTACGATAGAATCAGCCCGGGACCAAACGGGACTAAAATCGCCATTAATTAATTCTATTGCGGTGCTGTCGATGTAAAAGGAATTTCTATTTACGGATACACAAACTAAGCAAAATCCTTTTTTTTTATTTTGTCTCTTGAATAGGCGTAACAGCAGCAAAATGCAAGAATTGTTGAATTGAGTCTTTAATTTTATGAGGAAATCTACCCGGGACCTCCACCAAACGGGACTAAACCAGTGCAAGGAAGTTTTGACCATTTTGTTATCTTGATATCATTAGTGATATAATACACTGCAAAAATGCACAAAAGGCAGAAAATAAAGCTATATGTTATAGTGGTTTATTTTGTATTAAGCACTTAATCACTTTAGCTTCACATGGTTGATTAGGCCAGAATTTTTATATTAGTTGATTTACGAACCCTCCTACTGTAATTTTCCGGAAAGTAGGAAAAAAATAAAATTTAATTTCTAAAGATAATTTTTTATTTTATCCGCTGACTCTAAATATTATTTGTTTGGTTGAAAAAAAAATATTTTTGAGGTTCTGTCTATGTATTTTTGAGAGTGACACTGTAAAAAGCAATTGTCCTGTCCAGATTTTTAGTAAAATGATAAAATATTTCAAGATTTAATATAGACTGTTGGTTTACCTATTACTAGTTTTACTGTTTCTGGAGATATTAAAAAAATTTTTTTTTGAAAATATTAAAAAAAAAAAAAAAAAAAGATCTGAAAATGACCAGTTAACTGGTCATTTTCAGAGCTTTTTTAATTATTTTTTTTCGTCCCCCAGTAGCTGCGAGATAAATACACACCGGGAGATCAAAAGCCCTTTGATATTATCGATTGCGACACGCTTTCCTGTCTCTGTTGACCAATAGTATGACTCGGACTGCAGTGTAGCAATTCTGACAGGTGATTGACAGGATTACCGATGCGGGACAGTGTGATTATTACGAGGTGATTATTAATTAAGCAAGGATATTCGGGTAATTGTTTGAAGATTTACCGTTAATTAAAGGGAGAAAAACTAATAGGGTATTGTAAACAACATTGGACTACCGACTTCGACTGATAAGGGATGAAAGAGAAAACCTATTTAATTGCACTCGTTTGCGATTTGAGCAACATAAACACGGATTTGATTTTCTTCATTCGTTCATTGCTACGGCAAACAAAACAGTGTGAGAATTGTTGGGAAAAAACGGTACAGCGGTAAGCCTTATACGGTAACGTCCGACTGACAAAAGTTCCAAATGAAGCTACACTACAAGCCGTGTGATGAAATTTTTCATCGTCTAGATTAATAAACTTTGAGCAAGTAAAATCGTTCATTCTAAATCATGGAAGCTAGTTGAATGGCTAAGTAATGTCAGTCTTTTCATTGCAATCGCCGTAGACACTAGCGAGATGCGTTTTTTAGAAGAAAAAACACTTCCATCTGCATAAGATTATACAAAACAGAGGACTGCTGTCTGTCTGTCTGTCTGCCTGCCTGCCTGCCTGCCTGCCTGCCTGTCTGTCTGTCTGTCTGTCTGTCTGTCTTGTTAATGAATAAAACAAGTACCAACAGTTTAATCTTTTATTTTGATAAGGCCAAACAAAAAAATGTGTGTTCAGATTACATGAAAAAATATACCAAAATATTTTGTTTTTGTTAAGTAGGAACAATCCATTAATGTTTAAATGGTTAAAATCAGTCGATCTAAAAATTATTCAAATGTATCACTTCCGGCTAAAATGGAAAAGATATACGGTATGCACAAATTGGTGGGACTCCAACTTTTTTAGAGTAGGACTCCCACTTTTTCCAGTGGGACTCCTACTTTTTGCCAGATGGGAGTCCTGAACTCCTGTTTTCAAAATCTTAGTGAGAGCTCTGATATCTCTTACGTAGGCTAACGTACACTAGTGAAATTTGGCACGTGCATGCAATGAACTGTCCTGCGTCAGAATATGCAATATTTAAGACCATGCAAAGTATAGATTGATGTTGCATAGCAACCGAAGAATGTGAAATAACGTCATGCGTTCACGCTAGAATATAGCGTTGCCATGGAAACACTATACAAAATTTAAGTTACATCAACTCGTACATTTGTTGCAAATACAGTATGTGAGTGTATTTTGTGAAATGCAACAGCTGAGATTGTGGCATTGGAATTTTATTACATAATTAAGAGGAAAATTGACTAAATTTTCTGAAAATTTAACCTCGAAATATACCCCACCCACCAGTTACGGTTCATTTTTGAGCAATATTATCAACTAAGTATCATATCATATGACCATTTCATAGTAATTAGGTAATGGTTTGACAATTGAATGCATATCTTAAATATTCCCAGGAATAAACGGTTGCCATAACAACGAAATCTGATATTTTAGTTAAAATTGGAATTTCCAAAGATTTTGGTTGCTAGGCAACGAACATTGCATGCATTGTATCTACTATCTATTACACTTCTTCAAAACATTGCTAACACATTGTTTGATACAATTGGAGAGATAAAAGATCTGTTATTATACTGTTTTAGATTTGAAATGATTTTAAATTCATGACTGCTTTGTCAGAAGTGTAGTCAGCGCGAACGCACATCGCTGAGAGACGGCCTTTGGTTGCCTAGCAACAGCGCATTGAATGATAAGATGTCAACTTCCATATGTAATGAAGCCG
Organism: Loripinus fragilis; assembly: GCA_964019695.1. NCBI lineage: Eukaryota > Metazoa > Mollusca > Bivalvia > Lucinida > Lucinidae > Loripinus > Loripinus fragilis. The sequence goes on from OZ026518.1 coordinate 26,755,708, forward strand.
GGGGTTCATTCAAAATGTGTATAAAGTTTCAGCCAAAACTGCTGACCCAGTAAGAAGATATTAGCCAACTCTCAGTTATTTTTGACTGACCCTCGTATTTAATACAAAAAAATGACCATTTTAGCTCAAAAATAGAGCTGTATATCCATTGAAATAGAGACTAAATGCGAGACTATATGTAGATGAAAACATTTGACCAACTTTGATTTTTTCCCAAACATATAGGCACTGTGAATTAATTACCACTGTCAGAGGTCCTTTAGACCAAGATAGTTATGGTTTTGCAAATGATCGAACCACTGCACGCATTCTCAGTGCGTTCAAAGACTTCCTCAGCAAGTCCCTCATCAGCAAATATATTAAAGGGCATTTCACCTTCACCCAAAATAGAAGATATTTCGTATAACAGAAATGCAGAGAATCCATTAGACTGCAGTCTCTACCCGTAACACTGTCGACATTAACCTGTAAAAAACTTTTTGAAGTCGTTACACACCTGTAACGTTTGAAAATGACTGAAGTAGCTGCAGTTTGGTTTTAAGAACGTGTTTGTCTTAAGTAGGCTGATTTACTAGAGAAAACTTATTTCGCTTATGTGATGGAGAATGCAATACCTCATCATTTCAAATCATAAAAATTACAAAGAAAACAAAAGTGAATGCACAAAATAAGCAGGGTTAATCCTAGCCCAAAATGATGATGGGCCCTTCAAATGGGCCAATGGCCCATATCCCATTCAAATACATGCAGATTTCCAAATTTTAATGGGCCATTTGAATTTTTTATGGGCCCTTTGCAAAATTTGATGGGCCCAAGAATCCTTAATATCCACATTAGAGCAAAATTGACATGAGATTTGCTTGTATATGGGGCCCAGCCAAAAATAAAGTCCATTTTAGCAAAACATTAATGGTTTTCTCACAAAAAGGATCGGGTCCATCCAAGGATGAACCCTGTATGCGGGCATATGTAGTAGTAAAATACAGTTTCAAGAACAATAAGTGTATTAGGTAAGCGAAAACTGGATAAATTCGCCTTGCTACTGGATTAATTAAGTTTTGATAAGTATCCTGAACAAATATACAACGACAAAATAAGATTCTTGCGGTTTAGTATGCGTCAAGGCTCCCAAACATTACACGTTCACTACATAACTCTTTATTTCGTCAGGAACCTGTGACATATTGTCGTCCAGAACCATCATACTGTCTCAGAACCACTTTGTGTAGTAACTGACATCCCTAAGCATGTGATGTAGCATCATGATGCCATCATCTAGTGAACCTCTCCTAAGTTTGTTCAAATTACGCCCCTGGGGGCCAAAAATGGCCAGGCCTCCAAGGTGACATGTTTTACTTAGACTCATATAAACAAGAGATAAGAATCTACAGCTTGTTAATTTTGTCACATGATTAATGGAAACTTTTCCATGTAAAGTCTTAATGAAACTGCAATCAAAATTCATAGCTGGACTTAGGGGAGCTATGCTTACCTTTACTTTTATAAACAGTGATCCTCAGGTGAGCGCCCAGGGCCTGATGGCCCTCTTGTTCAGATTATCTAAGACAATTGACCATTTAAACTTGACATTGATAATGTTTTGCAGGGCATACTGCAAGTTTTAGGATTTTAATTTTTAAGTTCAGGATTTTGGAAATTTTGAACTTTTATTGACGTATCTTATCTTTTTTCTGTTTCAGAAACTTGAAGAGCTGAATAAATTCCCTGATTTCAACAATTATTTGATATTTGTCCTGACCAAGTTAAAGAATGAAGGTGAGTCGATATGAGCCCATAGGTCCAGCCAAGCCAAATTTTGTAGTACATGTATACAATACGTAGGTCCTAATAAAAACATTAAGTGTAAAAGTGTATTTTACAGGGCCTTTTCAGCAATTTTGGGAAAAGGCCCCTGGTCAAAATTGGGAAAAAAAGATCAACTTAACATCAAAATTGGGAGAAATCAACGACATTGAACATTACAAGGGTCATAGCTCCAGATAAGGATTGGAGGCAATTGGGTATTTACCCACCTCTTTTTGGCTTAATTGGGTATTTCAAATTTTGAATTGGGTATTTCAATTTTTTGTATTGGGTATCTATCTGAAAGCAAATAAGCAATGAAACTGGGCCTTGTTTCCCCTGACTTCTTTTGTTTACTTTCGCTTTGACTTTCAGAAAGCACACTTGCAATATTGGTAAATTTGAGATCGTTGTTTCCAACTTATATCGAAAATCCAACGTATCTATCAATTCATCTTTGATTCTTTGAACCACCAATGGGGTATTAGAGTTAGTTACGATATGATATTATTCAATTGCTCTAAGGCTTTTTCGCCCACGTTACGCCATTGATATTGTAAAGCGAGACGAATGTCGTAATCGTGTAAATATTGGGTATAGCTAAACAGCGATAAAAATGTTCCTGGACTGGGTTACAATTTAATTAACTAGATTCGGCACCACGCGGTGTATAAATTTGTACCCAACAACAGCTTGCGATGCGAAAAACGACAATCGCAAATTGAAAAGTATAGCGTCATACGCTACGAAAAAGTTCGGAATTGAGTATCAAGGATTTTTAATGCGTTTTTGTACGCACAGAAATGAATTTAATTGCGTTCTCAGGTCCACGAAATTGCGTATATACGCAATACGCAGCCTTATCTGGAGCTATGAAGGGTAGCAAAATATATCCTCAAAATCAAGTTATTTTAGATTGTATGATGCCAAGCATACCACTTAAGCACAAGTAATTATACCCCCCGCAAACTTTGTTTGTGGTGGGTATACTGTTTTCACGTTGTCCGTGCGTGCGTGCGTGTGTGTGCGTCTGTGTGTGCGTCCGTCTGTCCGTAACGTTTTGTTTTTTTAATATCTTGAAGAGTCATTGCTGGATTTTCGTCAAACCTTGCAAACATGTTCATATATGCAAGACAAATACTTTAGACAAAAAAGTAAGGGCTAGGGGCCAATTCTATTAGAGTTATTTCCCTTTGTAGTTCTAAATGGCTTTTAATATAGGGTTTTATGCTTATGCTATTATAGGCCATACACGGGCCGATCAACTCCTACCACAGCTTTTGATGGAACACTTTGATACTTTGCCTATACAATGTAGACACATTGAACATATGCATGAAGGAGTTTATTTCAGAAAAAAATATTTTTTGACAAAATGACAGCTGTGAGAACTTAAGACAATTTTTCCCTAATAAGGCTTTTGTATATGCATAGACGGTGCCTTCATGGGCCGATCAACTCCTACCACAGCTTTTGATGGAGCAATTTGATACTTTGCCTATACAATGTAGACACATTGAACATATGCATGAACGAGTTTGGCTCAGAAAAAATAATTTTTGACAATATGACAGCTGTGAGAACTTAGACAATTTTTCCCTAATAAGGCTTTTGTGTATGCATAGATGGTGCCGTCATGGGCCAATCAAATCCTACCACAGCTTTTAATGTAGCAATTTGATACTTTTCCTATACAATATAGACACATTGAACATATGCATGAAGGAGTCTGGTTGAAAAAAAAAATTTTTTGACAAAATGACAGCTATTAGAACTTAGACAATTATTACCTTATATGACTTTTGTATATGCATGGATAGTGCCTTTATGGGCCGCTCCTACATAGCTTTTGATGGAGCAATTTGATACTTTGCGGATACAATGTAGACACATTGAACATATGCATGAAGGAGTTTAAAATTTTTGTTTGCACAGATTCTTCTGAAATCTTCTTTTCAAAACTTAGGTCTGCTGGTTTGAACTATAACTTGCCAAGTTTTTTCACTGTATCTTACTGTGCGGGGGGTATCTAATAAGCATTGCTTATTGACTTTTTTCATTAAGTATCATTCTGATATGGGTCAGTGTTTCTCATAAACTTTTTGTAGTGGTCTCTAAAAAACAAGTAAAAAAATTTTTTTTTTTTTTTTTTTTTTTTTTTACTCTCTTAATTGGGAAAATCAGACATAGTATTGGGAAAAAAGGTGGCTATTTTTGATTGGGAATGGGGCCAAAATTCGGCCCCTAGAGATGGGCAGAAAAGGCCCTGTTTCATATCATTTGTTTTGAGTGCTTAAAAGAACCATCTCATTGAGATGGTTTTTTTGAGTACTTACAACATATGATTTGATTGAGAAATAAGAAAATACTGGTGTCAGTTATAATCTAAAGTATGTGCGATTAAGAACTGGTTAACCACTTAGTCAAGCTTGCCGAGAAAAAAGTGTGGTCATCTCCACATGACCATAGCTGTTGACTGGGATGTAAAACCACAAACAAAACAATTTCAAATACGGTTATTACACATTCGAATGCACTTGCCTGTGTAAAGCAAAGTCTGATTGGCTGTCAAAAATTTGCGATATTATATCCTGTGATATGCTGTCGGAGTAATTAATTATGTCACAAATCTTGGATGACGTGCGGCTTTATGCAGTTTGCAGGCTTTCAAGTGGGCCCTACTTTTCCTATTTTTCCTACTTTTCCCTACTTTTTTGATCTGCTCCTACTTTTCCCTACTTTTTCATGAAAATGCCCTACTATCCCTACTTTTTATACCCCGCCACTAAGTGTGGCGAGGTATTATGTTATACCCTTCGGTGTCTGTCCGTCTGTCCATCCGTCCGTCCGTCCGTGCTCACCATTTCCGATCGATAACTTGAGTATTTATTCACGGAATTTTTTCAAATTTTGCATACATATTGTTATCGGCGATGAGTGGTATGGGATTGTTAATGGGCAAAATCTGTCCATTTTTAACGGAGTTACTGCCCTTTTTCGTATTGGAAAAATGGTTTCTGGCCTGTTATTCCTTTACTATTCATGATATCTGAATGAAACTTCACAGATATGTTGCACATCAAAGGTTACATATTGTGACTAAGGACCGTCACTCTGACCTTCCCAGTTTATGAGTTATCCGCCCTTGATAGGTCTGAAAAAAGGTTTTTGACCTATTGTTCCTTTACTATGTGGAATATCTGAATATAACTTCACAGATATGTTTCACATCAAAGGTAACATATTGTGACTAGGAACCGTCACTCTTACCTTTCCCGTTTGTGAGTTATCCGCCCTTGATTGAATTAAAAAAATGTTTTTTACTCGTAGTTCCTTTACTTTAATGAAACTTTACAGATATGTTTCACATCAAAGGTTACATACTGTGACAAAGAACCATCACTCTTACCTTTCCAGTTCATGAGTTATCTGCCCTTGATTGATCTGAAAAATGGTTTTTGACCTGTAGTTCATTTACTATATGGAATATCTGAATGAAACTTCACAGATATGTTGATCATCAAAGGTTACATATTGTGACTAAGGATCTTCACTCTTACCTTTCCAGTTCATGTTTTATCTACCCTTGATTGATCTGAAAAATGGTTTTTGACCTGCAGTTCATTTACTATATGGAATATCTGAATGAAACTTCACAGATATGTTGAACATCAAAGGTTACATATTGTGACTAAGGATGTCATATCACTGTCTATCTCAGTTCTGTTGCTATTTAGGCATTATATATCTCACAAAATAACTTTTGGTGCCCCCAGCAGTGGCGGGGTATTATGCAGTGCTTGCGGTGCTTTTATTCACTCTAAAATGTCATTTATGCGTAAAAATCCAGAAATTTTTCCTCGCTCGCTTCGCTCGCTCCGGTTTAATAAATAAACTTCTATGTTCATTCAGGAAGCGCCCCGCTTAACACCTCAAAATTTAATGTTTAACCTAAAAGTCTCTCTGTTTGGCTAGTACTATTGTCACAGGTATTATCCTGCTCATTTAACCTGAAATTACTTATTTCAAACAGCTTGTTGTAATGATTTTTATATTTGGAAAAGCCCTGCTATCCCTACTTTTTGACACCGATGATCCCTACTTTTTAACTACTTTTTCCAAATTTTTATCCCTACTTTTTCCCTACTTTTCTGTTGATGGGCACTTGAAAGCCTGAGTTTGCAAACCTTCAATTTGAGAGGAAACTGCAGAAGTGCATTAGAATGGGGATGACCATATTCAATATTTTCATTCGGAATATATCATTGGATAATGACGGATATACAGGCGGAAATCACATTTTAGGGGTCCGCTCGCGTGTCATCGAAAAACTAAATTTTCGGCGGTATATGCGACAATGTTCCCCCTAAAATGAAAAAATTGAATACAGTCATCCCCTAACTAGAGACCTGGCGTATAAAAGGTTTGAATAAAGAAAATGAGCGTAAAATTGTGAGTATTTTCTTTAGTATTGGCTTTAACATTTGTTTAGATTCTCATTGAGACAGTGCTTTTGCAGTGTTGTGCCTATAGCGCATGATTGCAGGATTCTTGTGATTTTACCGTCTTTGTCCCTTAAGAACGCACCCATGGCAGGCCTATAGGGGCACCATCGAAAATCAGCAGACTTTTTCATTGTTTATAATCATTTCGATATTTTGCGCAACCTAGTAAAGATAGAAGTAAATAGCACAATTTAGACTGTACCCCATAGGTCCAGATAAGGAAATTTTATGAGCGTAAAATTGTATTTATTTTCTTACCCATCATTTTAAACATGTGTTTTGGGAGCTCAAAAGAACCGTCTCATTGAGACGGTTCTTTTGAGTACCCACAACATGTTTTGGATGAGAAATAAAGAAAATAGTTTTCCAATACGCACTCTTATCTGGAGCCCTGTACCCGCCATAATTACCGATAACGTCACATCGCATATTGATTTCTGAACTAGTCTAATACAACAGCAGAAGCTATTAAAGAATAGAAATAAAAAAGTTGCAGGACAAGTAAAAACTACGACAATGGCCGAAACTACTGCAGTATCATCTACCAGTGATTCATTTACAATTTTTGGCTTATGGGTCCTGGGACTCGCTGTTTCCCATATCAATGAGTCCCAACTGCAAACTTATGAGTCCAGAACACTATATTTAATGAAAAGTCTGCAATACTATTGCATCCCGGGACTCGCTGAAATAAAAACTTTGCATCACAGAGACAAAATTATGCGCAAAAGATGCCGGATGCGCAGGTAACAAAATCACTGGTCATCTACACCCCTTCTTGAGCCAAAACTATCGACATTGAGCTCAAATTTAAGTAAAAAAACAAGCAGTAACTTCCCGAAATTACGACTGGAAACTGTATTCAATTAACAGGTAAAAATCGGATAAATTTGGTGTGTCCCCCAGAATTTACAAATGTCCCCCTGAGATTCAGGTATCTTGACCTAGGCACATCACTGCTTTTGAGTACCCACAACATATGTTTTGGTTGAGAAATAAGAAAATAAATTTTAATCAGATTCATGTTAATAAGGCACTCTCATCTAAAGGCCTGCTGATATAATTGACTTGATTTCATTATCCATCAGCAGGGATAATTCTGGCTCAGAATATCAGGAAAGAAAGTATCCCATTAGCCAAAACTGACGAGAAACTATGAATTTTTAGCCAGTATTTTAAACAAAATCCTTTCCTTGATTACATTTTGCTATGAGATTTTTCTCCTATCAAACCAATTTCAATGAGATTTTTGGCAGAAAAATAAGCAAGTCTCTCACAATCTCTCCAGAAAATAAACCCTGCATGATCAGTCTCAACATTTATTTGTAAGAGTGACTTGTATTCACTTTTTAAAGTTTAAACAACAAATCAAGTAGTGGTAATTTCTACAAGTTTTTGCTTTTGGGAAAAACTGCTAGCATTTAGGAAGTTAGCCAGTCCTAAATATGATCTCTGGACTCTCATGTTTTGCGGAGAAAAATACGAAAAATAATATGGAAAAATCTCCTATCTAGAAGTGCTATATTTAACTCCTTCTTTGCTGGGGCCTAAAAATGCTATGTTTCCGATTTCCTGACTGACCGTTCAAAATATGTGCCCACTAGTTTTTTTATCCAAAAACAAATTTTTTATGTACTTTTCTGTTACTGTTAAAATGGCAGCACCTATTATACATGCGGCTCAGTTCAGTTTTGGCTGTCAACTTTGAGAAATGTCCACACCAGACGGCTACAAACGAAATAAGACAAATAATCCACAGTGCCCCACTGTCCTCTGTGTTTGAAGTAGGGATGTAACAATACATCGGACTATCGATATATCGCAATAGTAACCTAGTCAATGTTACTGCAATTGTAGGAAAGTGGCAATGTCAATAGTATCGGCAATAGTCTTTTCAATAGTTTCAATAGTTTTTAGACATAGGAATTTTCTCTTTAAAATTGTTTGGTTAGACACAAACAGAATGTTAAATGGCAATAGGATGTATATGTTGTTGCCTCTCATGCATTTCAGCAAAATAAGTGGACTTTGACAATATTGTGAAATTTTTCTCTCGTTTCCATACAAAAATTGGTGCCTGTATGTGCAGAAAAGTCCAACCATATTCTTAATTTTCTTCTTAAAACAAGCATAAATGTTTCAGACAATAGTATCACAATAGTATTGCAATGGTAGTCCACAATAGTAATAGTATCGCAATGGTACTTCCTGCAATGTCAATACTATCGCAATAGTAATTTTTGGCCACAATAGTCACCCCTAGTTTGAAGCAGGACACCCGTCTTGATCAAAGGCTACAAGACTGTTAAAAGTAAATTGTTCCGTAAGACAATCAGTGACACACAATCTTATTTTTTTTAGATGACCCAACAAGATCTCTGAGTGGTTTGATTTTGAAGAACAACGTTAGAGCCCATTTCGAGAAGTTTCCTGCTGAAGTATCCACTTTTATCAAGCAAGAATGTTTGAACAGTATAGGAGATGCGTCAGCTTTAATAAGGGCCACAATTGGAATTTTGATTACCACAATAGTAGCGAAAGGAGAGCTTCGAAATTGGCCAGAGCTACTACCGGCTCTTTGTCAGTGTCTCGACTCTGACGATTATAATGTCTGTGAGGTAGGTGAATTACTTTGGAAAGTAATGCATTGAATTACCATTACCATTACTTGATTTTGTAAAAGTAATGCATTGAATTAGCATTATTTGAGAAATATTTTAATAGCGTATACACATTACTGCAGGATACCTACTAGGTATCCTGCAGTTATGTGTCTACGTTATTAAAATGCCAATCTGAATCTGGACTGGTAACCTATTTTTATGCCCCCTGCCATGACAATGGCTGGGGCATTAAGTGTTACCCCTGTCCGTCCGTATGTACATACGTCTGTCCACTCTCTAAGTCGAATACTTTTCATCAGAGTTTTATGAAACTTGGTCACATTGTTTGGTACCATGATGTTTTCTTTAAGTTCAATAATGGTCCATATGGCACCAGACTTTCACTAGTTATGGCCCACCAATCTTGAAAAAAATCTGAAGCCCTGTGCCAATCTGAATCTGGACTGGAAACATATTTTTTCATTTTAACTCTATCTCCTAATGTCATCTGCTGATAACTTTTGCACAGTTTAGACCCAGATCACTTTTGAGCCTGACAAAATGTCGGGCCTGATCTGGATCCAAACTGTTTGATACTGGTCGTATTCCTGAAAGAATTTTTCGAAAAAGTTGATTTTGAAAAAAAAAAACAGACAAAAAGAGTGGGGAAAATTTCCCAGGGGGCAGAGTTAAGAATTAATAGAAATGGTTATTCCAGTGTTTACCATCAGAAGATTGATGAAGCACATCAATACATGTATATTTCTAAACACTTTGCCTGCTAGCTGAAAATTTTGTGTCATGACCATAGCTGTTGACTTAGGACGTAAAGCAACAAAACAAACAAGCAAACAAAAGACCTACATTCTGTCAGTCCTGATCTAAATCCAAACCCTTTGACTCTCTGATAGTGATCCTGAAAGAGTTTTTGGGAAAGTGTAATTTTTTTTGAAAAATGTCAGCAGACAACAAGAGCTTGAGAGATTACCCAGCATGCAAAGAGTTAAGCAGCTAAATTAGCTTATAAACTAGTTGTTTGCATAAGTTTGCCATACAATGACAACATAGTGAGGTGTTGTTGTTGTTGTTGTTGTTTTTTCAATCAATTCTGAAAAATGAGAACCTAGGGTTTTCATTGAGTTATTTGGTAGGAAAGGAGTACATATTGAGGTGGTCAAATGCTTTGTTTTATGACATACACTTACTTTTAAGAGTAGTATTTAGAAATTCTTGTACCCTATGGTCAAAATATCTTGTGCATGTAACTGGATCTTTCTGTATTTTTCTTGCCATGTTAGTGCCTCTATATCTTCAGGGTGCCCACCCGTCAGGGAAAAGTCAGGGAAATTTGGTTTTTCTTCAAGGTCAGGGAAAAGTCAGGGAATTCTGTAAAATGGTCAGGGAAATTAGAAAATCTTCAAAAGTCAGGGAAAAGTCAGGGAATTTTAAAATCATGTTTGGTTAACCGCTCAAAAATTAAACAAACAAATATGAGATGATGACTTTAATAGTGTTAGGGTGAATATAATATGCAATCCAGTTGTTCTAATATATATGTATCTTTTGGCTATGAACTGTTATTATAATTTAAAACCTAATTTTTGGTCACATTGTTTCAACTCACCTGAGTTAAAGGCTCAAGTTAGATATGATAATGAGTATATTGATGGTCTGTTGTTGTTGTCTGCTTCCATTTTCAAAGGAGTATAGTTCTGATCAATTTTAATGTAAAACACATACGGTAGCTAGGGGAAAGGCTGTCATGGGTAACACAACTTAAAAAATCTTCTCTGAAGTGGCTGAAGCCTTTAACCCCACAGCTTGTTGATTTAATTTGAAGCAATATCTAGTGGTCTCCTGCCAATCAAGCCCCTGGGGTCCAAACTGGCCACACCCTGGGGCTCATTATCTTATGTTGACTATAAATGAAAAAACAACTCTAAAACCATGAGGCCCACAGCTTATATATTAAGCACAAGTAGCAATATTTAGTGATCCCCTACATAAATCTTGCCAACCATGTACCTGGGTTCCAAATTGGCCATGTCCTGGGGGTCGTTTGCTCCAATTTACACCTGGCAAAATTCCCCAAACAGCTCAAGTAAGCTGTATAACATATTAACAAAATATCCTACACAACACAAAGTTATGTAATGTTCTTTTCTGACACGCTTGCTTCCTTTTGTGTGTCTTTTTGATTTAAGCACATATTTCTGATGTAAAACTCATACATTTTAAGGATTTAGTTGGATTTATATCAGTAGTTATAAAATGCGGGCGTATCAGATGACTTGAAGGGGAGGAGGCATGCGGGAAAGCGTGGTAAAATGGTCAGGGAAAAATGAATTTTTGTCAGGGAAAAGTCAGGGAATTTCATTTCAGACTAAGAGTGGGCACCCTGATCTTTGTCTGTATAACTGACATTGAAGCAACCAGAAAATTGTTTTTGAGTCTCCAGCTACCTTTAATGAACACATTGACTGACCCTTTTGATACTTAATTGAAACAATTTACTGCCAGACCGGATTCTATTGGCAATTATTGCTGAGCGGGAGCAAATTTTTTCTTTTCCTGCGCTATTAAATGATCCAAGACTTGCCAGAGACTTCACTGCTCGCATACACATTGTGGATGTACATGTAGAACCAGGCCAACATTTAAACCCCTAGCCCATTTGCATACATCTGCATGGGTGTTTAATGGAGGGGCCAAAATTCGGCCCCATTCTCAATGGAATTTAGGTGCTTTCTTCCAGTTTTGAAAAACAATCCCAATCTTCGAAAAAAAAAAATTTTTTTTGAAGACTGGGATTTTAATTCAGTCACCAACACACAAGCTATACGGTGACAATCTACTGCCATTGCATTTTATTTCTCCTTCAATTTTTTGATGGCAAAAGTATGTTTAATAGGTAATTTGTTTTTTATTGACCAAAAATGATATCATTGTGCACTATGACAAATTTCTCAATCTAGGGGTTTACCACGCTAATTTTCCCAATGTCAAAATTGCGGCAAAAATCCCTGGGACTAACTTCTGATGAATTGGCCGCAATATTCCTTTATTACAGGGAGCATTTGGCGCCTTACAGAAGATCTGTGAAGACTCTGCAGAGGCTCTTGATAGCGATTCATCAAGACCGCTAAATGTTCTCATACCCAAGTTCTTACATTACTTCAAACAACAGAGTCCAAAAATAAGGTGGGTAGAATTGTGCAACTTTGATTGTAATCACGATTCCGAATACCGTAGTAGACATGACAGAAAATGATTAGGTTAGCTTTATGTCTAGTTAATAAAGACACCTATCTTTATTAGTTGGAGAGTGGCATCTAGAATGTTTATTTTACCTCCTGGAGTTCAGAATACATAGGGTCAAACTTAAAAAAATGTTGGTTTGCTGTGCTCCTACCTACCCACCCAAAACAGGCCTTGCCCAAAAGATTTTATTGCCTTTCTGAGAATCTTTTTTTTAAAAAAAAATCTTCTCTAATTCTGTTAACAAACCCTTCTTTAAAATCATTATAAGCTGTATTTTGATTGAAGAAAGGTTACAGAGACTGTTATTATTTGCATTCTTACCTTATATACAGCATTTGTAGACCTCTAAAAGGGATAGTAATAAGAGGTCATTAAATTATGCTGAATTTCTAAAAAAAAAAACAGACCTGCCATTACCAACCTACCCAAACTGAAATTGATGGGTAGGAGCATGGCTAACAAGTATATTTTTAAGGATGGCCTAAGGTACACTGTAAATTAAATGTGTATTAATTTACCCATTTTTTGAAAAATAATTATTGGGTTATTGAGTATTTTTACCCCAAAATATAGCTTCCCTGGAACACTAAAACACAGATCTGTGTTAAGAGATAAGGATTTATTTAAATCTAAATTCTTAAAATTTGCAAGATATGGAGACGATGATAGTAGCATGATGCATTCTGATGTAAGACCCATGTTAGTTATAGTATTGTGATACAGGACTTTAGTTAAGGGTGCGTAACAGAAAAATATATTTCTTATTTTTCAACCAAAACATATGTTGTGGGTACCCAAAAGAACCGTCTCAATGAGACGATTCTTTTTAGCACCCAAAACATATACTAAATGTTATGGGTAAGAAAATATTTAAAATTTTACGCTGAAAATTTTCGTTTATCTAAACCTATGGTGATAGTCAAACTTTGACTTGATAGACAGCCCTGCTGATAGCATAGATGAATGTGATAAGTTGGACTTTCCTATGAGTTGGTTCATGTGTATGTTGAGCTTATTATTTCTGTGTGTACTTGTATATTACAATGCTTGGGAGGCATATTTACAAAGGCTGTAATTGTTCTGTCTTTTCAGATCTCATGCTCTGGCCTGTGTTAATCAGTTTATCATCAGTAGAACTCAGGCTTTGATGGTACACATAGACAGCTTTATTGAGGTAATAATTAGAAATTAACCCTTGGCCCACCATTCATAACAATTGACGTCAGTTGCTCCTCTGCTAGTAGCCTATACTGCAAACAATATGGGCCCAGATAAGAAAATTGTTGTCTGCTCTCTCCCATCTGCTTGTGTGCTTTTGATAACATATTGCAAACAATATGGGCTCCATTGGGATCAGTCTGCTCTGCTCATAATGAGCAGTCTGATCAGGGTACAGTGTTTGCTTCCATGATATAAGTAGTCTAAAGTGCATTTGGATAAATACAGCAGACGTAACGCCTTTTTTAGCTTAAGATTATGCTAAAATGCTCGCTGAAAATTCAAAATTTCTAGTCAGTTTTGGTAACTTACGATATTCTGAGCCAGAATTGTCCATGCAATAGGGGCATTCAACTTAGTTATAACATTTTTGATGTACTAGCAAAGATGACATTAGACTAAACATTGTACATGAAAACGATTATCTGAAATTCTTCTTGATGATCAATACAGTGGAAATAGTAAAAATTTATATACTTGCCCAGGGACAAGTAAATGGCCATACTGTACTGAAAAATTTACTCGTCCGAAAGAACCTTACTGTCTTACTGTGCTGAAACAATACTTAAACTGTTTTAAAAACAGTAAAAATCTGAGATATAAACTCTATTGTAAACTGTAGATCCAGATCAGTTGGCTTCTTCAGAAGCCAGCTGATCAGGATCCACACTGTTTTCCTTTCAATGCGTGAGTTCGTAATAATAATCAGCCTGATCATAATATGAAATGCAGAATTGTATTAAGTTCCTTTTTACTTGTCCAAAAAGTAAACATAGATTTCTTATAAATTCTAACTTGCCCTGAATGTAATAGGACCAGGTTGGACAAGCCGGGCATGGTATTTCCACACCCCTGTTAATGATGATAGAGTGGCTTGTGTATTAGCTCCTGTTACTGTTATCTTATTACATGGACAAAATCTGTCCAAATATCTTGAACTATATATTGGATTCACAATGCCAGTATTATCAGGCATAAATATTATCGTATTTGGTGTCTTTTGCTGATGTTTTTTGCAAAAAGTTCAGACCAAGGATGGCCAGACATTATTTAATGTTGGGTCTTATCTGCATCCAATCTGTTTGACATTTTGATGATATTCCTGAAAGCACATTTTTGAAGAAAAAAAGTTCAGTTTAAAAAATCAACAGATGACAAAAAAGATGATAAAAAAAATCCCATTAATTAATCTTTTGGATTTGAATGTCTGGATTTCAGGACTCTTGAATTATTAGCTTTTTTACCCAATGTTGTTTAAATTATTTCAGAACTTGTTTTTCCTGGCCTCGGATGAGGATACTGAAGTACGGAAGAATGTATGTCGAGCTTTGGTGATGTTGGTGGAGGTTAGAATGGATAGATTGATGCCACATGTCAACAGTATCATTGAGGTATGTGTAGTTGTTACCATTAGCCTTTCTAATATACGCATTACTCATAGAATATTGCCCCTAGTTTGAATGATCACTTATATATTTGGAAAGGTCACAGAACACAAATTTTAAGCTAGAATCAGTCAGTCATTGGGGCCCAATCACAAATCCCCACACTCATATAATTTTTTCACTTCTTTAGGGCCACTGGGGGCGGAGAAAAAAATTGCTCATGCACAGCCCACTTGTGTAAGCAAGCAAGTGACTCAACAAATTTGGTAGGATTCTGTCCAGTAGTTCAGGAAGAGATAAAAAAAAAGGTCTTATCTTGCCTACGATTATTTGAGAATTAGACCCATATTCAGCCTCAAATAAGGGCAAGAAGAAGCTTTAATAATTTAAGCCACCACATGAAATTTTAGTAACAGTTGCATAGGGGTCATTCTTAGCTAAACTGCAACAGTGAGTGTTGGTAACTTTGACATCAAATATTTTGCAAACCGACTTTATGAGGCAATCTGAAAATGTCTCTATGTATTCAGATAGGATTAAAGAGATAGTAAAGACAATTTCAATGAAAAACTTGTTAAAAAGATATGTTTTTCAATAAAAATATGATCAAAATCATTAAAAAAAAATCGGACGTTTTTTTGTGACAAATTTAGGTCACAAATTTTGGTTTGAAAAAAAAAGTGCAATTTTTTACCATTCAGTTCTGAAAGGGAATGATAAATCAATTATACAATAAACAAACTGTCATTTTTGGTAAAACTTGTTGCTTTTGTGTAATTGTAAGCTGGAAAACGGATTCCGTGAAAAAGTTGTTACGGACGTTACTCACTCAGTCAAATTTACACTGGTATTTTTTCTAGAAAAATTATGGTTAGAGAGCATGAATAATAGGAAATGAAGTTAAGAATCCAGTTGCAAAAAAATAAAGACAGCTAAAAATAAACCTGTATATTCCACAAAAGGTCTTGTTAAAAATGTAAAAAAGTTTTTTGGGACCAAGTGGCATATCGGTCAAAAAGTTACGTCCGCAACAAATGTTCTCAGGATATGTCTGGTAATTGAAATTAGAATGAATACAAGATAAATGGGTATAAGTGCATACACTGTGTCCAATGTGTCAACTGTTTATGCACACAGAAGATGGAAACCACAAATATGGGTTTGAATTTGTTAATTGTCAAATGTTTTGGCATAGTTACGTCCTCAACAGGATCCTATCAGATGTTCCTAGAATGTATTTGAGCATGCTTACTTAATAAAACAGTAGAAGTCTACATCATGCTTTCTTTCTTAGAACATTACTGCCTTTAAAGGCCAATTATCCCTGATTTAATGCATTAAATGAACGGACGCGATCATTTGACATTGTTATTTATGATACATGTTACATCCATTCTTGTGCTCTATTTACACAAGAAATAGCACACATATGAGCCCCATTTATTTACAAATCTAATCAAATGCTTTTGTTCTGTATTCTTTTGAGAGTGGTTGACGCCTAAAATTTACAGTTTTGATTAAATATTCAGTTTTTGTCATTGTTACGTATGTTATTATTGACATGGAAATGGATGTTATTTTGACATACTTTCATTGAATGGACGCTACATGTTGACATCATAGCAGCTTTGTACTTCAACTTTTAATCTAACTTAAGCTCTGCAATTATTTGAAATCCAGAAATAATTATAAAAACAGTCCCAGTGAGAAATGTTGAAAAGGTTAGAATTACACTACCCAGTAAAGTGTAATGCCAAAAAACTGTTGCGGACGTAACTTGACATATTCTGTACATGTCAGATAGTCAATGGTAACATCCATAACATGTATTGTAGATAAAAGATAGCTAAAATGAGAATTTGAAATAAATAAAATCAAAGCAGTGTTTAGCCTTAATTAATAAATCTATAACAATAGGAAATACAACATTAATAAAACTGAATCCCAGTCATTTAGTGCAAATAGTGATGATTTCTTCCTAGAAACATATGACCCTCGGTAGGAATATATGCAAAAATTATGGTTTTCTCCCAAATATAGCTTCCAGTAAATACATCCATTGTAAAGCAAAGATTGTATATTTTAATTTTAATTCAACACTTTAAATGGTTTGTAATGATTGAACATTGCAGAAATTTAATTAAATTTGAAATGATACGGTAAATGTTCTAAAATTACGAACACTAAAAAATAATTATTTTTTCCGCTGTTCGTAATTTTAGAAATTACGTTTGTGAAAAAATGCCAGTGTTCGAAATTTTAGAATGTGGACTTTATCATGAGAAAAACGTTATATATGCATGTCAAAATGTGGTAGAAGCGTAATATGATTCTGTGCTATCTCCTCATTTTTCTTTTCTTTAATCTTATTAAAACCGCCGCTAAATTGATGCGGACTGAGTCTGTAAAATGTCCAGCGCGTGCGGTATTCGCCAAGTCGAGGGCCAGGCACGTGCATATTATGTCACTCAATTTACTTACAAGTCATAAAAGTACACTGATTTAAACTATTCGATAAGCCGGGTCTCCTATGTTCACTCGCCGAATCACTACACTATTTCGTTCTTCCTGCAGAAAGCCAAAACGCTTTTGCTCCCTCTGCCGACTTCGAATTCCACTTAATATTGTACTCAAGAATTGAAACCGCTATAGACATCTCGTACGATCAAATTTTTTTTTGCAAAGATCTACACAAACTTTGAAATACGTAGACGAGTTCCCAGAGTAAACAAAACTGACGAAATACAAAAAGAACACACATCTCTCTCTCTCTCTCTCTCTCTCTCTCTCTCTCTCTCTCTCTCTCTCTCTCTCTCTCTCTCTCTCTCTCTCCTTGTCGATCCTACGATGGAATGTTTACTTTGATGTGCCTGCACCAGTCTCTCTCTCTCTCTCTCTCTCTCTCTCTCTCTCTATGCATTTGCAAACATGGTTTGGATCCAGATCAGACCCGAATGGTATTCAGGATAGAACGTTTCGTCAATTTAAAAATGTGTGCATGCGGTATAAAGTACGCAAAGCGTTAATACTGTGGAATGTCCAACTTTGCCGTACAAAAGCCGATGCGCACGGTAAGTTTGAGTTTTGGGTCCTCATCGGAAGCAGTTGTAACAAGATTGATTGACTGACCCAAACATTGTATTTCGATATTTTAAGAAACCAAGCCAAAATAAAAGATACGTGCGCAAACACCGTGCAGTCTCTTTACTTTTACGACCTACTATCAAAGTTTGCAAGAAGACGGTCCGACGTGCCTGATCAGGGGCAAACATGCATACCATGAGTAATAATCTAGTCCTATTTTGCGTCCGGTGATCACCACACTCTGAAAGGAACATTTCAGACATGTTCCTTCTTTCAGATGCATGCCATGTGCGGATCCAGAGGGGGGACAGGGGGTCCGGACCCCCCTGAAAAATCACAAAAATATAGGGTTTCCTAGCAATATTGATCCGGATCCCCTAAACATCACAAAGATACCAAGCCAGCATTCAATGATGGGCCATTATCGACAATGGCGTTTCGCTGATGGGCCGATGGTGGTCCATTTTTAGTGGCATTTCGGTCTTCTCTCACTACCCCCTCTGACAAAATGTTCTGGATCCGCGCATGCATGCAGTGCGTGTGAACCGGCTCGATTGAAATTAAACTGTCGACGGACATAATTCATGCGCGGATCCAGAAAGTTTTGTCAGAGGGGATCAAACTTAGACAAGGTTTGTTTTTAAATTGATGAGGGGAGGGAGGATCCAAGTCCCACTTTAAGCGGGCCATCATCGGCACGCCAGCGAAACGCCATTAAATGGCGTTTCGCTGGCATGCCAATGAATGCCCAACATTGAATGCTGGCTTCGCAGCTGCGATTCTTCAGGGGACCCGGACCTGTATTGCTAGAAAACCCTATATTTTTGTGATTTTTCAGGGGGGGGGGGGGGGTCCGGACCTGGATCCGCACATGCAATTTCATGATATTTTGGTACATACAACGTGCGACAAAGACTCAGACGAGCCTGCGCAAGTGTACATTCTCAATACAGCATTGATGGCTCAAGTATGTCAAGCATCACCGCTTTTATGTTGATTAATTTTGTGTCTCACGACTGAAACCACCACTTGGGAAAAGGCCCTTTTGTATATAAGTAGCAAATTTACTCAGTTGTTTAATGCTGTGGTTTTCATGTCTTTTTTAAAGTAACAACATCTACTGTTACTTGCAAATGTTCAATTTTGACAACCAGGCAGCTTATGACCAGTGACCTATGACCCAAGTCCTTCATGGTGAACATAAGCTTAGATGTGCGTTTTCTCGCGGTAATTGTAACTTCTAATCCCTGCCCAAGGCATGTCTGTTTAATGTCTGTGACAATATACTGACAAAGGAAATCCATGTTAATTTAATGACCATTGCTGATCGGATGCTTCTTATAGGTAAAAATTTCGCCAATGAAGGGTTTTAAAAATAATTGAACACACTGCAGGTAGCCTGCACTGTTTTCCGTGGATAGATGTATAGACAGCTCAAACAATAACATGAATGAACTTTGTCACGTACTACATGTAGGAAAGTCCGTGCTTTTAATGCGCTCTTGCCTTTGATCTTATCTGAAAGCATGTATCGCACAATTAGCAGACAAAAAGTATAGTCTTGCGCTGGCATGCGAAAAAGAACGTCGCGTGCCAGATTACCCATTTAAGTGGGACGGAACCTTCCAAATGTCGCTACCGCTCATGCGCTGTACGTTAAAAGTAAACCGAGCACAAATGGGACAAACAGATAAACGGACATCGATTTTCCGCCGAAAATAACTTGTGTTCGTAATTTTAGAAATTCACTTTTCCAAAAAAGGTCAATGTTCGATTTTTTAGAATGTTTTAAAAATTATTTTCGGCGATAATTTTAGGTGTTCGTAATTTTAGAGTGTTCGTAATTTTAGAACATTTACCGTACATTGCAAATTCCTATACAGTTGTGGATGTAACATGTCAAAAGTCAAGAGTAACATCCGCACCAAATATAGGTCATAATCATTTGTTGCAGTTAAACTGTTGTTAAAAGAAAAGTTCATTGTTATTGCTTCATCAGTGAAAACAGATTACATATGCAATTAGCAGCAGGAAATATTTAACAATGCCACTTCAGTAGAAATTGAAAAGTTCAACTCCACCAGTTACGTCCACAACATAAATACAATTTACTTTTTCCAGGCTGATGTTGGTAAAACTCATTTTTTTAAATCAAGTTTAATATGTACAGGTTTACTCTTAACATAGCTGAATTTCTATGTTCTCTATTGTTACAAATAATGAGTGTATTTGGATTTAACCCTTGTCAATGTTACGTCCATAACAAACAGGGTGCCGGCAAAAAAAGCTATTTTTAAGAAAAACAAGCAATAAACTATCTTTTTATGGCTAAAAATTAATACACTAATAAAACCTTCCTCTGAACTACATTTCATTGCTCAAAAGTCATATTTAATTATTGACATAGATGTCACACTTTTGTTGCAGTTTAGCTAAGAATGACCCATAGGTGACTGGTAATGTTTCATGCCAGTCTGTGCATCTGCCCAGTCTCACCAGAGGCATACACAAAGTATACAACTAGAGGAAGGCTCAGACCAAAACATTTAAATCTCTAGCCCCACTGGATAGCTGTGCATACTTGTTTGAAGAATGACCTAAATAACTAGCATCAGTAGTCGAGATATAGTTGTATAATTTAAAAATTAATTTTCTTTATTTCTCAACCAAAACCTGTTATTGGTACTCAAAAGAACAATCTGACTCTATGAGAAGGTTCTCTTGAGCACCCAAAATACACCATGCTTAAACTGAAGGTTAAGGAAAATTATCACAGTTTTACGTACAGAAAACTTGCTTATCTGGATCCATAGGTCCAGTCAAGCTAAAAAATTAGCATAAAAGTCTTACTCATCAGTTAAATAATATTTTGGCGGCTCAAAAGAACCGTTTCATTGAGACTGTTCTTTTGAGTACCAACCAACAACATATGTTTTGATATAGAAATAAAAGGCCTAGTCCAATCTATGATCATTGACTGATGTTTTCTTTCAGTATATGATGATGCGTACAACAGATGAAGATGACACTGTGGCTCTAGAAGCCTGTGAGTTCTGGCTCTCACTGGCAGAACAGCCAATATGTAAGGAAGTGTTAACACCACATATAGAGAAACTAGTGCCCATTCTCATCAAAGGAATGAAGTACTCCGAGATAGATATTATACTCCTAAAGGTAATTCATGTAGATTTTAAAGTATTGCTTATCACATGCCACATTGTACATGTTGCACCTGGGAGAGGTAGAAAGCTGTGTATTAACATATAACATATCTCTCTTTCCCCAACTTGTTTACTACATTCAGTAATGCAGCCTTGCATCAAGTTGCATGTCGATGATGAACACTCATCTAAGATAGTCTGTAGAGATGACTCTGTCACACCCTATTAACTAGCCTGCACTTAAGTAAGTGACTTAACCCTGGCATGTAGATTTTAAGACCGCTGACCTTATAATCACCCTTATATTGCTTGGTCCAGGAAGCTACTATTCCTGACTACAGCTGATTACTAAATCAAAGTAGACAGGAAATTGTCCCAAAATGACTGAAAATTGTTGACTTTGACTTAACACATCAATACAAACAAAATATCTTTTGAGTGATGAGGGACTTCTGTTTTTTGGTGCCCCAACTTTTAGGATTTTCGTAATATAAGTGTTTTTATGTGTTGTATAGGGAGATGTAGAAGAAGATGAGATGATACCGGACAAGGAGTCGGACATAAAACCACGTTTCCACAGAGCTAAGTCACACTCACAGAAACATAATGATGGAGAGGATGTACGTACAGTATATACTTTTAACTTAGCCTTCTAGTGCCTTTGCAAACAGCTTTGACCCAGATCAGGCCCGACAAAATGTTTGGCCTGATCTGGATCCCAAACTGTTTGACACTCTGATGTTATTCCTGAAATAATTTTTCAAAGTTGGATTTTGAGAAAAATTAGCAGATCAAAAAAAAAACAGACAAAATTACCTGGTATGTAATTACAGAGCAGGCACAGTTAAACAATTAACACAGGCTAGAAAAGTACTTGAAAATAAATAAACTCTGCTTTGAAAAGTGCTCTTATCTAGAGACCCACAACCACCATACTTTCAGGTCTTTGTGAGCAATTAAAAGGGTTCTTCTAAATGTTTATTAATTTCATGTTTTTTCACCAATATAAAAAAATAAATATTATGCTTAACTGTTGCAAAACTTGTTTTGAGTAGTATGTTCTAATACTGAACTAGGGGCAGTAATGGACAGAAATACAGATACCAGGTTATCACAATATGTATTGCAATACAGGTTTTCCATATCGCAATATGCTTTTGGCGTATCGTTGCACCCCTATTATTTGTTACATATTGATTTAAACATACATTTTGTGCTCTTGAAAAAATTAGTATACTGATTATTGCATTGTGTGTATTTTTACAGGGTGATGGAGAGTCTGATGACGATGGCATGGACGATGATGATAGCTTGTCAGACTGGAATCTAAGTAAGTTAAATATAAGTCAGCACATGACCTTTGGGTGCTTCTCACATTAGCAAGTAGCAAAGGCTCTGACTAGCCTGCACATCCATGACAAAGTTTGGAAGTAGATGAAGCTCCTTAACAAGACCTGGATATCGTGCCCACTAGATAACTTTACATGCATGTTTAAATCTTTACCTGCTGGCATCATCTGCTGATAACTAATGCAGATTAATTCTAGCTTAGTACTGGTTCAACCCAGGAAGACCAGTCCCTAAATAACTGAAAGATTGTTGATGGGACGTAAAGAATCAAATCGAACAAAAATAACTTATGCATAATGCGGCATTTCATCTGGGTCTTCACTGTTTGGCAAAGTACATACTTAGGAGTCACTAGTATACAAAGGATTGAAAAGAAAGTTGTAGAATAGTGGATTTTAATACTATTTATCATATGACGTCGCGCCTGGGAGTGAAATAACGCCATGCAATAAAATCTGTAAGTGGTTTATCGATTTTGGGGAAACATTATGACGTCCATAACAACGTTGCGCTCATAATGACAAAATTATAACGTTTTTACACCAGAATGAGATTTCAAATTATGTCATTTGATAAATAAAATCTAACATTCATGCTCTTGTATTATTGAATTTGTTAAACTCGTTGCGAAAAAGATATAAAATGCTTGGCAAGCCTCGCATTTTATCTCTTTTCCCCAACTCATTTAATAAATTCAATAAAACATGAGCACTCATGTAAGATCCTCTATGTCTTTTTCATTTCACAGGGAAATGTTCGGCGGCAGCACTAGATGTTTTAGCCAATGTTTTTCGTGAAGATATCTTACCTACTGTGCTGCCTATACTGAAAGAGATCCTTTTCCATACCAGCTGGGAGATTAAAGAATCTGGTATCCTCGTCCTAGGGGCCATTGCTGAGGGCTGTATGAATGGCATGATCCCTCATTTACCTGAGTTGATACCCTACCTGATCACCTGTCTCGCAGATAAGAAGGCGTTGGTTCGATCAATCACATGTTGGACCTTGAGTAGATACGCCCACTGGGTGGTGGGACAGCCACATGAACTTTACCTGAAACCATTGATGACAGAGGTAAGGCCAAATAAAAACAATATCTGTGTTTAGGTAAACAGACTCTGCCTAAATTTTCTGGTGAAACCCTGATTTTTTTTCAGGATTTCTGGAAAAAAATACTTTTATGCATTTTGAAAGGTGAAATGCGTTTCAAAATGTATAAAATTATATTTTTTCAGAAAAAAAAAAAAAAACAATTTAAAAAAAAAAATGTGTGCCTGCCCTACCTAAATTTTTCAGACCCGTTACCCAAAACACACTTCTTTTTTTATTTGGCCAAAGTGAAAAGACAGAAAGTTTTCAGGATCCTTCATGGATTCAGCAGGCCACTAGTTAAGAGTGTGTATTTAAAAATTAATTTTCTTATTTCTGAATCTAAACATATGTTATGGGTACTCAATCGTTTTTTGAGCACCGGTGACATAAAACATATGTTAAAAATGATGGCTAAGATAATATTGATACCCTTTACACTCAAAAATTGTGTTTATCTTGACCTATGATTCTGGGTTTTGGAGCCAACTTTCCATAGGAGCTTGTCCCCAAAATATATTCAAGGGCAATAAAAAGTAAACACTTTTTATTTCTAAACACAGCCAATTTTCCAGTTTAACCCATTTAAGCCAAGTGGATTAAACTCCAGCTGATAAGTTTTTAGACCTAATTTTTCGCAATAACTTTTTTATCTTCAATTTTAGCAATAGGCGTTCGCGATGAAAGTTGTAGAGGAGAGTTTCCGCCAACTTCTCCAAAAGGTCTCGTGCTTGTGGCACAAACAGATTTGTGTGTATATAGATGAAGATTTTGCAATAAATTGACTTCGTCCTAAATTTCTAAGTCTTTTAATGACAGGTATAATTCGTATAGGCGTGACAGAAAGGGGTAGTTACAAAAATATTCGGAAGCGGTGCATATCCCGTTCTTCAAAGGCTGTGCATAACATAAAGCTGTCGTTAACATACTCAGAATTTACCGTGCATATGCAGAATCAACTTAAAGCAGGCCCATTTGTAGGAACAAAGGCTGGGTTATCGCATGACGTGCATTTTTTCTCTTATGCACGTGCTGTGAAATGAGCGGTTTTGAGATGAACCTACTAGTTTAACGCACGAGCGAATCAGGCGCGATTTCTATTATATTTGAACAAGCCATCCATCGCTTAAAAAATTGAATTAGGGCGGTGCTATGTAACTTTTTGACTGACATCTTGGACTTAGTTTATTTGCGCTTTGCTTAAAATGTTCAAAGAGTGCATCTAAGCACAGAGGAACCTGCATCATCTAGGGTGCTTGAACCATTTGGAGAAGTTGGCGGAGATGTTCCTGAATACTTTTCATCACGAACACATTTTGCTAAAGTTGAAGATAAAAAAGTTATTGCGAAAAATTAGGTCTAAAAACTTATCACCTGGAGTTTAGTAGGATGACTTGAGCCAATTTCCAATTTTAGGTGTCTTGGGTGGTATTTTCTCTTTTTTTCCTCAAATTTTAATAGAACATTCTGTAAGCAAACAGTGGTTCCCTATAATATTAAATCCTTCTGTCAGAATGGTATTTGAAGAATGTTTGGCCATTTCAACTGAATTTAACCTTATTGCACTCAGACTGCTCAAACCTCTATGGAGGGTTGGCCGGTCTGATAGCAATATGGTTGAAAAGTAAGCTCAGTATGGATTCCACTTTATTGTATTTTCAGCTATTGAAGAGAGTGTTAGATGCAAACAAGCGGGTACAAGAAGCGGCCTGTTCAGCTTTCGCTACCTTGGAAGAAGAGGCCTGCACAGAGCTGGTACCCTATCTTGGTTTTATCCTGGAAACGTTGGTGTTTGCTTTCAGTAAATATCAGGTAAGTGAAGTTTTCACACGACTTCTACTGATGTACAGGAGACAGTTTATGCATGCATGAGGAGCGCATTGGCTCAGTTGTTAGTGTTAGCTTGGGGTCGAAGGGTCACTAGTTCAGAGTCACACTGGAGGCACTGTGTTGTGTCCCTGAGCAAGTCACTTTATCCTCTGCTTAGTACTGGTTCAACCAAGGAAAATGTCCCAACATTACTAAAAAATTGTTGGCTGGGGCATTAAGCATCAAAACTAACAAACACAAGTTTTACTGATGTACACTTGCCAGTTTATGCATGAACTATGTCACCGGAGGCACTTTGTTGTGTCCATGAGCAAGACACTTTATCCTAGAGCTGCTTTGCACTGGTTAAACCCAGAAAGACCTGTCTCAGTATGATTATGACTGAAAAATTGTTGCCTGGGATTAAACAAAATATGAACTGTGTCTTGATTGCTACAGATGCGTGTCTGACAGCAGATCCAGGGGTCGCGAGTTCGATCCCGGCCTAGTCCCATACTTTCGCGCAGATTGATCATGAAATAATTTCCACAGCCATTCTCCTCCCTTGCGCTGATTCAAGAAGGGTTGTTGCCAGTTACAAGCGAAAGTATGTAATTTAATACTGTGGAAGTACTGGTTAACTGCTTAGTCGAGCTTGCGCAGGAAAAAAAAGTTAAATACCATAGCTGTTGACTAGGACATAAAGAAACAAACCAAATGGGGAGCGCAGTGGCTCAGTGGTAGTGTGCTTGACTCAGTGGTAGTGTGCTTCACTGCGTTGTGGTCCTTGAGCAAGACACATTTATCCTAGCTTAGTACTGGTTCAACCCAGGAAGACCCATCCCTGTTTAACTGAAAGATTGTTGATGGGACTTAAAGAATCAAATCAAACAAACAAACAAAAACCAAACAAACAATTCTCTTAAATGATGTAACAGTTAAGCTCACGATTAATGATGAGTGTTGCTAGTGTATTCGTACTGTCTGATGAGAGAATGATGTCATCATTGTGTTAATGCCCCAAACTTTAAAAACGATTGCTTTTGACTTGTCCATTCATCCTTCTGTTTGTCCAATATCTTTGGCACCCTGCATGGTAGAGTCTTAAAAAATTTCAAATGTTGATACCCTGATCATACCCTATGAAAAATAGCTAAACTGCTGTTTTATTAGCTGACCTAACTGCATAAAGTTACTGCCCCTGGTTCACTTATACCTTGTTAGTAGGATATCTCGTAAGAAACTTGGTAAGCTCATTATAGATACTCCTGATTAACTTTTGAAGGAACTCTGTAAAGTATAAGTTATGTCCCTTGTTTTATATATAGAAATTTTGATTAATAATGCATTATAATTAATTATGTTGTATTATGTCGTTTCAGCACAAAAATCTTCTGATCTTGTATGATGCGATAGGAACCCTTGCAGATTCTGTAGGACATCATCTTAACAAACCCGTAAGTTACACTTTCTTGCCGGCGTCACTGCCTTGTGTCCTTGAGCAAGACACTTTAATCCTTGCTTAGTACTGGTTCAACCCAGGAAGACCCGTCCCAACATAACTGAAAAAAAACTGAAAAATTGTTGACTGGGATGTAAAGAATCTAATCAAACAAACAAACAAACACTTTCTTGCCTTACAAAGTATTTTGCATGTAGTTAGGGCCTCATCAAAATATAGGTAGCGCAGTAGCTCAGTGGAAGAGTGCTTGACTACACCGAGGGGTTGCGTGTTGAGCCTCATCGGTGTCAGTGCATTTTGTCTTTGAGCAAGACACATTAAACCTTGCTTAGTTCTGGTTCAACCCAGGAAGACTCGTCCCGACATAACTGAAAAATTGTTGACTGTGACGTTAGGAATCAAATCAAACAAAATCATCAAAATATGTTGGAGAAGGCCTATTATAGTACATGGGAACAATGAGACGGTTCTTTTGAGCACCCAAAGCACATGTTTGAACTGATGGATAAGTAAATAATCACAATTTTACGCAGAAAAAAATTACTTTACTGGCCTTATGGTTACAGATTTGAGAATGATACTCTCTTATGTACATGCAATGCTATCTAGTGGGACTATTGTCAAAATGGTTGGTTGAGCTTTCATCTATTTCCATACTTTATGGAAGCAGCAAAGACTGTGGGGGATAACAAGCTTGTCTAGTCTTGTCTGTTCGTCTGTGTGATAAGTACCAAAATCCCATGTGCTGGCTCATATATGGGCCTCTGAATACCTGTCTTCGGGGTTTCTGACCAGGTCATGCTCAAACCAGCCCGCTTGGCTACAGAGACTAACTAGAATTTTGAAATTTCTATGAACTACACGGTATATTCTAGGATTGGAAAATTAAGGCGGATTTTCATAGAATTGCGAGCATTTTACTTAAATTTTAATATTTTCTCTTCTTTGTCTATATAAAAATATCCCCCTCCTTCTTAAAATTAGGGGGGATCTTTCAAAAATTTGGGGGAATCCCCCTGCCTAGAATAAACTCTGGAACTAAGGTTAGGCATCATTCTTTGCAGGTATTGAATAACAAAAAGGCACTGATCATACTGCTCGGATGTGCAGGCTGGTCTGTCTTTGTAATTCATATACAACAAAGTTGTTTTTTCTCACATCACAACCCATATATTCTCTTCTCTTCCAGGAATATGTGAACATGTTGATGCCTCCATTGATTGAGAAATGGAATTTCTTGAAAGATGAAGACAAAGACCTGTTTCCTCTTTTAGAGGTATGTTTGTCATTCCTTCTTTAGTCGTCATTGTGTTCATGGATTTTAGATAGGGATTTTAGATAGGGAGTGCATTGGTTCAGTTGTAGAGTGCTTGACTGGAGACCGAGGGCGTCACTGCGTTGTGGTCCTTGAGCAAGACACATTTATCCTAGCTTAGTACTGGTTCAACGCAGGAAGACCAGTCCCTGTTTAATTGAAAGATTGTTGATGGGACGTAATGAATCAAAAAAAAAAAAAAAAAAAAAAATCATGGATTTTAGAAACTCAGAACTTTCACCCACGCTGTAAGTCTGTGTAGTAGCTACAAGGATAGAGAGAAATTGAAATATTAAAGGTTTCACAAAAATAGCCAAAATAATGGATGAATTGGTACAGGCTCATTTATAATACAATTTAACTTTTAATTTGCAGGTGTTTAATGTTTTTTGAGGTCCTTGGTTCAGCCACATTAACTCAAGGCTGCAATAGATACTGTGGAATTTCTTTATTGAAAAAAATGTCTTTGTAGGTGGAGAAAAAACGACCTAAAACTTACTTTTACTCATCAGATTTCTACTTTTCCTACTTTTCTTTTTTTTATGGAAAAGAGTCGTACTTTTTACTACTTTTCATCAAAATCCACATAAAACATGCTGTGAAAATGCTAACAATTCTCATATATATCTATTTTACTTTGCTAGTGTTTGTCAAGTGTGGCTACAGCACTGCAGTCTGGATTCCTTCCGTATTGTGAACCTGTGTACAGAAGATGTGTTTCCCTGGTAGAACAGACCCTCAATCAAAATATGGTAAGTCAGGTCCAGATAAGGAAACTTTTTTAAGGTAAAATTATAATTATTTTCTTGCCTATTGATTTAAATATGTGTTTTGGCTGCTCAAAAGAACCGTCTCATTGAGATGGTTCTTTTGAGTACCAAGAACATATGTATTGATTGAAAATAAAGAAAATTGCAGTTGCAGGCCTGGAAGGTAATGGTAATAATTCCATTTAACCCTTCAAGCGCCAATCACAACAAATGTCTGTTTTGTTGTCTGCTAAAATGTTTTAAAGCCTCTTCGACTAGTCTCATTGAGAGGGTTCTTTTGAGTACCCACAACATATTTTTTTGGTTGAGAAATAAGAAAAATATAATCCCGGTACGCATTTTTAGCTATAGGCCTGATCTTGGCTATTCCCATTAGAGCATGAGCGAGTGGAGCAAACCAGTGTTCAAATTGATACAGCCCAGACTCAGCGTTGCTATATAGGTTTTTTTATCGCATGACGTCACCTCTGGGAGTGATATAACGCCATGCAATTAAATCGATAAACCAGGAGTGGTTTACAGATTAGTTGCATAACGTAATGACGTCCATTATAACGTTGTTTAAAAGATGGTGAAATCTTAACGTTTCATGCCAAAAATGTGATTTTTAAGTAATTTTAATGTCATGTGATAAATAGAATCTAACATTCATGCTTCTGTATTATTGAATTTATTAAACTTGCTGTGAAAAAGCGAGAAAATGCTCTGCAAGCCTGGCTGTTTAATAAATTCCATAAAACATGAGCACTCGTGTAAGATCCTCTATGTCCTGTCAGAGTGTTAAAACCACCACAAAGTGGAAACATGCCCTGAAGAATGCAATGGCATGTTTGCAGTCACATAGGTCAACATTATCCACATAGCCGGGTGTATAGCCTTCAAATAATCCTCACTAGACATGAAAACTTGACTGCTCTGAAACAGTTCCAACTTCAGTCACATTTTAAAAACGCAGACTAATCTTCTGTCAGTGACAATCAATTTTGATAACACATTGCTCATCTCTGACTCACATTTAAAACAACAATGCTGGCATAAAAAGCACAAGAAAATGACATGATCCCAAAATTTGGGGGAGTGGGGGGGGGGGGGGGGGCAGGGGGATGTGTCTCCCAAATATAAAAAAAAAACCTGCATAGTATCAAGGGCCATTCAAGGCTATTTTAGAAACAATCAGAAAACCTGGATATACCTGTATGTTAACTTATTGATGCATTCCCAATTTTTCTCCCTTTAGCAAGCAAGGATAGACATGCACATGCTTTAACATGGAAGGCGTACTAAAATTCATATTTACATCCATAGGTTTAGATTGTAGTTCAGATTGTTTTGTTTGGTCTAAGGTGAATTTAATCTCTTTCAGATGTGTGTACAGAACCCCGAGCAGTATGATCCTCCTGACAAAGACTTTATGATAGTTGCTCTTGATCTCCTGAGTGGTCTGGCTGAGGGTCTCGAACAACATATAGAAAACCTGGTCTCCAACAGTAATATACTGAAACTTCTCTTTCAGATGTGTGTACAGAACCCCGAGCAGTATGATCCTCCTGACAAAGACTTTATGATAGTTGCTCTTGATCTCCTGAGTGGTCTGGCTGAGGGTCTGGAACAACATATAGAAAACCTGGTCTCCAACAGTAATATACTGAAACTTCTCTTTCAGATGTGTGTACAGAACCCCGAGCAGTATGATCCTCCTGACAAAGACTTTATGATAGTTGCTCTTGATCTCCTGAGTGGTCTGGCAGAGGGTCTCGAACAACATATAGAAAACCTGGTCTCCAACAGTAATATACTGAAACTTCTCTTTCAGATGTGTGTACAGAACCCCGAGCAGTATGATCCTCCTGACAAAGACTTTATGATAGTTGCTCTTGATCTCCTGAGTGGTCTGGCTGAGGGTCTCGAACAACATATAGAAAACCTGGTCTCCAACAGTAATATACTGAAACTTCTCTTTCAGATGTGTGTACAGAACCCTGAGCAGTATGATCCTCCTGACAAGGACTTTATGATAGTTGCTCTTGATCTCCTGAGTGGTCTAGCTGAGGGTCTCGAACAACATATAGAAAACCTTGTCTCCAACAGTAATATACTGAAACTTCTCTTTCAGATGTGTGTACAGAACCCTGAGCAGTATGATCCTCCTGACAAAGACTTTATGATAGTCGCTCTTGATCTCCTGAGTGGTTTGGCTGAGGGTCTCGAACAACATATAGAAAACCTTGTCTCCAACAGTAATATACTGAAACTTCTCTTTCAGATGTGTGTACAGAACCCTGAGCAGTATGATCCTCCTGACAAAGACTTTATGATAGTCGCTCTTGATCTCCTGAGTGGTTTGGCTGAGGGTCTCGAACAACATATAGAAAACCTGGTCTCCAACAGTAATATACTGAAACTTCTCTTTCAGATGTGTGTACAGAACCCTGAGCAGTATGATCCTCCTGACAAAGACTTTATGATAGTCGCTCTTGATCTCCTGAGTGGTTTGGCTGAGGGTCTCGAACAACATATAGAAAACCTTGTCTCCAACAGTAATATACTGAAACTTCTCTTTCAGATGTGTGTACAGAACCCTGAGCAGTATGATCCTCCTGACAAAGACTTTATGATAGTCGCTCTTGATCTCCTGAGTGGTCTGGCTGAGGGTCTCGAACAACATATAGAAAACCTTGTCTCCAACAGTAATATACTGAAATTTCTCTTTCAGATGTGTGTACAGAACCCTGAGCAGTATGATCCTCCTGACAAAGACTTTATGATAGTCGCTCTTGATCTCCTGAGTGGTCTGGCTGAGGGTCTCGAACAACATATAGAAAACCTTGTCTCCAACAGTAATATACTGAAACTTCTCTTTCAGTGCATGCAGGTACGTTTGCATGAGTAACCTTGACATATATACATATGTTTTTGATAAACTCAATTTTGAGAGTAAAATTGCAAATATTTTCTTACCCATTAATTTTAACATGTGTTTTGGGTGCTCAAAAGAACCGTCTCATTGAGACAGTTCTTTCGAGTACCCACAACATGTGTTTTGGTTTAGAAATGAGATTTATTTTAACTACATACTTATTTAAACACTTTTACTTAGGGGCGCTGTCGAAATATATCTATGAGTAACTAATCATCAGTAGAAGAAGCACAGAGCATTGGAATGATGACAGCATATATAGCTCATGATAGATGTATGAGTGAAGTTTTGTATTCGTACTATCTGACCAGAGATTTTCATGTTATCAACACATTTGTCACAGGTTTAGATACACGAAAAATTTCGGCATATAATTGTAAATATTTTCTTACCCATAATTTTTAGCATGTGTTTTGGGTGCTCAAAAGAACCGTCTCATTGAGACGGTTCTTTTGAGAACCCACAACATATGTTTTGGTAGAAAAAAAAATCTGCTGCACATTCTTAACTAAAGGCTTGATTCATTCAGGAGGTCAAATTTTCGCTTGTTTATTCATGCCTCTTTCAATAATGTACAATCAAGTGCATTTCTCTGCACTGCGATAGCTGCGAGTGTCATGAGGAGCTCGGTGGCTTAGTGGTAGAGCACTTGACTGGAGATCAAGGGGTTGCATGTTCGAGTCTCACTGGAGGCACTGTGTTGTGGCCTTGAGCAAGACACTTTATCCTCTGCTAATATACTGACCCCATAGGGAACGCAGTGGCTCAGCGGTCGAGTGCTTGACTCGAGACCTAGAGGCCGCGGGTTTGAGCCTCACCGGTGTCACTGCGTTGTGGTCCTTGAGCAAGACAAATTTATCCTAACTTAGTACTGGTTCAACCCAAGAAGACCCGTCCCTGTTTAACTGAATAGACGGATGGCTGAGAATGGGTTTGCTTCCCCCCCCGCCCCTAGGGAATTTTGCAGACATATCCTATCTTGTAGAGAATTGAAAGCCAACTCTTTTAAGAAATGTTTGCACTCTGTGCTCCGGGGCGTTAGTCTGTAAGAGCCTGTAACATACGTTACTTTATCAAATTAAGAAAAAGTAAATTGAAAGTTTGGGCTACTAATTAAAGACATTAAAATATTTATTTTTCAATATCATTCATATAGCCTGCATACTGGATATCTTAACTACCTATGACAGGCATTTGAACAAAACTGTTGCTTCCTAAGGTGTCATATGCGTTACATAAATCAGATAACCCATTAAAATTTGCAAGTGTGGCTAGTATCATTTACATTCACAATCTCTCTGTGTGTTTTGCAAAATGTTTATAACCATGTCTGACTAGCTTCTGCAATTGGCTAACAGACAAAATAAAGTTTGTTTCCCTAGCTTAAATAGTGTTTCTAGAATAAGCAATTAAACAACCCTACCCCTACCCAGTTTTAAGGTGAAATGTTTGGTATTAAAACTAAAGTAAAAATAGTTAAAAAATATTTGCAGTTGATGAATATGTTTCATTGTTTGGGATTTATTTGCTTATATGAAAAGACACATAAATCTGCAAGTTTGTTGCATTTTTTTTAAATCAGAGGCTGTAACATATGTTACCTGATGTAATAAATGGGCAAGCTCATTGTCTTTACATAAGATATGCCTAAAAAAGTTTTAATCTCCTCGAGGGAATTTTGCAGACATATTCCTTCTTATAGCACAACTCAAGCTGCATCGAATAAGGGATGTTTGCACTCTCTATGTTGGGGCGTTAGTCTGAAACAGCATGTTACATGCGTTACTATATCAGATAAAGGAAATGTAGTTTGAAAGTTTGAGCTAAACTTGTGAAAAAAATCGCAGCTGC
This sequence comes from Loripinus fragilis, assembly GCA_964019695.1. NCBI lineage: Eukaryota > Metazoa > Mollusca > Bivalvia > Lucinida > Lucinidae > Loripinus > Loripinus fragilis. Next base: position 26,789,291 of record OZ026518.1, read on the forward strand.
TGGATATCTTACATTGTTTAGAGATTTTAAGCTGGCTCGTATGATAAAGACTTATAGGTCTGCTAGTTGTCACCAAGTTTTAAAGATCAGAGAGCGTTACATATGTTAGCGTGATAAGTAAAATCATCAAACAGTATTTTGACATCAAGCTGAGTAAGGGCCTGCTCCATCCAAATCCCCTTTGGAATTCTGCAGACATATTACATCTTATGTAACCATTCAATGTGCATTTAATAAGAAATGTTTGCACTCTGTAAGTTGGGGCGTTAGTCTGTAACAGCTTGTTACGTATGTTACTATATCAATTTGAGAATAAGAAATTTGAATGTTTGAGCTACAGAAAGAAGACATTAAATTTATCTAATAAATTGACATTCTTTTTGTCTGCATACTGGATGTCTTTACTACATATGGAAGCTGTTTAACATTAATGCGGCTAACTGTGGTGTTATGTGCGTTACATGAACCTAATTATAATTTAAAAGCTATAGTTATGGCTATCGTCAATTAGTTAAACAACTACTATGACTTGGTTTCAAACTGTTTTATTAGATTTTACAAACATATACTCAATTGATGAATAGGAAAAACCAAGTTTGCTTTTCTAACTTAAATATATTGTCTAATGGGAGCTAATACACAGCCCTACTCCCAGTTTTACAGAGAACCAAATTATGTTATTACCGTTTAAGTAAAACACATGAAAGCGATTGCAGCATGTGGATATTTTACATTTTCTTTGTCTGTCCTGCTCATATATCTGCAAGATGTCATTAAGTTTAAGATCAGGACACTTAATGTGTACTTATAATTTAAGTCTTTGGTGCCAAAACACAAGAAGTTATATTTATTTCTGATTATCAAGCCAATGGACTGTTGTTACAGATGTTATCGATGACCTTTTGGACACATTTCCTAATACTGTGCATATAATGCTAAATATAGAGCCACAAATAGAAAAGATAGTTTTACATTTGTACAAGACAATACAATAAATGAAATGGTCCAAACTAATTCTCATCGATTTAACACTCACTGTTAAACATTTGTTGTTGTCTGCGTCTGTGGTAATCATTATTATCACACGCCTCCTTGCAACTAGTAGAATCATCACACAATATTTCAATCATTTACTGTTACATAATTTTTACCACCAGTCCAGTCAAAATTGATGAGCCATTATCAACTTTCCAATTTTGCCATTCATGGCCTGGGACATTCGGAAACTGATATGAATTTCTAATAGTTGGCTCTTTGAGTATGTGTTTCAAGTGATACTCTGCAAGTAGGAGAAAGACTAAAGCTTTACAGGGAGGAAAATTATGCCATTAAAAGCAATGAGTACCTGGACTGATGTACCTTGATATTTCTGTGATAAAGAATCATATCTTAGCTGGTTAACTTTTATAAATGTAGCCCCCATACATGCAACAAACATATTTTCATCTAATAATGTCTCTCCACTTATTATCTTTCCCCAAGCATTCAAAAACTTATTTGAAGTTTTAGTACTTCTGAAGTGCTGACCCCAGGTAACTCTTTACCTTCAGATAAACAAACTAGATGTATCACAGCAGGTAAAGCAATGAAATGCAGGATGAACAGAGCGCAAATTAGACCCTTTCAATTCAATGATGCACTACGTTTGGAAGATAAGAGCACTTATTAAAGGATGTAACATATATAACTCGTCATAATGAATGAGCAAGGGGATTGTCATGACATCCTTTTTTATTTCATAGTCAGAGGCAAGTGTTTTCAATTTCAGTGTTTTCAATGGATCATGAAATGAGGCACCTTATCAACTTGTTTACTCTGTATAAATCTTCTATAGAGCATAATATAGAACTACTGGTTACCAATAGTCCATTTTCCTTCTTTTGAATGCAACAGCTAATGATATGGCTGCAAAAACTGAGAAATCATAGGTTTTACATTATCTTAAGGCTTGCTTCAATGTACTGACATAAAAAAACAACCAGCAGCAAACATAATTGATGGCAATGTCCAACTTCATATTCTTTCTCTTATACCAGATAACTTTCAAGGTGTAACAGAAATTGTTTCAGATGGTCTGCCAAAACCATCAAGAGTCAACATTGTAACTAAAGAAAACTTATAAAGTTCTTTGGGCGCAGCAAAATACTATTGATCTAAGACCTGAGGACTTAAGCACCAAAGGACTGGATAGGTTCCATGGCAAATGATGCAAAAAGCAGCCTATCAAATTTCTGTTTGACCAATGTCAGAAATCTTAAAGTATTCTTAGAGGTACACGGTAGAAATATAGCTTTTAAAAATCAGAGCAAAGTTATCATTTGACTAGCACAGATGCAGAGGCAGCTGCAGTAAGATTGCTCTTGCCACTTCACAGGAAGAGACATATACCAGTCAAACTCCGTATGCATATATGTGAAATGGCATTAAACCCATATTTAATCAGGTGTTTGATACCATGACACTGACATGCTGCTTCTGCTTTTGAAGAATGCTAAGGATTCAATTTTTAGCTGAGTCAATTTGTTTGACACTGGCACTGGCCACACATACAAAGAAAATTAAGTCTTTTGATGGCAAAAGAGGAGGATCACACAAAATGCTTATACGTGATGTTTGTCACAATTACCAATTTTAAAAAGTAATCTTAATTAATGTAACACATATAACATCATAGGAAGCTGTATATTTGTTAAAAACACTTTCTTATGTATTAAAGGTATTCAGCATGCAAACTACATGAATAATTAAAATAAATAGATAGTTTTTGTCTTCTTTCTGTTTCTCAGACTTTCAATTCATTTATTCTTAAATTGATATGGTAACATACGTATCATACCATTACAGGCTAACCCCCTAGTTAATAGAGTGCAAACATCTCTTATTTGATGCAGCTTGAACTGTTTTTTAAGGTAGGATATGTCTGCACAATTCCCAATAGGGTGGAGAGGAACAGGATTGTACTCAGTTTGCAGTCCTAATACTATGCCATGATTCTACTGGTTGTGATGAAATGGGTGATTATTTTGCCATAGAAGCAGGCACAATCTTAGACATTGTGAGGGTGACTTGAATAAAGATTGTTTTTGAATAACTATATTTAATATGAATATTTATTAAATTGTGTCATTTAAATGAGAACTATTATTTTCTATCTATAAGTCTATATATTTTAATATTATAGGCATTAGGAAATATGTGATAAAAAAAGATTATATACAACATCTGTAACACAATTCCATGGGCTTGTTATCAGCAATGAGTGTAATTACTAAGACTAAGGCACCAGAGGCTTGAGATTAATAGGAAAACCTGTGAAAAATAGTAGTACTGTATTTTTTCTGAAATATCATCTCTTACTTCCAAGACAATTTCCTTGCTCATTCATTATGCCATGTAACATATGTTACATACTTAAATAAGTGCTCTGATCCTGATGTCAAACTTGCAAACTTGTATGATTCTGTATTGCATTAGCAAGACAGTGCCAAAAATTTAAGATATCCACGAACGTCAAATATTTTCATACATTTTTCTTCAATAATAGATACCAAAATTGGATACTTAAAATTGGGGGTAGGGTTGTTTAATAGCTCATATAAAACAATGTATTTGAGATAGAAAAGCAAACTTTGTTTTTTATATTAGTCGAATGAGTATTTTAGAAAACTAAGATTAAAAATGCTTGTAAAAATGCACAAATCGTCTGTAAAATTAAAGATGCTAGTCACAATTTCAATTTCAAAGGGAAATTTAATCTATGTAACGCATATAACGCCATTGAAGGCTGTAATTTTGTTTAGAAAAGCAAACTTTGTTTTTTCTATTAGTCAAATGAGTATTTTAGTAAACTAAGATTAAAAACACTCGTCAAAATGCACAAATTGTCTGTAAAATGAATGATGTTAGTCACAATTTCAACTTTCAATGGGAAATTTAATCTATGTAACGCATATAACACCATTGAAGGCTGTAATTTTGTTTAAAATGCTGCTTTTATGTAGCTTAGGCATCCAGCATGCAAACTACATAAGAAATTTGAATAATTAGGTGGTTTAAAGTCTTCTTTGTGTAGCTCAAATTTTCATTTTGATTTTTTCCTTAGTTTGTTACAGTAACATATGTCACAGGCTGTCAGAGACTAACGCCCCGGAGCACAGAGTGCAAACATCTCTTAAAATATGCGGCTTGAAATTTTCTTTAAGATAGGATATGTCTGCGAAATTCCCTAGGGGGGGGGGAGCAGGACCTTTTTTAGCTCGAAGTCTAGAAAGATTGTAGATGGGAGGTAAAGAATCAAATCAAACAAACAAAGTATACTGACCCGTCACCACACGACTGAAAAATTGTTTACTGGGGTGTAAAGAATCAAAACAAACACACATTCTAGAATGATGACAACATATAGCTCACAATGAAATAATGAGTGTAGCTTTGTATTCGTACTGTCTGACTAGAGATTATCATACCATTCATGTTCATTACAAATAGGCCTTCCCATTGGTATTATATGACTTTTTGGGTTCTGTAAAGGCGGCACCTCATGAAAGCGAAATTAGGACTGGTCAACCTTAGACATAGGTAAAAGCTGAAAATAAGGCGTGATTTTATTCGAAAGTAACTGTTTCATCTTGCGCAATTACCTCAGTATAGAAGCAAAACGCTTTTAGTCCTTAAAACACCAGCAAACTGCATCTGAAAATGTCTATTTAGCATAAGCAAAGAGGCAAACATTGTGGACCCAGATCAGACTGCTACAGGAGCAGTCTGATCTTGGTCCACATTGTTTGTCTATGAGGCTTCAATAGAACCTGATTTCCCTTCCTTAGCAGATGAAATAGCTGAACCATGCCCAGATATGAATATTAAAGTTTCTGCCTTTACAGTAAGCGAAAAGTCAATCAATAGTACTTATCCTGTCTATGTAAAGACATACTTCAAACAACAGTGATTTTATTTGGCCATTTTTGAGGCCGTATATGGGAGTCATTCCCAATCCAAAAAAGGCCTTTATTTTCCCAATTTCATGTATTTTAGCTCTTATTTTCCCAATTTTAATAAAATATTTTCCCAAATGTGTAGGAAAAGGTAGCTTCCCAAAATCCTTAATAAAATCACTGTACAAATGTGGCTATCCAGTGTGTGGGGTGGGGTCTAGTCTTGGTCTTGTTTCCATGAATAGCGAAACCTGTTGTTACAGACAGGATCATGTTTAATGCAGAATTACCCACTTATCTTCACTTTTAGTATAAAATGCAAGGGGCATTCTGGAATGATGACAGCATATAGCTTACGATGGAAACATGAGTGTAGCTATGTATTCGTACTGTCTGACAAGATTATCGTGCCATTGATGTTTATAACATTTAGACCTGCCCATTGGTACTTATTGTACCTTCTGTAAAGTCATACTTTTTATAACTGCAAGAGCGGCTATCTTGTGGGGTGGGAGGAAGAGGTCTAATCTTGGTCTCGTTTCGATGACTAGCTCAATCTGCTTGCTACAGACAGGTTCATATTTAATGCAGAATTACCACAATAATCTTCACCTACAGTACAAAAAGCAAGGGACATGCTAGAATGATGACAGCATGTAGCTCACAATGGAATTATGAGTGTAGCTTTGTATTCGTACTGTCTGACTAGCAATTATTGTACCATCCATGTGTATTACATATATGGGCTCCCACCCATTTGTTCATGTCTAATGCAGAATCACCTAGTTATCTTCACTTTAAGTACAAAAAGCAAGTGACATTCTAGAATGTTCCTTACAATTAGGCCTGCCCATTGGTACTTCTCATGCCTGTGTAGTCATACTTTATATAACTGCAAGAGTGGCTAATTTTCTTATTTCTCAAGCAAAACATATGTTGGGGGTACTCAAAAGATTCCCACAACATATGTTTTGATTGATTTAGACATTGCCGAGTAGCGCAGTCGATAACATGTGTGGCTACAGATGGGTATCTGACTGCAGATCCAGGGGTCGCAAGTTCGATCCCGGCCCAGTCCCATACCTTCATGGAGATTGATCATGAAATGATTTCTACTGTCATTCTCCTCCCTTCCGCTGATTCATTCAAGAAGGGTTGTTGTCAGTTACAAGGGAAAGTATGTGCACAAATTACTGGTTAGCCGCTTTTTCAAGCTTGCCCAGGAAAAAGTGTGGTTAGGTGAACTGACCTTCCCCCCCATGACCATAGCTGTTGACTTGGGACGTAAAGCAAGAAAACAAACAAAGATTGAGACATAAGGACATTATTTTTTGAATACGCACTTTAGGTCTGACTGGTCGGTATTTTATTGAGTTTGCTGTCAGCTGTTTATTTTCCTCTTCAGGATCCAATGCCAGAGGTTAGACAGAGTTCATTTGCTTTACTAGGAGATCTTACTAAAGCATGTTTCACACATGTTAAACAGTGTATAGGTGAGTGAATTTTTGTCTATATCTCAACATGAACAACATGCAGCCTACAGGAATATCATGTTACAGAAAGCTTGCCGTAGCTAGGTCAGGCTGAGCTTTTTTGTAGTTGATTGTAAGCTGTCTGTCGAAAAATCCTATAAAAAATTTTTCTCACCAGTCAGAACTTTTGTCATCTGCTCATCTTGTCTGCTGATGTTCTTATGTGGCCTACATTGCAAACAATATGGACCCAGATCAGACTGCTCCCAGGGGAGCAGTCTGATCAGGGTTCATAATGTTTGCTTCCGTAATAAAATCTAGTCTGAAACACACTTGAATATATGCAGTAGACGTAAGTGCACTTGAATATAGGCAGTAGACATAAATATCTGACATTTTCAGGACAAAGAAATATTAGCGTTTTCTTAGCGGGATAAGGGTTAAGATTATTTTTCTATGAATGGTTATGAGGTGACCCTCTACTATAATAGTTTTAGGGAGTTTTGTCACCTGGGCTAGTTTTGCCTTTATAGCTATAGAGAATTACTGAAGTCTTTTGAAACAGACCGTCAGAATGCCAAGTGTACAGGAATGGTTATTAGATGACCCCCCTCTACCAGAATACTTAAACTGAATTGGGTCTCACCGTCTGGTATAAGAAAAAAGAAAAAAGACATGACTCAAAAGGTTTTGTCTGTTTGGAAAGCTTTAAGAAAGTTGAGACACAGTCACTTGTAATAATAATCTGAATATAGCTCCTATCTAATTCTATGTGAAAGTGTGCAAGTATGTTCACCAAATACACCTCAAAACCGGCGTCGTTGGTTGTGTCTTGAGTAAGACCCGTTAATCCTAGCTTAGTACAGGTTCAACCCAGAAAGACCCGTCCCGATATAACTGAAAGATTGTTGACTGGGACATAAAGAATCAAATCAAACAAAAAGCACCTCAAAACATATCCTTTGATGATTATGTCAAAACTTGGAGCCAACTAAACTTGAATCCTGATAGCCTCGATGCTAGAAAACCTGTCTTGGTTTTCGATCAAGTAATACTCAGCTACAGAGAATAGCTAGATTACTGAAACTTTGCATGTAGCTAGTTTATCCATTATACTAACCAGAAAGTGAATAGCGAAGGCATTTATCAGACAGCGTGGATATGCAAACTTGTCTGCGCCTTTGTTGTTTGCATGCAACAGTCAGTTTTCTCGATTCAAGGCCGATATGATATCGAAGGCTAGTCATGACTAATCTTTTGTTATGTTTTACAGCTGACTACATGCCAATTCTTGGAGCCAACTTGAATCCAGAATATATATCTGTGTGCAATAACGCCACCTGGGCAATAGGTGAAATCTCAATCAAAATGGGTAAGAATTTTCTTATGTCAAGTACAGTGCAGACCCTTTATAACACTATGTCACCTGGGCAATAGGTGAAATCTCAATCGAAATGGGTAAGAATAGGATCACCTACAGTGCAAACCCTTAATAACACTATGTTTGTGGACCATGTTATAAGTCAACCATGTAATCAGGGGACAATTTTACAAAGGAATATCGAAAATGACTATTATAGGAAAATGAAATTTTACAAAGAATTATAGGAAAATGACCAATTTATGGTCATTTTCCTATAATTCCTTTGTAAAATTCCTTGGTTAAAAAGTTTGGGAGCAACAACATGACCGTGTTATATCCAAATTCTTGTTATAAAGAGGTGTAGGGAGGGCATGACTCTGTGTTAGAGTGCTTAACTCGAGGGTTGCAAGTTCGAGCCTCACCAGCGGCACTGAATTGTGTCCTTGAGCAAGACATATTAATCTCTGCTTAGTAATCTCCTAGTAAACCCAGGAAGACCCGTCCCGATATGACTGAAAAATGTTGACTGGGACATAAAGAATCAAATCAAATATAATGAGGTGTTTTATAAAGGGACAGCACTGTATCTAAAGCTGTATACTGCATCCTTATCTATGAAAAAGTTGAGGAGAGATTTTGCTTGATAAAGCTATTATTAATAACAAAAACTATTCACTTATGAATGGATTTCAGTTCAAAAAATAAGCCTTGCATTATTTGCTAAGGAGAGCAATTGCAATCACCACACCTCTGCATTTAACTTAGCATGCTGGATAATTTTGTATGCTTTTTTAGGGGGCGTCAGCTGACTTTTTTCAAAATAAAAAAATTCTTTCAGGAACACTATCAGAGTGTTAAACGGTTTGTCTCCAGATCAGAACCAACATTGGTCCTGATCTGGGTCCAAACTGTTTGAAAAGGTTATCAGCAGACAACAAAAGTTGCTGCTAGCTAGGAAAGAGTTAATAAAAGTTTACAGTTGAAGTTTTTAAAAATGGCTACATTTTCCAAACCAGGATCAAGCAGTCATACCTGACCTAATTTTACATGCTTATCAGAATTTTTATGAGTCATATCAGTAACATTTGAGCCGTGACATGTGATTTCCAACAATGTTTCATTTTGACAAGTGTAGACTCAGACGAGCCTGTGCAGCCTCTTTTTAAGCTTAGTTCTCCAAATGCTGTTCGGTCAGTAGTTTAATATTCATAGAATATTCAAGCTACTAGCAAAGGCTCTGATCAGACTGCGCGTATTTGCAGGCTGGTCTGAGCCTTTGCTGGTCGCACAAACCACATTGTTGGTAATCTCATATTGCGGCTCATATAGGTCGACAAGATCACAGACTTAGAATTGAATGTTTTTGGTAAAAGCTTGAACACTTTCCTTGCTGGTTACAATGGTCTAATTGTATGGTTCTTTTGAGTACCCACCATATATGGTTTAGTTGAGAAATACAGAGTTCTGCCAAGGCTGCGTTTTACGCGCCATTGATGCATTATTTTGTAGTCTGACGCAACTTAAAATTGTCTCGTGGGTCATCTGACGCATGCAAATTTCAGGCTTGACGCTGATATTTGTAGCGTGTGGGTCAAATTTGTCTTCTTCCAAAAATAAACTGATGTTTTCTTAGGGCTATTCCAGAAAAAAACACCTGGGGGTGGAAGACAGCCCTTTTTTTTTACCCATCCACCCATGGAATTCAATTTCCTCGGACACCAACCACCCATGTAATTAGAAAGCTTCGTACACCAACTACCCATAGAAATCAAATTTCCTACAGCCCAGTAGTGTAAAATTCCCCATCCCCTCCCTCGCATTGGTGAAACTTCGGGTTAGACACGTAAAATGCATTTTATCCTTTAGAGAAGACGAAACAAAGCAAAAAATACAGATGGTTTATCTTTTCTTTGCAAACTGGATGTTTATATCAGACAGTTGCAAGTACGCTTGCGCATCTCTGCAATTAACTCCCCAACTCCCCAGCGGCTTGTTCACAGAGCCTCCTCTGGACTCAGGGGGTGCAGACGACGGTGATAGTCCAAAATCGGTGGGCAAATTCAGAAATTGGACACCACGTTTTTGCTTACACCAATGCCGGCCTTTGGTTCCACATTTGCTGTCACAGCAAGACATTGGATCGTTTTAAGGAAAGAAAATAGGGGTGTGTGGGGGGGTTCATGAGAGACTGAGTGTGCCATAAAGCAAATTGAAATAATAAAGCCTCAGTAGTGAGAATAATATGAACTTAGGCGCTACCTTAACTGTGCAAAACAATCAAACAGATCAATTCACAATTAGTATGAGTGTAATCAACTACGCATCTTTCTCCATGAAAGATATGGTAAAACGCATTACTCTAATGTCCAGTTTCAGTCTTTATTGGTACAGGTTTTTACAGGTATTGGCTTTTACCAGTAGCCTAACTACCCTACAGCGTTGTTTCCTTGAATAAATTCTTCTGAAAATACATGTTTCCCAAGTGAAGTAATGACTGCTACAGAAGCCACTATTAGGGAGTTTATTTGGGTACCGGTTTTTACCAATATTCGACGGAAACATCCGAGGTTTGCCGATTGCGTATAAACAAAAATGGCCGTTTCCGATGCGGTTTGCCAAGCTCTACGCTTTCTTTTGGCTAGATTTGATAAAACTTCTCTCTTTTTTTTGGCAGATAATATTCTTTCTTCCACTTCCACGTATGGAAATACCAAATACCCATGTAATAAGATTTGTACGGACACCAATGACCCATATAATTTGAAAACTTTCCACACCAACCACCCATAGAAAAATATATCGCCTGCCGTCGTCTTCTCCCAGGTCTTTTTTTCTTGAATAGCCCTTACGGAATTCCCAATGCAATGAAACAAAATCTTTGATTGGTGCTTCTGTTATCTCGCGAGAATTGAATGAGTCTTATTTATTTCTCGCTTCAGACTGGTACGCTTATTATATTATCGGATCGATTTTAAATGGTGCAATAAAAGGAAACCAGTCACGCACTTAAAATCAACCAATGAAATACATCGTCACAAAGCGTGTGTCTTTCATTTCTTTGTCAACAAAGATGGCGGACAGCTAGAATAAGCCTCGTGCTCGGACAATTCTAAGTTTCTTCTCCATGCAGCCTATGAAGAATTAAATATAATTCAGATCGTGACCTATATCCACCCACTGCAAATGATGATCAAAGCACTGAGAGCGCAGATGGGGTCTAAAACACTCACCAGGGTACCCCCTGATAAAATTGCATCTGCAAGTTTGTCTGAAAAATCTGTTTCCCGTTACGTTAGCAGCTTCAGCTTTACTATACCAGTGTCAAGTAAGTATCGTTCTAAGAAAAAAACATAGAGCAAACAATTTTCAGGCTATTTGTAAAATTCATGTATTAGGATCAGCCGGCATGCATTCATAGACATAATTATGATAATTAGAGGTGAAATTAAAATATTATTGTGTTTTCCATAGCCTTTTTTGGCTCAAAGACGTTATCGGGTGTTATGTCCAACTATTTTTGGAAATGTCCTCACTTTTTCAAAGATGGTCCCCAATTTTGAAATTTCTTGGCAGAAAACTGGAAATAAGAAAATAATCTAATTTTTACACCCTCAAGTTTTGTCTAAAGTGTTGCCTGGAGCACTTGTTTTTACAGCTCTTTGTAATTAACTTCTATTCAGGAGCGGATATGAAAGACTATGTTCCACATGTACTGAATCCACTCATAGAAATTATCAACAGACCAAATACTCCTAAAACTTTGCTGGAAAACACAGGTATGTTATTGTAAAGTGATTATATATGCATTTCATCTTAGTCCCTTCTTCAAACATTAGACTTCCTAAATGTAATGATAGAAGTGCTATATCATATAGACTTACTCAGTACTTCAGCTAGTATTTGAGAAGGACAGGGTGCTAGTTTTTAGGGCACTTCTAGTCATGAAACCTCAAGGTGGTGGAATATCTGGGACAAAATTAATGAGAAAAATAAAGGAAGTGTGATTTAAGGACAGGGCAGTATAAAAAGGGGTAGGGCCCCAAATTCTGATGGCAATGGGTGGTGCCCTCGTAAAAACGGCTTAGCTTGAGCACAGATTAGGTAAGAAACAGTATTTAAGGATTCCATTGTTCTCTATTATCCACACAAATGAATGAGGCCAACTTGTTTATTCTAGATGGACAAGTTTCTATTTAGCGGTGCCGGTCTAGTTTAAAGAGAGAAATCTGGTGCTTGTTGACAGCACTGTTCAAATTAGAATAAAACTGTAAAGTTGGTTAAGTTTTGGAATGTATCTACAGGACTTTAGTGAAGAGTGCATAACAAAAATTTAATTTCTTCTTTCTCAACCAAAACATATGTTGTGGGTACTCAAAAGAACCGTCTCAATGAGACAGTTCTTTTGAGCACCCAAAACATATGCTAAAAATTATGGGTAAGAAAATACATACACTTTTACGCTGAAAATTTTTGTTTATCTAAACCTATGTTTATCTATATAGGTCAATATTTTAGACACTGAAGAGAAGCGGCATTTTGTGTCATCTCATCTGTGTCTACATTGTTTGTAGTACCCTGCATATGGGTCTTCAGTATGGAAAGGGTTAGTCCTAAGTATCATTGAAGGCTATAATTACTAAAATAAATGTAAATTGTATTGGTGTATTGTGCTATGGCCATTAGATATTGTCTACTTGTAACTATGTTTGTTGTGCAACATTAAAATGGTGCCATTAGAAAACATGTTTACCTTATTTTTTAAATGTTTCAAATTCTTTAATACTGCAGTATTCAACACATCCAATTAAACACCCGATATAGAGGAGCACAGCGAAAGAGTATTGAGGGTAGAGTGCCTGAATTGATATCGAGGGGGCGCTGGTTCGAGCCTCACCAGAGGCTCTGTGTTGTGTCCTTCAGCAAGACACTTTATTAAACCTGCTTAGTACTGGTTTAGCCCTGGCAAAAAATGTCCCAACAAAATTGTTGACTGGGATGTAAACAATCAACTAGTATAAACAAACAAACAACTTATACTTTACCATATTCAAGAAATTCATATAAGGTAGATGTTCTAAAATTTCGAACACTAGTTGCATGCCAAAAAAGCATAGATAAGCTGTACAGACTCGGATCAGACTGCTTCTTCAGAAGCAGTCTGATCAGGGTCTTCCATGTTTGCTATTCAGCCGAGCTTTTTGTGAATTCCAGCCCTGATAACCATGATAACCAACATTTTATTTATGAACAGAAAAAGAAAAGTGTTCAAAAATTTAGAACATTTACCATACAACCTGATCTATTACTCATACAGAAGTTTGTACCTTGAGATTGGGTGTGTTTGTCTGAACATTAACATTGTATATAATATATGAACAATAAATGTTTATCATTTTGCTTACACTACTGATATGTGTCCTTAGTTTTATCACCACTTTGACAGCATTGTGCCTAAAGCATGTGGTCGCAGGATTCCCACGATTTTATCATAGGGGTCGCGACTGAAAATCTGCTGATAGTTATTCGCTGCTTATAGGCATTTTGCTATTTAGGGCAACTTTGCAAGGGAAGCAAGCAGTACAGTATTAAATTTACAGTCTCGTCGTGTATGAGAAACAACAGAAGTGATTGACAGACTTTATGTAGGAAAGTTATAAAAATATATAAATAAAAAAAATTGGCAGCTGAAACAAAAAGCACAGAAATGGCAGAATCACCTGCACTGTTAAATCCCCACTTCCCAAGCCCGAACCTATGACATCGAGCTCAAAATCAAGTGAGAAAAGTATTAAAGAATTCCAGAATGACTGGAAACTGTACTCTGATTACAGGGTTCGCACAGGCTTGAAAAGTACTTAAATTTTAAGGGCTTTCTTGAAAAGTCCTTGAAAATTAAATCTGCCTTGAAAAGTACTGGTAAATCACTCAAAAGCCTTGAAAAGTCCTTGAATTCTACTATTTTCTGTAGGACTTAGCACAGTTGATATAGACCTAAATCATTATAATATTGGTGTGCCTTTATTTGGTGCAGCAAATGCTGCACCAAATAAAGGCACTATTAATTTATACTAATTTTCTAATGCTGATTTCTCCATGATCTCAGTCTAGCATTTTTGAAGTAGAATTTTAACACTTAAATCTGTATTTTTCATAAACTTTTAGTCCTTGAAAACTGTAGGAAAGTCTTTAGAAGTCCTTGAAATGTCCTTGAATTTTACTCAAACTTGTCTGTATGAAACCTGGATTAACAGATAAGATATTGATAGTTTTAATGTTTTCCCCAAAGAATTTGTAAATGTCCCCTTGAAATTTAGGTTGGGGACACCTTTGTCCTTCAGAAATCTTGACCTACCACACTGCTCAGGCCTCAAAATATCTTAAAATAGGCACTTGCCCTGCATCACAAAAATTATTGGCATATATGGGAAAAAAATTAATTTTCACTAGAAATTTCAAAATTTTCACTTGCCCTTCAGCCTGAGGCACTCGTAAATACGAGAGAACGAGTGCTATTTTTTTTTTTAGCCCTGCTGCTTTTATCACCCAACCACCAAGATAATGCAGCCTGGTGTTCTTCTGAAGAAAAAAGCTTGTCCTCCCCATAACTTGTTATACTTTCTAGGGTATTTTGGTTATATTTAGTGGGCATATCTATCAGGTCAAGGCAGTTTATCACCTGTAAGACTCGTTTGTAAAAGATTGATGTTTAGTTTATAACAAAATTATTTTATTTTCCATTATCAGTTATGCTTAACTGTTATGTTGTTTTTGTTTTCTTCCTATTTTCTCTTGGCTCGATGTGTGTCTGCATCTGTTCGTGTTGGTCATGTAGCCATTACAATTGGTCGCCTTGGCTTAGTCTGCCCAGCAGAAGTGGCTCCTATGTTACAACAGTTTATCCGCCAGTGGTGTGTACCAGGTTTTATTTCATTTATTTTGTAGAATCACATCAAGTATGAAAATCTTTCCACCATTACATTTATCACAGTTCAACATCATTTTGAGAAAAATCTTTTTGAGAGAAACAAAAAGTTTGGTGTCTGAAATTAAGCACACCATTCACTTGTGGGTTTTTTTTGTGTGTTTTTTTATTATTTTTTACAAACTTAAGATTGAAAAATTCTCAAAAAAGAAAAAAAATTGAATCTATTAAACTTCTGGAACATAAAACAGAGATAAAGATAAAGTACATAATTGAAAACTATTTTTCTTATTTCTCAACCAAAACATGTTGTGGGTACTCTTAAGAACCGTTTCACTGAGATTGTTCTTTTTAGTTTTCACAACACATGATGTAATTGATGGTTAAGAATATTCAAAAATATGGTTAATTGAAACCGGTGATAGAATAAATGAGATGGATTTTCTTTTGATGTATCATTAGAAATATCTGTATAGGGCACACTGCATGAGATCTGGTCTGGTCCATTATCAGGTCAGGTACAACCGGCAAGGATGTTTGGGTGTGGTGAAGTTTCTTCTAACTTTCAGCATTGAGGCATCATAATAGTTGGGTTAACCCTTAAAGCGCCAAGAAAAATGCATCTAAAAAATGACGTCTGCTGAAGTCATCTGCTGCAAATAATTGCCTAACATTACTGACTAATTTAGTATAGAAGTAAACAGGGTTGACCCAGATCAGACTGTTCCTATAGGAGCAGTCTGATCTGGGTTCACACTGTTTGTCATAGAGGCTTCTTAAACATTTCAGCAGACAAGAAAAGCAGAAGACTTTCGTTGTGATTGGCGCTTTGGGGGTTAATGTTGGGGGTAAGGGATTATTGTATTTGTCCATCACAAAATTTTATTTGTTGTGGCCCTTTGACTGATGATCAAGTCCTAACTGGGAGCGCAGTGGCTCAGTGGTAGAGTGCTTAACTCGAGACCGAAGGGCCGCGGGTTCGAGCCTCACCGGCGTCACTGCGTTGTGGTCCTTGAGCAAGACACATTTATCCTAGCTTAGTACTGGTTCAACCCAGGAAGAACCGTCCCTATATAACTGAAAGATTGTTGATGGGACGTAAAGAATAAAATCAAACAAACAAAAATCAAGTCCTAACAGATACTTAGGCAAACACAGTGAAGACAAAAGTGATATGCCACAGAAAGTGACATTTTATCAGTGTTTGCCAGTAACTTAATTAGTAAGCGTATTTGGGTATTTACCCAATTTAATTATCAAAAAAAGCAATAAGAACTGAATCAGTAGCGTAACAAAACGCAAGAGAAACTCCAAATACGCAATTACGAATGAATAAATAGCGGTGCGTACCGTCTTTTATCACTTTGTAGTCCGTAGACTCCCCAATTTTCCGGTACAAGATCCACTGGAAGTAGGTTTGACACTATCAACAATAGACAAAACTAAGGTCTTAATTGCAAATGGTTGCATAATGAAGGTCAAAAGTATTGCAGAATGCCCCTTGGAGCATTCTGCAATACTTTTGACCTGCATTAAGCAATAATCGGTCTTGAAAAACATTTTTTTGTTCTTCTTTTTGAGTGGCCGCTTAAGACAGGTTTTACTGTATCTAGAAAGTCGAGTGCTGGTCATACTTTTTCTTATGCAGGGTGCTCATTTATTTGTTTCTGTATGTATTTTGTAGATGGTTGATGGTCTTATGTCATTAATATGTGTAATAAGTATAATTTATATCCCCAAAAAAGCTGTTTGTTTCGTTGCTTTTTATCAGTATTAAAGTTAGCATTAATGCAGATTTTAGGTCTGAGGAAAAATGCTAAAATTTGTGCAAAACTATGAGATTAACCTATGTAAAAAAAAGACACAGAAAATTTATGCTGACTATGCATGGATGCACATTCCTTTCCCCTAAAAATAGCCACCTTTTATTTGATTTTGATTTACAGAGATGTTTTGCTTCAATTACTGTTGTTCAAAACTATTTTAGGCTGGAAATCGTCTGCTGCTGCTGCAGTGCATTTTTAGGCAGCTTTTTAGGAGTTGATATCTAAAGATTGATGAGAAGCCCGGTGGCTCAGTGGTAGAGTGCTCGACTCGAGATCTAGGGGTTGTGGGTTGAAGCCTCACTGGAGGCACTGCCTTGTGTCCTTGAGCAAGACACTTTATGTGCTGCTTAGTACTTGGTCAAACCAGGAAGACATGTCCAGCGTGACTGAAAAATTGTTGACTGGGACGAAAGGAATCAAAACAAACAAAATATAAAGATTGATTTAGGTTTTTGTGAACAGGTGTCATTGTTTCATTCATTTCTAAAAGTGTTCCACAAAATTTGGTATGTGCACCATACATATGTTTAACTTTCACACCAAACTGAGGACTGATGAATTTGTTGCTGCCGGCATAAAAAAATTGTATGGTCAGAAGAAAACACAATCACAAACTGCAGACAAACCCTAGCCCCGCGAGGAAGAGCCACACAATCATCACGAGACACCAGGAAGACAAGCAAAGCAACCAGGGCTCTCTTCCCCATCAAGATGATTGCAAAACTAGAATTGACATTTATAAAGGAACATACAACAAAACATAGAACAATTACAGAATCCCACAATGGGAGTTACAATAAACAAAAAGTCAACAACAACAGAACCACCGCCTTAGAACAGACAGCAGCCTAAACCACTAAAGTTTGGAATGAAAAATCAGATATTGCAAGGGTACCAAAGTCTCAGGAAAAGGTTTTGACTCTGCCATGTGATGTTTTTGACTTAATAGGCTTGGCAATAATAGATATATATGTTCAGGTTTTAGTTAAGATTGCGTACCAAAAAAATAATTTTCTTATTTCTCAACCAAAACATATGTTGTGTGTACTCAAAGAACCGTCTCATTGAGACAGTTCTTTTGAGCACCCAAAACATATGTTAAAAATGATGGGTAAGAAAAAATTAACAATTGTATGCTGAAAAACCTGTGTATGTTTAAATAATCTTTAAGCTTTATCACTAGAAAACCTGATTTTGTTGCATGGAAACAACAGAGGCACAGATTAGGCTTGGCTGGTTGTCTTCCTACAACTCTTATTGTGACTGAAAGCAGCTTGACACTCTGATCATCTGAGATAATGAATTTCTTGCACATCAGATCGGGATTTATGCTATTTTTACCCATATGAAAAAATTCTATCTCACATAACCCATACCAATGTGTGGGAAAGATAAAAATTGAACAGCCACATGCTGGAAGACAAGTGTCGTCATTGTCACGTTAATATGACGTAATCATGCTATGTCGCATCACAGCGTATTCAGGAACTTCTGGAAGTCTTTCTTTAAACTATAAAAATGCGGTATTTGATGTTGAGCAAAAAAAAGAATCCAATATTCGTGTGAGGATGGGATAGAAAAATCTGTCCCTCACGATCACCGTTTGTCATCACTCAGCAAGCCTCTTGATGCCAATCTATGATCCTCGGGATGGATTTTTCTATCTCACACTCATGATAGATTCTTATTATACAAGCCAGCACATGAGATTTGGTACAAATGTGCAGGCTTGCGAGAGTCTTTGCTGCTCACATACACGATCAATGTAGATGAAGACTCCACCAAAATTAAGACCTCTAACCCCATTGGATATGTCGGCTTAGCATTTAAAGGAGGCTTTATACATATAGCGATTTATAAGTATAAAAATCTCATGAACTTGCTCATATTGCTCACTTTCTTTTATAACAAATGATAGTTTAATGAGATGCTGATTTTCTACCTTTCCATATACAGGTGTACTTCACTACGCAATATTCGTGATAATGAAGAGAAAGATTCAGCTTTCCGCGGAGTATGCCACATGATCAGTGTCAATCCAGGCGGAGTTGTTCAAGATTTTATCTTCTTCTGTGATGCTATTGCTTCCTGGGTTCATCCGAAGAATGACCTCAAGGAAATGTTCTACAAGGTAAGATAGTACAGTAAACCTGTCTTAAGGGGCCACTCGAAAGAAGACCAAAAATTGGTTTTCAAGACTGATTATCGCTTAATGCAGGTCAAAAGTATTGCAGAATGCTCCCCTTGGAGCATTCTGCAATACTTTCGACCTTCATTAAGCTCCATTTGTTATAAAGATCTTTGTTTTGTCTATTTTTGAGTGGCCACTTTAGACAGGTTTTACTTTATTCAAAACTTAAAGGAATTATGAGATGCCATTCTTATGCCTTGACCAGAGCACAGACCATTTAGCCTCAATAGAGCTAAATCGATGAGTCAAGCCTGAACCCACATGACCAATGTTCCACACAAAGACAAAAGGATTTTATGTAATGTTATTTGAGCCTAATTGCTAGAGCACAAAAGGATAAAGATGCAGACCACCCTGCACATCCAAGTTTTGGTTATCAGCCCATTTGTCCCTAATTGTTCGGAAAGCACAACCTCCTGCGACAAGGCACAAATATATTTTACTTTGATACAACGAAATCTTTATTCATTAAAAAAGTCACTGAGCCCATTGTCTTACTCCAAAATATAAGCAGCTCGAACTAAAGGGACTTATTCATTAAAATAATAAATAAATGCTTCATTTTTCCCCATCAAAACACTTGTTTTGGGTGCTGAATGAGACAGCCCTTTTAAGAACCCAAAGGTATGTTCACTGGGTGGGAGCGCAGTGGCTCAGTGGTAGAGTGCTTGCTCGAGACCTAGGGGCCGCGGGTTCGAGCCTCACCGGCGTCACTGCGTTGTGGTCCGTGAGCAAGACACATTTATCCTAGCTTAGTACTGGTTCAACCCAGGAAGACCCGTCCCTGTTTAACTGAAAGATTGTTGATGGGACGTAAAGAATCAAATCAAACAAACAGTGTTCGCTGGGAAACCCATCAAAACAGCCTGCATTGCATTCCAATTCAAATGGACTAATGGGCATCCACAGACTATCAGCATTCAAATAATCAAATTCTACGGTATTGTTTGCTATGATAAAATGTTCAAGTTGTATTATTATTAAAAAATCCAAATGTGATCAATAAAATAGGAGATGCCTCGTGACAAAACCATAAAAGAGGTCATTTGGTTGGCCAATCTAATCAAAAATGGGAAAACAGTTTATATAACCCTTAATCTATTTATAACCTGTTAAGGGTACTTTGTCAGTTTGACAAACAGTGGAGACCCTGGCGAAATGCTTGCACTTTGTCAGGGTCTACACTGTTTGCTAAAATTAAACCATACTTGCATGTATAGAAATGCATCATAATTTGGAAACGTTTAACCCTGTGTTACCCCTTGATATGAACCATGAATTCTCCCAAACCAGATGGAAGAGCCCATCAGTATACCTAGAGTTAAAGTGAAAAATGTTCCAACCACGTCTTTCTTAAAAAGAAATTCATAATTTCCTTGCATTACCTACTTGAAAAAATAGGTCAGGCCTGGATAAGATTTCAGAAGGAACAGTCTGTTGAAGCAACTTGAAGGTATTCACTTAGGGGATGGCTGTATTCAAAATGTTTATTTGGGGAGGTATACCATCGAATATATGTGGTCAAAAATTTAGTTTTACAACGACACATCAGATGATATGCTGTCCCAAATGTAAATTTTGAATATGGTCATCCCCATTCAAATACACTAGCAACAATTTTCCTAAAAAAAAAAAAAAAAAAAAAACAGTGAAAATATAATATGATGCATCTACAGCCATCAGATTCAGGCTGTGTAAAATGAGATGCAGCCAATGAAAAGTGAAGTTATTGAATGAGGCTGGGTTTCCAACAGTACATCTCAGGATTAACTGATGCAGATGTTATCCAATCAGATGTTTCCTTACATTTGCAAATGCATTAGCATTTATACGATTCTGACTAGTATTTTGTACTGGACCACGTAGCACAATAGGTAATGTGTCTGACTGCAGATACATGTCTGATTAGAGATCCAGGGGTCACGAGATCGATCCCCGCCCTGTCCCATACTTTCCCAGAGATTGATATTGAAATAATTTCTACGACCATTCTCCTCCCTTCCACTGATTCAAGAAGGGTTGTCAGTTACAAGCCAAAGTATGTGCATGAAGTACTGGTTAACCGCTTAGTCAAGCTTGCCCAGGAAAAAAGTGTGGTTAGCTGAAATGACCACCCCAACATGACTATAGCTGTTGAATGGGACGTAAAGAACCAAACCAAATAGGCAAAATAGTATTTTTTAAGAGAACAGTTATTGATTGATTGGTAAGGCAAAGAGGGAGTGCTGTGGCTCAGTGGTAGAGTCGTTGACTTGAGACCGAGGGGCCGCGGGTTCAAGCCTCACTGGCGTCACTGCATTGTGTCCTTGAGCAAGACACATTAATCCTAGCTTAGTACAGGTTCAACCTTGAGCAAGACACATTAATCCTAGCTTAGTACAGGTTCAACCCTGGAAGATCCATCCCTACATAACTGAAAGATTGTTGATGGTACTTAAAGAATCAAATCAAACAAAATTGGTAAGGCAAAGGGGGAAAAAATCCCAGTTCTGTTAGTAATTAGGAGTATTTTTTGTTTGTAATTGACAGATCCTTCATGGTTTCAAGGACCAGGTAGGAGAAGATAACTGGACAAAGTTCTCTGACCAGTTCCCGCAACCCTTGCGAGAACGCCTGGCTGTCCACTATGGGGTTTGACCATCTCACTTCCGGTAAGTAAACTGTAATAGAAAGCATTTCCTAATCATCAAAATATAACTTATCATGTTGATGATAACTGCTGTTTGCGTGAAATTGCACCTGTCTGTTACAAAGCTGGATCACAACATATTTTTGGCCTCGGTGCGACAAAACCTGTCTTAGCGAGACTCAATCCAGCCTCCACAGCTACAAAGACTTGCTTCTAAATTGAAATTTCACTAGTAACAAGTTTAGGTATGAAACTTTACAAAAAGTGAATAACAAAGGCGCTGATCAGTCTGTGCTGATGCGCAGGTTCTGCACCATTGTTGATAACAAACCCCTGAAGACGGGTTTTCTCGCATCGAGGTTCTTTTTGTTGGTGTTTAGATGTGGGAAAATTGTTATAATCACAACTTAAAGATCGTTTTCCTTACTGGGCCAAGAACAAATAACCAGCTTTTCAACCGGCACAAATGTTGTTGCTCACTATAAACTCAGAAACTGAAGATTGCAGTAGAGTGCTTGACTTGAAATTGAAGGGTTGCTGGTTCGAGACTCCGCTGATACTTTGTGTTGTGTCCTTGAGCAAGAAATTTAATCCACCCAGGCTCTATTTTGTACTGGTTCAACCCAGGAAAGTCCCGAATTGTTGACTTGGATGTAAACCCAATCGAACAAACAAAAGCTAATAAAATGATAGTCCCAGGACCCACTATATCTGTAAGCCTTTGACTTAATCTGTAGCTTAAATTAAGTAATATCTAAGTATTTTGTATCCGCACAGACTGATCTGCATCTTACAAATTTTCCCGCTGATGGTGACTAGTTGCCTCCTGCTAATTACCTTTGAAAACTCATTGGAACTAGATCAGGCCCAACAATATGTTGGACCAGATTTGTATCCAAACTTAAACTCTAATGATGGTATTCATGAAATATGTTTTAGAAAAATTTAAGTTTGAGGGTGTTGAACTTAGACATTTTTGTCTGTCCGCAACACTTTAGGGTTACCAAGTTTGTGTAATCTGTAACTCCAAAAGTCTTCACTCCTTTTCATTCAAACTTTGCCTAATGATTGTTCACATGTGACAGATGACAAAAATGCATGTATACGCACAGTCTGATCTGAGCCTTTGCTAGTCGCTTGAATATTATATGACTGTTAAGCAACTGACTTAACACCATTTGTAGTTTCTTTAAGCTTAAAAGGAGGCTGCCCAGGCTCTTCTGAGTCTACACTTGTCAAAATGTCACATTACTGGAAATCACATGTCATGACTCATATCTCTTATGTTTGTGATCTAATTTGATGTTTTCTTTTGTTTTTCAGGTCTGGGGGCAATCAGGGAATTGTGTGCCAGCAGAAGCATACCTACCTGCATGCACACTAGGGCATCGGGATCGCGCTGGGATGGGAGGGCCAGCTCAGAGGAGGGCCTCTGAAGCTCCTACGGGGACTGGTGACAAAACTCGCGAGTCACCAGTCCAATCGCGAGACTCTGGGTGGGACGCGTCACTGGGAGGGATCCATTTTTTTCCATCAGATAAGAAATATATACTCGGTTGCGACTGCCATATTTGTACTGACGTCCGGCCAGTTGACACTAGAGCTAAGCAGCAAGGCGGACTATATCGTCAGGAGGCAGCACGTTTCAACAGGAATGTTGATGTTTGATATCTACCACTGCTTTGCATGATGTATAATTTGCAAACAGAGACATGCAGTCAGATTTCCATTTACATGTTTCCCCTCATTTTCACCTGGGTTAATTGAACTATTATCGCGTTGGGTTAAGCATTTTAAGCATATCCTGGGATCTTATTGGGTAATTAACTAAACTTAAACTCCATAATGGGGATTTTTTTCAACTTAACGGGGTAAACATCTCGAGTGGAAATGTGATTGCCATTTTACACAGTAGTTATATACCTTATATTATGTAGTATCACAGTTCTATAGTCATTACCCTATCTTTTCCTTAAAATGAGCTATCTTATGTGAGAGGTACCATGTGTCTAGATAAGAAAGCAGTTCATTGAGAATATCTTTCATATTTCTCAACCAAAACATGTTGTGGGTACGGCATTTCATCCAGGTCTGCATTGTTTGCCAAGATAAAAAAACAATCTTCAGCGACAGAAATACATCATTTTACAGAAATGTTAAACGGCAACCCCTTAAAATACAAAATGGACAATTTCATACTTATTGTATCAATATGTATGGGATAATCGATAAGAATTAGAAAGGCTATACAGGTCTATTAAAACATCGAAAACATTAATTTGCAATGATACGTTGATAACCGGTTTCATAAAAAGAAAGTCTCAAGAAATTGCAGTTGGGTTTTCCCAAATTTATGGGTCTGGCACCACCTTGCTATTGAAGAGGTCCCTGGGATTTATAGCTATTTGTATCCAGAGAGACATTGTAAGTCACAATAGCACTTTTTCAGTTGGATCAGAAAGACAGATGTTAGAAGTCATTCCCAGCGTGACCTTAACCCATTGTAGGCTGGAAACCCCTAAATGGGTACTTTTGCAGACAGTGAAGATCTAGATGAAAAGCCACAGAAAGCTACATTTCATCAGGGTTCGCGAAATCAAAATCAATCTCAGGGCTCGCACAGGCTTGAAAAGTACTTGAATATACAGGACTGTCTTGAAAAGTCCTTGAAAATTAAATTTGCCTTGAAAAGTACTTGAAAAACATTCAAAGGCATTGAAAAGTCCATGAAATTTACCATTTACAGGAGGATAAAACAGTGTTTTTGGAGATCTAAATCAGTATAAAATTGTGGTGCCTTTATTTGGTGCAGCATATGCTGCACCAAATAAAGGCACCCAATTTTATACTAATTGTCTTACACTAATATCTTAAGTAATGGACTAATATTTCAGAAGTAGAATTTTAACATGTAAATCAGTATTTTTCTTAAGTTTTCAGTCCTTGAAAACAGTAGGAAAGTCCTTTAGAAGTCCTTAAAAAGTTCTTGGATTTTACGTAATCTTGTCTGTGTGAACCCTGAATCTTCAGAGAAGGAAATACAATAGGTTTAGGAAATTATAACCTGTGGCCCCTATATACAATGGACCATTCTGACTTAACTGTATCAAACTTTATAGAAAAGTCTATTGGTCAACAAAGGGTTAACCGGCCTTTAGTTAAAACTGCATAACTAAAAAATAATTGTCTTATTTTTCTACCAAAACATATGTTGTGGGTACTCAAAAGAACCGTTTCAATGAGACGGTTCTTTTGAGCACCCAAAACATATGTTAAAACTGGTGGGTAAGAAAATATTTACAATTTTATGCTCAATCTAAACCTGTGTGCTTAATAATGATCACAACAAGGTACCTTTCTCATGACATAGCTCTAGCCTTCTACAACTTGAGAGATAATATAGCAATGTTTTCTTCCTTCAAACTTGCAAATATATGTACCTGCTTTTATTCAGATAGTGCTATTGTAAAAATACAGTTCTCTGGAGTCAAATGGGCCAGCTCGTGATATTTTGGTACTTATCGCATATGTGAGCAGTCAATGCTCAGAGGAACCTTCGTCAGTGCCTCTGCTGCTTGCACACACAAAGTATGGACATTGATGAAGACTGGTCAAACTATATACCTATCTCTAGCCCCACTAGATAGTTGCACATGCATGTTTAATGGATGACTAAACACACTTGCAATAAGTACCAAAATCTTATGAGCCGGCCACAATTTTTGTTTCATATACAAATTGCACCATATTTATATCTTATATTTTAAAACTATGGACCAAAAAATTAGGACCGATGGTCAACACTGATTTACCATTCAGTCCCCTCATGTTACTCACCTCATTAGGTAGTCAGATAGATTTGTTCAACTTACACCGTTTTCCCGCCATGTCTGCTCTGTTGTCTGCTTATGTACTTTGGTAGCATATATTGCAAACAATATGGACCCAGATCCGACTGCTCCCTAAGGGAGCAGTCTGATCTGAATTCATATAATTTGCTTCTATAGTAAAAGTACTCTTGGTTCATTTGAATATGGGCCTTGACGCGAGAAAACCTGTCTTAGGGGTGTTGCAAATAACACAGGCACAGACTCGCCTGCGCATCCGCGTAGTCTGATCATCGCCTTTGTTATTTGTTTTTTGGAAAGTACCATATGTTAACTTGCTACAGGTGAAATTTCAATTTTCTAGCTAGTCTCTGTAGCTGAGGAGACTGGTTTGAAACACTCTTTGTTGGAAACCCAGAAGACAGGTTTTGTCGCGTCGAGGCCCATATATGCAGCATGCTACAACACATAATAAGCAGATGACATTTTCATGACAAAAATATTGACGGGTTATGGGTAAAAAGCAGAAAGTAAATGTCTAGGCAGGATACTGATAACTAATAAATGATTTGGTATTTTTAAATGCCTTGTTCTGCAACAAATGTTTGATGAAATAAATTAAAACGGTTCATAGTATGGTTAGAAAACGTGTATTGAAGTATAAAAAGAACATTTCAAAGTGCTTAATGGCTTTAACTTAAAATAGATACTAAATTTAGGTAATGTTTACATTTGCATTGAAGTTAAGTGCACCATTATGATTATTGAAGGGAAAGTTGCAGATTCTTTCTGCAATATAGTTTGAATTTGGGAAAGACTGCTAAGAAAATACATCTTTTAATCTCATCAGATCACTTTAAAATCAAATTGGTTTGTACAAACCGTGCTCTCACATCAGCAAATCATGATTGAAAGATGTATTTTCTGAGGCTTTGCTCCAAATTAGTAGCTTTGTTTTCTTTCAAAACTACCCTCTGTGAAGTCTATGTATACAGTTATCAATAATTGTCATATATGATTGTGAAAAAGGATCCTTATATATGTGTACCTCATGAGCATAATCAGGTGTTCAGTAAGTGTCCATCCCATGAACACTTTGGTGACAGTAAGTGTTCCGTATAATTAATTCACACACGCCTGGAGAGGCACTTGCGTGATGCTGCATACCACAAGACACTGGGCGGAGGGGTGGTAGTGTAGCATTCCACAAAAGTGACGGAGGTGAATACAAGACCCAAGGACTTTCCAAGTTAATTTGTTATTTACCCACAAGCATTTTTTCTTATATATGTTGCTTAAGAGGAAAATGAGATATTTCTTGACAAAAACTATTCATTGCAAAAAAGCACTTTTAAATTCAGTAGTAGATTTTATTCTTTTATGGACTGTCAGAATTTATTTGGATTATATCCAAGCGTGTTTTGAAGATAGTTATGGAGGTTCAATCTACATACCATTAAGAGATGGAAAAAATAACATTGCATCATACTGGCAAAATTCACATTGCATCTTAGTGGCGAGAAAACCTTACATCACCAACACAATGAAATCTCTGAATGATGTTAAATTAAGATGATATTGAATAATCTTGCTTCAAAATTAACTTGAAACAATCAGATGAAGTAATGATTATGAATATTTAGAATATCTCATAAGCATTCCAAAATCAAACACTGCTTTGTGCCAAAAGCTCCTGAATACAAAGCCTACTGAGGTACTGAAATAGAATGCCTTACTATATACAACCTTTAAGTTTTACAGCTAGTGATCTATTAAACTTGTAACAATCAGATAAAGTAGTAATTAGGAATATTTAGAATATCTCATTTTCCTCTCAGAATAAGTCCTGACAATGCAATTACATTTGGACTTTAATGATGGTTTAGGAGAACTTCAGCTATCCATGATGTAAGAGACAGCCAAAAATGGATAGAAAGTTTATGAAAACCAACCCTTTACATACCAACATTTTCAAAAAGCAAAGTATATGGGCTAGAACTCGTCAGAGCCTTCACTGCTCTCAATGCCTCTCATACACGAAGTTTGGATGTAGATGAAAACAGGTACCAAAATGTTGGTCTCCTGCCCAGCCAGATACATGCCCATTCTTTGTGCATATGTGATAAGTACCAAAATCTCGTACTGGCCTATATGGTTTATGTGTGACCCTGAATTCATTTTCTGGCTCGTATGCAAACTTTGCAAAGCAAGCCATTTTCTTTTTTCACTTGAGGAATTCAAGGTGTTTGAAGTTGAGAAGTTTTCAGAGTATTAAGCCATTGAATTTTTGGGCACGCCAAAAGAGAAATAAATGATCATGGTGGTCAAAATTTTTACAACCCTTGGAACACAAATCTGACAGAATCAGCTGTTCAGAGTGAATCCTTGTGTAATACTCCAACAGTTCTTATGTAATTGCTTTTGTCAATCTATTTTTTATGTACAATATACATTCTTGAACTATCCCAGAAAGTATTCCTCGAGGTCCATTTATTATTATTATCGTGTTATTTGTATGATATGTCAATATTTATGTATTTTAATGATTCAAGTTGTTTTTTATTAAATTAAAGGAAATGATTTTTATTGTAATATTTGCAGATATTTATTGTTTTTAATATTATGCAATTTTTTTGTACAAATGTTTATATTTTGTATTGATGTTTACTTGAGGAATACTTTCTGGGAATGCCTTTAAGTCAGCTGCTTTATAAATGGCCCACTTAGTAACTACTCATGATTCTGTTTCACTGACACTATTCAAGCTTCGTTGGTATGCAAGACTTGATGAAGTATTTTGTGTATTTTATTATATAATTAAGAAAATGTTAGTAAAATTCAGCTGGTGTTGTTTCTTTCTGTACTGGCCTTGCTCATAATTGAGCATTACACCAGGGAGTGCTAATTTTGAAATTTTGATAAAAAAAAAAACTAGGCTGAATTTTTGATTAAATAAGGAGTGCGCTAAACTCCTCTGTGGACTGGGTATTGTCCACAGAACAATGTGGAATAGTTCCGGGGGAAAAGGAATTGGCCGGGTTGCATAGCGCAGTCGGTAACGTGTCTGGCTACAGATGCGAATCTGACTGCAGATCCAGGGGTCGCGAGTTTGATCCTGGCCCAGTCTCATACTTTCATGGAGATTAATCATGAAATAATTTCTACGGTCATTCTCCTTCCTTCCCCTGAATCATTCATGAAGGGTTGTTGGCAGCTACAAGCGAAAGTATGTGCACGAATTACGGTTAACCGCTTGTTCAAGCTTGCCCAGGAAAAAGTGTGGTTATGTGAACTGACCGTCCCGCCATGACCTTAGCCGTTGACTTTGGACGTAAAGCAAAAAAAAAAAAGAATTCTTCAGCGCCTCACTGTATGTCTGGTGTCTGCGGTATTGAGCACTATGTGATGACCTGGTAGTTTTCAAGCTGCGAGCAGGGGTCATATACTTGTCTTTTTCAATAGACACTGCTCCTCAATGAATCTTGTGAAAGAGAAGCAAGGAGAACTGTTCCCTCCGAGCCTCAAGAGATGGCTATTCAAGCTCTTATAGCATTTCGCCGACACTACTCTTGTTTCGCCATCTCCTGCAGGTCCAGCGGGCTGCTGTCCTCTGAACTTTCTCAATCTGATTAATCTAAAGTTTCTAGTGAGGGCTCCAGATGGGTACTACATACTCTAGTTTAGGGCAAATCTTGCAGTTTTGTATACAAAATCCTTAGTACTCCTAGGTGCAAACCCAAGTTTCTGCGAAGGAAACCAAGTGTCTTAGTTGCTTTAGAAAAGATTTCTGAGACATGCTGACCCCAATCCATGTTATCAGTAATGGTGATACCAAGGTATTTTGCCGACTGAACATTTTCCAAAGTTTGATTGTGTAGTGAATAGTCAAAGAGAATTTCTTTGTGATGCCGAGTCGCTCTCATTGAGTCCAATATTTCAGAAACTTTTAGATAGCAGTTTTTCATTATATATAGCTGTAATTTTGGGAACATTAACAGTTACAACTTTATACTAAGCAAAGGTTTTACAGGAAGCATTTAAAGAATATTAACAGGATAAGGGTTTATTCCTTAATAAAGAGTGTGAAGAAAAAGTGCATAGTTGATAAATAAGGTATATTTTCTTAGCTAACTGGCGTATATTTTATGTACTTATGTGTGTTAGTGTGTTGTTAGACATAGCATTCAATAGTGTCAGTGAATACCACAACATTCTCTATCATAGCACAGTAAATTCTGAGTGAGTAGTATTATCTTATATTTAACTGCAGACAGACTGTATATTCATCATTTATGAATATTGTATTGAAACCATCCCTCTCTGTCTCACCTCATTTACATGTCAACAAAAGATTTTACAAATGATGCAAAATATCTCATCTCAGTGTACAAAATTCTGTTTACGTAAGAAAATGGGAACCTTTGGGAGATGTTGGCGTATAGTCTCCTATTTTTCTATACATATTATAATAAAAAAGCTGGAATTCATTGTGAAAAACCTAAAAAAAGGGTGAGTTAGTATGTCTTCAGAGAACGTATACAATTCAATGTGGGACCTATTATAATACCCTCATTAAAATTGATCCTTTACCTGCCAATTACCACTTTTGTTGTCTGTCCTCTCGTCTGTTCTTATTCAGCCTATATTGCTAACAATACTGACCCAGATCAGACTGTGTTCATATTGTTTGCTGCCATCAAAAAATCTAGTCTGAAATGCACTTGAATATACAGTAAAACCTGTCTTAAGCGGCCTCTCAAAAATAGACAAGACCTTATTGACAAACGGTAGCATAATGAAGGTCGAAAGTATTGCAGAATGCTCCCCTTGGAGCATTTTGCAATACTTTTGACCTGCATTAAGTGATAATTGGTCTTGAAAACTCATTGTTGGTCTTTTTTAGAGTGGGCGCTTAAGACAGGTTTTACTATATTCAGCAGATATAAAAGCAGACATCTTCAGTACAAAAAAAGTGGCAGGTTAAGGGTTAAAAATTTTGGTAACAACCATATATCCATATCAGCATCCATCATTATCACACTATTAAGGGGGAGTATAGTATCGGCGAAAGTGCCATTTATAAAGCAGCAGCACATCGAGTTACCATGGAGAAAACCCAAGACCATTTGAGCCTCTTTGTGAGAAAACCTGTCTTCGGGGTTTGTTACCAGGTAGTAGGCAACTTCTGAAATAAGCTACTCAGTAGACACAAAACCATACTGTAAATTCGGAAATTTTCATGAGAATTTTATTTTCCCGAAAGACGTAAAGAAATATTTGCGACGTTAAAAATCTGTGACAAAGGCATTATTTACCTGTATCAGTCAACGTCATTTCACGGGGGTTTAATTTTCACGAAACTTCGCATGTTTCGCGAAAATGAAACCCTCGCGAAAATTTTCGAATTTACAGTATAACAACGTCCAATAAATGTCAATGTGACTGGCTATGGACCACTGGTAAGAATATTCACATTTTGGATTTAGCGGTCAGGCCTCCAGATAAATGTGCTTAACTGAAAATTATTGTTCTTATTTCTCAACCAAAACATAGGTTGTGAGTACTCAAAAGAACCGTCTATTTGAGACAGTTCTTTTGAGCACCCAAAATGTATGTTTAGATTGCTGGGTAAAAAAATGATTGCATTTCTACGCTCAAAATATTTGCTTAACTGGACCTATGAGCAGGTTTAGCTATCCTACTTTCCAGAAAAAGAATAACAAAGGTGCAGAGCATGATCAGACAGCAATGCCCAGGCTGGTCTTAAATATTGCTGTTCACAAAAAGCAAAAAGCAAGTTTTCTCACAACAAAAGCCCATTTGTTTTTAGTCAATTTAAATACTTTGGCACTTGTGTGCCTAACACTTTGGCACTGAGAATGGCAAAATTTATGTAGAGATTTTGTCCTTTTGTGTGTTAACTCTTTACCTCAAGTGTCGTCTGCTGATAACCTTTGCTAACAGTTTGGACCCAGATCAGGCCCGACTTGGGTCCAATCTGTTTGACACTCAGATGGTATTCCTGAAATAATTTTTCGAAAAAGTTGATTTTGAAAAAATTCAGCAGACGATAAAAAAAGCATGAAAAATTTCCCAGGGGGTTAAGAGTTGTCCTTTTTCAAAATCTTGCTAGAGAATAAACTGTAAAGCAGCGTTTCTAATTTATTGGTGTATTTTCAATCTTTACACTGTCAGATAGACAGTGGGGGATTTCCTTTAGAAAACCTATAATGTTGTAAATATATCCAAAAAGGGTTCAAAAAGAAAATGATCAGGATTTATCCATGGGAACAGTTTTCCTTCTGTGATTTAAGGTCTGAGGACTTTGTTTCGTGTGTTGTGATTTAAACGGGATGCAAGTAGAAATAATCTGTGTCCTGCTGTATAAATAAGTCTGCCCATGACAAAACAATACTTGTTGCAATGTGTAAAGTTCTTTAACTTATTGTCTGCTAGCGGCAAATTTTGTTGTCGGCTGATAATCTTTGCAAACAGTTCCGACTCACATCAGGCCCATCATTATGTCCAGCCTGATTGGATCCACACTGACAGTGTTCCTGAAAGAATAATCTGAAAAAGTTTGCTTTAAAATCAGCAGAAAAAAAAACAGGCAAAATTACCCAGCATACAAAGAGTTTTAACATGCATGCACAGCTATTCAGCGAATCAGATACCTTGTTTTCGGTCAAAACTTTAAAACAAAAAGTCAACTTAGTGTATGCAAACTGCAAAGGCTTTGTAATACTGTGATAAATACCAAGATCTGGTGAGCTGTCAAATAAAACACAAAGCTAATGTTTGATACACTTTCATTTCAACACATCAGGCTTCCAGATATAGAGTGCATAATCAAAAATTAACTTTCTTATTTCTCAACCAAAACTTTTGTTGTGGGTACTCAAAAGAACCGTCTCAATGAGACGGTTCTTTTGAGCACCCAAAATATATGTTTAAACTAAAAAATAAGAAAATGATCACAAGTTTACACCTGCAACAATGGAATATCTGTGCCTTGTGGATGGCACATTCATTAACTGTCAAGATTGTAGTAATCCTAATCTCTCGGCTTCTGTTGAAGCCAGCTGGTAGGGACCTGCATATACACAAAGTACAGACATGGGGACACAGATTATGATAATTTCACAATCTAGTTTTGTTTTTATTCTTTTATAATTGTCTTGTTGATAGGTTAATTAATTTTTTGAGCATGAAATGAAGGAAACCTCTGACCTTGACATGACTGCAAACACAAAGATTTCATATTAAAGGTAACAGGTGTATTCAGAATACTAGATTCATTATTTCTAAAAAAACACATACACATGTTTATTCATCTATTCATTATTCATCCTCCAACGAGCACTGCAACAAATGTTTTCATAGAGTGAAAAAAATTAACATTTTAACTCTTTCCTTGCTTGTGGCGACTTGTCTGCTGATAACCTTTACGTCGGTCCTGATTTGGATCCTAACCGTTTGACACTCCAATAGTGTTCCTGAAAGAATTTTTTGAAAAAAAAGTCAGCAGACAACCACAAAAACCTGACAATTTACCCAGCATGCAAAGAATTTAGAAAGTTCACTGGACTAGTTTTCATTAGTAATCTGTAATTATCATAGAAGCCAATCTTTATAGCCAAGTATCAAAGATATGTTGAGAATGCTTAAAAGGACAGCAGAGGAAACCTACTTGCATTATCTCTCAAAAGAATAATTTGTGGATGGCACATTTGACTGCGTGATGGCATAATAATGAGCAGTTCAGTCAGTGCTCATATAATCCGTCTCCATTCTGAGATGGGGCTGCAGGTTCACCAGCGTCACTGCGTTGTGGCCTTAACAAGACCCATTAATCCTAGCTTAGTACTGGTTCAACACAGGAAGACCCGTCCCTACATAACTGAAAGATTGTTGATGGGACATAAAGAATCAAATCAAACAAATCCATTCTGAGATTATGTACGTGACCTTTTCTGCTTCCATAACAAGCTGAGGTAAGCTATTCTATAGACTATATGATAATAAAACTGTTTATAGAACATCTGGGCTATTCCAAGCTTTGAGTGAATGGCCTCTTGAAATCATCCAATGTGAAAAATACAAATTGACAGTCATCTTACATCTATTCAACAACACAGAATTTGTGTTTTCTGTTAAGATGTCAGGGTCAGGTGGAGTCCTTCATTATTGCCCACTTTTTTGTGTGTTATTTACTAGACTTCTGCTACAATATAGGCGGTAGGTTTTAATTCATGACAAACTGTATAATCCTTGAAGAGCCATTTACAGCAGAGGACGTCACAAAACCAGTCGTCTGTTGCAGTTGTGTTCAGCCCTTTTACTCTTTATCTGCCAGTGTCTTCTGCTGATAACCTTTGCAAAAAGTTTGGACCCAGATCTGGTCGGACAATATGTCCGGCCTGATCTTCATCCAAACTGTTTGACACTGATCATATTCCTTTTTTGAAAACAATAATTTTGAGGGGAAAATCAGGAGACAACAATAAAATAAAGATATAACAGAGCATTCAAAGAGTAAAGGGTTAAGAACATAATGGGTGGGGTAAGATTTAGATACATTTAAGACAAAATAAACCATAAGTAATCTCCCATCTGTACCATATTTTTCCGTGAAGATAGGTTTTTAATTATTACATTGGTGAAAGTTGATCAGCCCCTAAATTCTGAATTAGCACGGCTCATTAGCTTCATTTTTCAGGGTTTTTTGTTCCAAAGGACAATAAGACACTTTATCCTGAAATCAGGCAAAGTATAAACCTTGTTCGAATTAAAGGGAGTTGGTCACTAAAATAGTGTAACTCGAAAATAAATTATTTTCAATATAATATTTCCTATCAAAACATGTTCTGTGTGCTTAAAGGACATGTCTCACCAAGACATCTCTTTAAGCACTTAAGTTTTTAGTGTAGCTCATGATGAGATTGTAAGTCCTTTCATCAGGATCCACACTGTTTTACAGTCTGTCCAACATTGCCAGTAAATAAGAAATTTACAATTGATCCAGCTCGCAACAATTTGGTAATTGTCGCATATGCGTGAAGTCTTTCTTTAAAAGTGCATGTGCAACTGCCTAGTTGGGCTAGTGATCTAAACTTTGTCAAAGTGCCAGCAGCGAAGGCTCTGTGTAGACTCCCATTTGGTTAGGCTCAGGCTCCTCGAACGCTTCGCTCCTCGCATATGCGATATGTGAACTGGCTCAGTTGGATATGCCGGATTTGGGTGCGTGATTTCTTTTCAATTTCTGTCACTGGCAAAGTTAGGAATAGAAGCGTATCAAACTTACAGATATTAAGCTTGTAGTGTATTATATATAGAATCATGTATCTCTTATTTCAGAGAAGTAGTCTGTGATTTTATTTTCCTTCTCAGTATAGTGCCTTTAGTGAATGTAATGACTTGAGAACAAGAACTGTATTTAGACCTTGATGCCTTTTCCCCTCCAGTCACGACTTTTGTTGTCTGTTCTCTCATCTGTAGAAACCAGTTCTAAGCAATGTGAAAAAAACCTTGTCTAACCCAAAGACAAACACCACTTGCCATTGGTATGGAGTGAACCCACAAAGTCTGATATTTTATCACTGCTCCACACTGCTCCTATTAACCATTTGTCCACCTGTCACGACTTTTGTTGTCTGCTCTCATGTTTTCTTCATAGATAGCCTATATTGCAAACAATATGGACCCAGATCAGACTGCTCCTAAGGGAGCAGTCTGATCAGGGTTCATTGTGTTGGAATCTAGCCTGAAATGCAATTGAATATATGCAGCAGACAGAGGAGCTCAGTGGTAGAGTGTTAGACTTGGGGGTTTGAGACTGACAGGAGGCCCTGTTGAGAATGACAGGAGGCTCTGTTGTGTCCTTGAGAAAGGCAGTTTATCCTCTACTTAGTACAGGTTCAACCCAGGAAAACAGAAAAACATCCCGACATGACTGAAAAATAGTTTGCTGCAATGTAAAGCATCAACATATACTTATGCAGCAGACATAAAAAGCAGACAACATTTTCAGGACAAAAAATAGTGGCGGGATAAGAGATAATATTGGTTGGCGGGGCTTCTGATAGGACATGGTGCCTGCCTGTCATGCAGCAGGTTTGGGGGGGAGGTGTATTAAAATTCTTATCTCCCTGTCTTGAAGAGGGCCTAACATCAAGACAGGCTTTCGGTAGCCTTCCCCTTCCAAAATATAATTTACTCAGGACAGACCTAATTGTGCAAATTGTCTCATCTTTTTACAATTTTTGTACTATCATTATTCTAATAAATAAATAAATATATTTATGGTATCAAAAAGATGTTTATTTAATCACGGGGATGAAAAATGCTTATTTTTAACATATTTATTTCCGTTTTGTGACCCAATTTCATATTTTTTGTCGAGGATGTGTTGTCACAATACACAAAAGCAGAGAAAAAAGAAACTGACACCATAGTGACCCGAGCTTTCATTAATATGTTTGCTGTTTTTCTTCATCAAGTGCAACACTAATTTTTGAAGATACCTCACTTAAGTTAACATGCTCTTTTCTGTCTCTTTTACAAAAACAACAGTCTCAAAATTTAGTAATGATTAGATAGTTTTTGAAACCATATAAGCCTCACCGGTGTCACTGTGTTGTGTCCTTGAGCAAGACACATTTATCCTTGCTTAGTACTGGTTCAACCCAGGAAGACCCATCTGGACATAACTGAAAGATTGTTGACTGGGACGTAAAGAAACAAATCAAACAAAGAAACCATATACATATTTAGCACTTTGACAGATGAAAGTACATGTATGCATGAAAAGTTTTTTTAAGCTTTAATCATGAATTATTCATTTTGGGTTGGACATAGTGACTCGACCCCAAAATCCTGTAAGAATTTGGCTTAATTCTCTAGGCCCAATACAACATACTTTGTTACCATTGCTGGACCAATCCCAAAAAATACTTTAATTAATACCATCATATTCTTAGATCTTGGAGAGATCTGTACTGTAAATGTTCTAAAATTTCAAACACTTTTTCTCTTTCTGATCTCAAATGAAATGTTGATTATCAGAGCTAGAAGTTACAAAATGCTCATCATAATGAAGAAGCAGTCTAGTCTGGGTCTGCCCTGTATGTCTACACTTTTTTTGGCAGGAAACTAGTGTTCAAAATTTTTGAACGTCTATCATACCGAGGTCTGAATACAGTACTTGTATATAGTGCATCTTTAGGGTAAAATCAGGTAACTTCGGACATAAGGTAAATTCGGACATACATTTGCAAACAGTGGAAATCCAGATGAGACGGCTCCTTATGAGCCGTCTCATCAGGATTTTCACTGTTTGCTTAGTTAATTTATGTTCTTATTCCAATAATTAAAATACGAAACAACCAATGTCACTGTCCAAATTTACCTGATGTCCGAAGTTACATGACTTTACCATAGTGTTTTCTTGCTTTCTTGTTAACTGCTGAAGCTTTCACTCCATTTCCAACCAGACAGTTACTGTAGATACATTTCTTCTGCATGCTATATGATAACAATAAAAGTACTTGCCCTTAAACTGGTCTTGATTTTCTTTTTTAGGAATCTGTTATAGTATTAAAAAAATAGAATTTAAACACATTTTAGCTCACCTGAGCCTTAGATGAGCTATTTTGATCGTATGAAGTCCTTCGTCAGTCATCTGTCAATTTGCTTTAAACAACTAAACCAATGGATCGAATTTCGCCAACCTTCACAGGAATGATCCTTGGGTGGTCACATTTCAAAGTTGTTCAAAGATTTCTATTCCATGGCAACCAGAAAGATTACCATTTCATGCCAACCAAAAGAAAGATACCATTCCATGTTAACTAAAAGGAAAAAACTTTGAAAAAAATCTTCTTGTCAAAAAATACTGGGCCAATTTGAAAATAATTTGGCACAAGTGATCCTTGGGTGACCCACTTCCAAGATTGTTCAATTTGGGGGGTGGGGGCCAGGTTTTCCTATATAAGGGGAAACATAAAATCTTTGTCAAAAATGCTAGGCAGAATTGGCTATAATTTGGCACAAACAGTCCTTCGATGTCTATCAATATTGCTCAAATGAATTTGACTAGTCGAAGAACATGGTTGACGGGACAGGGCAAGTATTTCCTATATAGTGTCAAACCCTTCTGGCATTTTTGAAAATTACTTTGCACAAATGGTTCTAGAGTGACCCTCTACCAAAATTTTTCAAATCATATTGATTGGTAGAAAAAACATGGCCGCCGCTTTTCCTAAGTAGACTGGTAGGGAAAGTTTATAAAAAATCTTGTCAAAAACAACAGGGCCAATTTGAAAATAATTTAGCATACATGGTCCTTTGTCAACCCACTACCAAGATTGCTCAAATTAATTTGATCTGTCAAAAAACATGGCCGCCAGGGACGATGCCCCTGATTTTCCTATGGGAAAACATAAAATATCTTGTCAAATACACAAATGGTCCAGTGTGTGACTCAAAATCATTTTGATACGTTGAAAAGCATTGCTGTCATGGATCTATATCCCGCTAGCCTTTGAACAGATTTGATTGACTAGATTTAAATGATAATTTCCTACATGCTTTAGTTTTCCACAACATTATTTAAACTTTTCCATGTAAAGTCTGATTGAAACTGCCGCTCCATCAAATATTTATACCTGGATGTTGGTGGTAAAATGGTTCCCCTAACCAATTCATTTTCTATTTGAACATTTTAAAAATCCTTAAATTGTCAGACTTTCATCATTTCAACGCACATATTATGCTTCCCTAGTGTAAATCACTCAAAAATCATAACTCCAAGTCCCTGCGGGCATACTTGAACTTTATGTGATCAAATAAGTCAAAAGCTCCGTCTGTATACAGCAACATTTGGGCCCCATCACCAGAAAAAATTTTGGGTTTCCAAGCAAGTAAAGACTCAACCTGTCTGCTCAGCTACTGTTGCCACATAGAATATGGAAACTGTCGCAAGCAAAGTTATTTTACTTTCTAGAGGGTGAATATCAAAGACACTGATCAGACTTCACAGATGTAGACATGGGTTGCTGGAAACTTTTGGAGAGTTGTTGCCTAGAATATTTATTGCAAAAATCAAGTGAAAATTTCATAGTTATATCCCTCTACTTGAAGATGGGGATGGTTGACATGTGCCTTGACGCGATAAAACCTGTCTTCAGGGTTTTGCGAATAACCAAGGCGCTGATCAGTCTGTGCCTTTGTTATTGGAAAGTATGACTAGACTTGCTATGGGGCGAAATTTCTATTTTCTAGCTTGTCTCTGTAGCTGAGCAGGCTGGTTTGAAGCTCACTGTTAGAAACCCCGAAGACGGGTTTTGTCGCGTTTGAGGCCCATATTATTGCTTTTGGTTGCAGATCCCATCAATATCTGTGAGGCTTGTCTGCAACTGTTTATCGTCTCAACCAGTGGGTATATGTAGATTCTGGACACACTTTTTACAATATTGGCCTCAACAAGAGAAACCCTAGCTTTGGGGTCTTCAACAAAGTGAGACTCAATCCAGTCTCCTCAGCTACAAGGACAAGCTAGTGAATTGAAATTTAGCTTGTAGCAAGTTTAGATATGATACTTTCCAAAAGAGGAATGAGAAAGGGGCTGATCAACTGTGCATGCTGGTCTACGCCTGTGTTGTTCGCAAACACCCGAAGACCAGTTTTCTTGCGTCGAGGCCCAAAACTGCGAGAAACTGGCTTTGGGGATTCCAACAAAGTGAGACTCAAACCAGTCTGTTAAGCTACAGAGACTTGCTAGAATATTGAAATTTTGCATAGAGTAAGGTAGATTACTATACCTTCCAGCTAGTGAATAACAAAGGCAATGATCAGACTGTGGAGGCGCCTGTGTTGTTCGCAAACACCCGAAGACCGGTTTTCTTGCGTCGAGGCCCAAAACTGCGAGAAACTGGCTTTGGGGATTCCAACAAAGTGAGACTCGAACCAGTCTGTTAAGCTACAGAGACTTGCTAGAATATTGAAATTTTGCATAGAGTAAGGTAGATTACTATACCTTCCAGCTAGTGAATAACAAAGGCAATGATCAGACTGTGGAGGCGCCTGTGTTGTTCGCAAACACCCGAAGACCGGTTTTCTTGCGTCGAGGCCCAAAACTGCGAGAAACTGGCTTTGGGGATTCCAACAAAGTGAGACTCGAACCAGTCTCTTAAGCTACAAGGACTTAATAGAATATTGAAATTTTGCATAGAGTTAGGTAGATTACTATACCTTTCAGCTAGTGAATGACAAAGGCACTGATCAGACTGTGGAGGCGCAGGCTGGTCTGAGCCTATACAACAGCAGGGATTGTTCTATGTTTTGTGTGTTGCTTTGTGTCCATTCTAGTATTGCAATCATCTTGATGGGGAAAAGAGCTGGTTGCTTTGCTTAATTTGTCTTCCTGGTGTCTCGTGAAGGTTGAGTGGCTCTTCCTCGCGGTGCCATGGGGTTGTCTGCAGTTTGTGAATGTGGTATTTCCTGATCATACTCACTATTCCTCACGCTGGCCAATATAGCATTGGTGCACAAAAATGATATTTTAGTGACAACCTAATTTTTAAGATCACCATATCATAAAAACTAAAAATCAGCCTTGTCCCTACTAATTCTAAGTAAAATGTGGATTTTGACCAAACTTATAAGTTAATAGCTATGGTACACGAAAAAGAAATGAATAGATTGATAGTTTAGTCCTCCAAGCGATATTGGGGGATTTGGTTTATGGCGTTGGTCTGGTGAATTAGATTCTTTTTTTTTCATAATCTAATATCTTTTCTAGCTCTCCAAGACAGTCCACATGACAATTTTGACTGTGGTAAACTGCTATTAAGAAAAGCCAGTCGCTATTCCTTAATTTTTTCTTTATTCCAGTGGCTTCAATATGATGAAAATATAGCAATTTAGTTTTGTTGCATTTATATCGCTCTTCAAATAAATTATCATGCCTTGTCCTTCCTCAGCACTGAACACTGTATTGAATATTCCGTGCCCATTTATGTGGAACTCTGTTTCATTGACAATCATATTTAATCTGTTCTTTGGGAGTGCTCATGTTATCACTACAATATACAATTGATGCATTCTTTTGAGGTTAACATCAGGATTTGTCAACCCGAGAACAGTGATGTTCACCGAGGCGAAGCATCACTTTCGAGGGTTGACTAATCCTGATGTTAACAGAAAAAGAATGCACCAATTGTTTTGTTATATGATACTGATTCTCTTTTTTTTCATATTTATAAATTTACTCTAGTCAGATGTTCCTAGGAAGATTATTTCAACAATATACTTCCCAAATTTTTACATCTCTAAGAGAAGCAAAATAATTGCATTTTAACCCATATATGCCTAGCGTCCTTTTTGTGGGACATAGGCAAATAGTGCAGACCCAGATCAGACGCCACAGAATGCGGCCTGTGATCAGGGTCTCCACTGTTTGCTTGCATAATTTTCGATTAAAATTTGAATAAAAATGAAAATACCACCTAACACCCCTTAAAACAGAAATGGACTGTTCCAATTGATAACGGTGTGAAATTCCATTCGGCATAAATGGGTTAAATGCTGTTCTCATAAAATGAACAAATTCTGAATTGAAACATTTTACCTGTGAAATAGACATAAGAAATCAGTCAGTGTTGCAATATCTATTTTTAGCTCTCAGGTAGCAGTGACAAATCTTAATGTCACCTGGGCTAGATTTAGTTCAATCTATTTTTAGCTCTGTGTCAGTAATGTTACCTGTCTTTAGCTCATCACTGTTTGACACCAAGATTTGTCACAACCAGTGCAAGCTAGTTTCAGCCAATCAGAGGAGGTCTTTTATAGGAGTCATATAACAATGTCATATTAGTGATTCAAGTTCATCCCTTTTATTTAATAACGAATCTGCGTTGGTGTAACGTATTGATGATTCGTTTTTAGACCATGCTTGTTGCGGACTAGATGTATTTCCCACACTGAAATTAGATGTGGGTATTTCTGAAAATGTCTGGGTACTTGTACGGCCTCCAATCTCGGCCTCCTTCTCCAAAAAGAGCAGAACGTAAAGTGAGGCGAAGGCCCTTCCGGGAAGCAGGCAGTGGGCAAAACAATGGAACACGGTAAGTTGTGTTGACACATTTTCAATCATAAGTAAATTTTCAGCGCAAAACTCGAAAATCTAAGAATGCTATGCTTCGGGCAATTGTTCAAGCTATCCGTAGAGCATGCTGTTTGCACATTTGAACTTAGTTTGTAAGCGTGAGAGTTTTTCTCCCGTTGCACAGTTGTCCAAGAAACGGTGGTTCCCGCATGGTTTTGCCTTCTAACCAAACGTATAGTAGCGTTTGGACCCTTATTCATACTACCGAGGCCCCTCCACACCCATGTTGTCCCAAATGCAATTTTTCGAGATATTTTAATGATAATTGAGTGATTTAGAGCCAAATTTCTTTAGGAGCAGGAGGCGAAGGGCAGGAGAAGCAGGCTGGGAGAGGAGGAGCAGGCGGCGATGAAATCAAAATTTGCATTGATTTTGCTTATTTTTAATAATATACTTATCCATATATATATTTCA
The DNA here is from genome assembly GCA_964019695.1 of Loripinus fragilis. Classification (NCBI taxonomy): domain Eukaryota; kingdom Metazoa; phylum Mollusca; class Bivalvia; order Lucinida; family Lucinidae; genus Loripinus; species Loripinus fragilis. Next base: position 26,831,034 of record OZ026518.1, read on the forward strand.
TCAGCATATATACCTTGGGACAGCCCGCCTATCCTTGTTGACATATACGCCTTAGTGGAAATGAAAAAGTGTGAACAAGGCAATCCTTATTCACTAATCTATTTTATTAGATCGCTAAATATTTTACTGAGAGTTGTGGTACTAACTTAACTAATTTGTTGGTTATATAGTGAACAGAGAGGGAAGACCTTATTATTAAGAATGCTTCATTTTTTTAATAAATCAATCGTGTTCTTGACGACATATACGTTTACGTGGCAAGTGAAAGGTGTGAACAAGACAATCCTTATTCACTAATCTATTAAGTTAGATTTTTAAATATACTTAAGGAATAAAGAAACGCAACAAACACTTTGAGTCATTGTAAACTTAATATATGATGCAAGTTTTTAGCGCAAATGATATTTATCCATAGGAGCAGTATGTGTCCGTCAAATTACAGTAGGTTTAGCGTAATTATCGATTACGTAATCATTTTGGCATGCGCGTAACCAGCCTGACCCCCCGTTGTTAACTGCTGAAACAGGGTCAATGAAAGCAAAGTTTGAATCAACCATCGGTTAATTGTTTTAAAAAAAACTTGGCATGGATTGCGGATCAAGGAAATGATCAAATGGCGACGTTTCTGTAGGATTCTGAAACGGGTTAACGTCATTAACGTCAACTCCAAATACTGTGTGAAACGCGCAAACTTTCTTTTCTGCTTGAGATTTATTCATTTCAAGGACGTTTCGTTCAAGCATTATGACTTGAAATCTTCAGACGTCAAAAAACATCAATTCTGACGTCAAAATTCGATATCCTACGTTTTAATTGTTTCCATGATGCTTATGTTTATTTTTAATGATAAAATGGTCCAGTGACAAAGTTTAGGTTACAGTTAACATGTTTGGTGTTTACTCTCGGCATGTAATCAGATGTTTTCCCTTGCATTATGCCATGTTTTGTTTGGCTAACGTCAATATAAACACCTTTCCAGCGTATTTCTACGGTATCTGAAAAGTCATTTTTCCCCAAGAAAGCATGTTCTGATGTCTCTAGGTCTATCTTATCCCGTATATTCACCAGCGACCAAAACCCGGCGGCTCTAAGTGACGTTTACCGTTTATTCACTACCATTGTGTATCTTGCTATTCAAGTAGCGTGTTTTGACGCAATATTTGACTCCATTACGAATACGATTGGACGTTTGTTTAATTTGCACATTGTCAAGTCGACGCCAAATAACCAAACATGGAAAAAACGGGGTTTCTTGATCTTTATTCTGACGTTAACGTCACATTTTACGTATTCATATGTTTTCATCTTGTAGCGTAAAATGTAGCGTTAAAATGACGTTTTGGTATTTCACCACATGCCATAAATACTCAGTAAGAAATTTTCAAAAGAGATTTCACTAAATTCCTTAAGTATATAATATAGTAACTTATTTATTTGTCTCCTAAGATATTCTGATGTGCAATTTGCCCAGAGTTTTCCTATATTTCACCCTATATTGTAAACGGCATAGTGCAATAATTAATCAAGATTGTTGTTGATAAAGCTTTCGTGCTCTTGATGTCTTGTTGTGTAAGTGATAAGTTGTGTCCTACTGGACCTCTTTTCCCAGAACCCAAGTTGCAGTTCAAAGAGAATGTTTCGTTCTGTGAAATGTTTGGAAATACCAGAAGCCACGACATGCTCAATCACTTTACAGAGGACACAGGTCAGGGATATTTTCCGTTTATTGGCTGGTTCGGTATTGTACATACCCGGACCCAAAACCATTTGTGGACTGCTTCCCTCTCCTAGACCTATCTTTTGAGGTGATAGCAGGGCACCAGTTTAACCCCTTGCCAGACTAAATTTAGATCAATATAATACCCAAAAGTAGATAAACAAAATATGCTCATTATGACTCCATGCAATGTAGGAGTCCTTATCTACCCCTCCCCATACAGACATGATGCCCTTTCCCCATACCAGAAAGGTATTTTGAATCCCTTTCCAGATTTTAGTGATGAAACACGCCCCTGTTCGAGACAGACTCTGAAAATAAGACCCCTTTGATTGACACGTCCCTACCCACACTTAAAAAGCGAGTGCCCCTACTACACCTCCCCCCCCCCCCCCCCCCCCCCCCCCCCCCCCCCCTCGGATCAAACATGTTCATTTAAAATTTTCTGATTTGGTGATTTTTATTAGTCCCCGATGGCCATGAAATATTTATATCCGCTTTCCATGTCAACGAATGCCAGAAAATGAAACTTTTACTGTGGAAAACATTTTGCAGAGTAAATCCAAAGAGGGGAGTTAGTAATTGGTTGGCGATGCGTTTTACCCATATCCGGCTTTTGCAGGGGCGGGTAATTCAAGCGATATCAGAAATTCAGCGAAATGTAACGGAGAAAGATCCCAATATTCTGCGATTATTTGAATAAGACAACGCTCAGTGTCTTGATTACAGTTTCGTCGGTTCATATCCTTAAAAACTTATCGAAACAAATATATGAAAGCACTTGTTTTCGGCATGAAATCTGCTCATAGCCCGAGTAGCGGTGGTAGCGCTCGGAGAAAATTGAGTTTTGTTTTGCCATTCAACGGACAGTCGTTTTATTTAGACATTAAGAATGCTTCTCTGAAGACTAGGATAAGCAGAAGAATAACTGATCTAGGGGGACATATAGAAGACTTCCTTTCAAAGGATGTCAATCTCCTTATCACAGACAAGACTGAAGAAAAGAAAAACAACAAGAAAGATGGACCACCAAGTTTTCCCACCATTGGCAACAATCAGAAAATACCACTTAGCAGAGGTATAATAATGTGTTGTTGTTTTTCATAAAAAAATGGTCATTAAAAAAAGTGGGTAGTTTCGCCGAAACTATACCAAAATACTGGAACAAAGCAGAAATTCCAAAAAGAAACATTAAAATAATCGAAATGTCTCGGAGTACAGTACCGGACCCCCAGACTAGGAGTCTCGGAGTACGGTACTGGACCCAGAGCCTCTTTCTATCTATACTGTTTCGCTCATACATGAGCATTACACCAGGGAGTGTGAATTTGGAAATTTTGATAAAATAAAAAACAAAAACAACACAAAAAACACAAAAAAAAACACAAAAACTTTTGGCTGAATTTTTGTTTAAATAAGAAGTGCCCTAAACTCCTCTGTGGACTGGGTATTTGCCACAGAAGGAGGCAGACTATTCCAATGTGGAATAGTTCGGGGGAAAAAGGAATTATTCAGGGCATCACTGTATGTCTGGTGTCTGCGGTATTGAGCACTATGTGATGACCTGGTAGTTTTCAAACTGTGAGCAGGGGTCATATACTTGTCTTTTTCAATAGAGACTGCTCCACAATGAATCTTGTGAAAGAATAGCAAGGAGGACTGGTCCCTCCGGGCCTCAAGAGATGGCCATTCAAGCTCATCAAGCATTTCACCGACACTACTTGTGTTTCGCCATCTCCTGCAGGTCCAGCGGGCTGCTGTCCTCTGAACTTTCTCAATCTGATTAATCTGAAGTTTCGAGTGAGGGCTCCAAATGGGTGCTGCATACTCTAGTTTAGGCCGTACCAAAGTTTTGTATGCAACTTCCTTTGTACTCCTAGGTGCAAAAGCCAAATTCCTGCGAAGGAAACCAAGTGTCTTAGTTGCTTTGGAAGAGATTTCTGAGATATACTGACCCCAATCCATGTTATCTGTAATGGTGATACCGAGGTATTTGCCGACTGAACATTTTCCAAAGTTTGATTGTGTAGTGAGTAGTCGAAAAGAATTTGTTTGTGATGCTGATGCCGAGTCACTCTCATTGAGTGACATTTGGCTACGTTAAATTTCATTTGCCAATCGGCTCCCCACTGTCCTAAGCTGGTGAGGTCTTCTTGCAAGGTCAAACAATCCTGACGTGAATGTATATTCCTATACAGGACACAATCGTCTGCGAACAGGCGAACAGAAGACCTGATGTTATCCGGCAGATCGTTTATGAAGATAAGGAACCGGACCTAGGACCGATCCCTGGGGCACACCGGATAGCACTGGGACTGGATCTATGGTTTGGCCATCTAAAACAACTTGTTGAGTGCGCCCAGAGAGCCATGAGTTGATCCACTTGTGGGTGGATCCTCTAATCCCATAATATTCCAATTTGTGTAATAGCCTCCTGTGTGGAACCTTGTCAAAGGCCTTAGCAAAATCCATTATGATTAAATCTGTCTGTTTGTGCCCGCGATTCACAGCCCCATCCAGGTTGCTGATGATGTCGTGTACAAACTGGACCAACTGGGTTTCGCAAGACCTCTGACTATGGAAACCATGCTGACAGTCAGCAAGTATGCTATCTAAGGCTAAGTGTTTGTTGATGTTGCTGACTAAAATATGCTCTAGGGTTTGCAGCAGACGCATGTGAGCGACACCGGCCTGTAGTTAGCAGCATCGTATTTTTCACCTTTTTTAAAGACCGGAGAAACATTTGCTTGTCGCCAATCATCTGGTACCTCGCCCCGAGCTATAGACTCATTGTAGATGAGTGCCAGTATTGGAGAGATCTCATTGCTACACTCTTTAAGTACTCTGGCATTCAGTCCATCCGGGCCAGAGGCTTTATGAACATTTAGTCCGTCCAACAGTTTGGCGACCCCTTTCGGGTCAACTGTTATGTCCCCCATGAAGGAGAACGGACTAGCCCCTTTCGAGGGCGGGTCTTCACCAATAAGGAATGGCTCGGAGTCCGGTAGTATGTACAAAAATTAATGTTCATTATTAAAAAACTGGTGCAGGATTTGCGGTTCAACCCACAGGCTCGCAGTATTTTTTTTCTTTGACGTTTGTCTCGGTGTTCTCACTAATTTTTTTCTTCATTATAGTTGCTATCTGTATTTTTTTTTTTATTAATGACGGTATAGTCAATGCCAATTTGCACTTTCTTTTAAGTAAGCAAACAGTGTTTGCAGGCTTTATTGCTTAATTGCTTTCATACCTGCTAATTGGTCGCCTACAAGGATAATCTTAAATTTTTGATACGATTGTCTACCATAAATCCAACCGAACAGTTAAATTATAAACAATTAACAACCAAATCATCCTTGAAACTACAATTTTTCAAGTGAGACTCCCGGTCTTTGAAATCTGCAAAGGGCAGAGTTTCTAACAAGACAAGCTCTGCGATATCATGAAGTATCTTACAACTGTATTCGCAATGGTAAGAACTTGAAAACCGTCCGTCAGTCTGCCAGGGCCCTAGATCAGAGTGCGTGATTAAAAAGTTTTCTAAATTCCAACCAATGAGACCAATGAGATGAATCCTTTTGACACACAAAAGCTGGATAAGAAATTATTCAAAGCATACTGAACAGCATGATTACATAATAGAGATAGATAGAAATGTTTCAGTTTGATGCATGCACCTAAATCATCGTACTTTGAAATATATGTTTCGCCCGTCAAAGAGACGGTTCTTATGAGCGCCCGAAAGCTATGTCAAAGCTAAGCATAAGACTCAGAAGCAGGCAACTGTCGACCCGCCAGCTGAATGCCATTTAAATGGAGTTTCACTGGTGGTGGGTGGGCCAATTTTTAGACAATCAGAGCTCTCGGAAACACAGAATTACGCATATTGGGACGCAAACTTTTTGCCTGGGACGCACGGTTTTCACCTTGCGGGAGTTCCGCGTACGCATGTTTTTTTTAGTTGGCATGTGCCGAAAATCCAGTAGCTGAGATATAAATACACACCGGGAGATCAAAAGCCCTTTAATATTATCGATCGTGACACACTTTTCGAGCCGCGGGAGACGTCTGTCTCTGTTGTTGAAAAATCGTATGACTCGGACTGCAGTGAAGAGCAATCCTGACAGGTGATTGACAGGATTACCGATGCGAGGACAGTGTAATTATTAAAGTAATTATGCAAGGATTATCGGATAATTGTTTTAAACAGATGCGCTATAGATTTACCATCAATTAAAGGGAGAAAAACTAATAGGGAATTGAAAACAACATCGGACTTGCTTGTCAAGTTACCGACTTCCGAATTTGACTGATTAGGGATGAAAGAGAAAACTTGTTAACATGAAAAAAGCAATAAGTTTACGGATTTGCATTTCTTAATTTCTTTCATTGCTACGGCAAGCAAAGAGAATTGTTGAGAGAAAAAAAATGGCTCTATCTATCTGTCTGTCTGTCTGTCTGGTTAATGAATAAAACAAGTACCAACAGTTAAAACTGTTTTTATTTTGATAAGGCCAAACAAAAAAATGTGTGTTCAGGTTACACGAAATTTAAAACTATAGCAAAATAGTTTGTTTTGTTACTGGGAACAGTCCATTAATGCTTAAATGGTTAAAATTAGTCGATATAAGAATTATTCAAATGTATCACTTCCGACTAAAATTGAAAAGATTAACGGTAATCACAAATTGTTGGGACTCCAAATTTTTTGGAGTGTGACTCCCACTTTTTCCAGTGGGACTCCTACTTTTTGCCAGATGGGAGTCCTGAACTCCTGTTTTCAAAATCCTAGTGAGAGCTCTGACAATACTTGTCTATATGCCAAAATTAACGTTTGACGAACATGTTAACCTTTTAAAACATGTAGCAGACAGCAATTTTAGATGCATTTTCTGGTCCCTATTTTTGTGTGCTAGTCCATTTCATACCTCTTTTTAGCAAACAATGTGGACCTAGATAAGACTGCTATCCTAGGAGCAGTTTGATCCGGGGTCCACAATGTTTGTATACCGAAATGAGAAGGGAGCGCAGTGGCTCAGTGGTAGAGTGCTTGTCCCAGACTGAGGGGCCACGGGTTTGAGCCTCATTGGTGTCACTGCATTGTGTCCTTGAGCAAGAACATTAATCCTAGCCTAGGACTGATTCAACCCCGGAAGAACCGTCCCTTTATAACTGAAAGATTGTTGATGGGACGTAAAGAATCAAACCAAACAAACAATTAAAGCCGAAATTAGCCGATGACGTAAGCTAAAACATGCAGCATTTAAACATTCCTTTCATAACAACTTAGAATACGATAGTTATAGATGTTTTTTATTAGGATGGATGGATGATGAAGATATATTCCCTTTTTAGCTCACCTGAGCCAAATGCGAGCTATTGTGGCCTGTCTTTGTCTGTCATCCGTCAGTAAACTTTTTCTTTAAGCAACATCTCCTTCATGATGCACGCTTTCAAAATTGCTCTATGGGGTCCACTACACCAAACAGGAGGGCCACCAGAGCTCCAGAATAGAAATATTTCGAACAACATCTTCTCCTAAACCACTGACCCAAATTCAAAAAAGTATCTCAGAATTGTTCCTCATAATACCCTCTACCAAAATTGCACAAAATGGTTACGCTCCGCAAAAATGAAAGGCTGCCAGAGCCCCAGTTAAGAAATACCTTTAAACTGCATTTCTTCCTGAACCATTGGTCCAAATTGAAAATACTTTCACGGAGTTGTTGCTTAGATACCTTCTACTAAAATTGCACAAATGGTTTGGGTTCACTGAACAAGAGGGCTGCCAGAGCTCTAGATAAGAAATGTCTATAAACAAGATCTCCTGAACCACTGGTCCAAATTTCATATAACTTTACCTGAATGTTCCCCATTATTCCCTGTTTCAAAATTACATAAATAGTTTTGCTCCACTGAGCAGGAGGGCGGCAAGAGCTTAATTAGCGTATCAACTCAAAGCTGAATTTCGGTAATAACCTAAATGGGTGGCCAGTGTTGACTTGTGGATGGATCATTTAATTCACAACCATACAAAAAGCATGGCAAAAGTGTGTCAACAAAGAAAATTGTCAGAGAATTCCAGCCTAATGCTCTACACCTAATGAATCTTATAAAGCATACACTTTTGTTTTGGCATTTTCTTGAAAACTTGAATTTCAAATGATAATATACTTTGGAATATATTAGAACACTGTTGTTCTGTAATGCATGGTTATTTTCAGGGCCAATGGCTCGGAACATATAAAATATTGAAGTTCAAGGTGAAAACTTAAAAAAATGGAAGTCACAAATTTACCATTTTTCAAAAAAAAAATACAGAAAACAGAATAGCAATTTGTCAATGTATTCCATATTTATGAGATATGAACTATTCTGTATTCTTTTATTCATGAAATAAAAAAAACCCCATCCAACTTCTAGTTTCTACATCTATAAAATTGTACGAACAATAGTCATATACAAGTAGTTAACTAATTCCTGACGATCATATTGCATATGTACTTGGTTGGGTTTCAATCAGAGTAGCAGGATGGCCATGGTTAACCATTTATTCTGTTAGCTAACAGCAGAATCCTGCTGATGGTACTTACAATGTGGATTTTTAAAATTAAACTGAGCAGAATCACATGAAAAAGAAAGTGAGTATGACCATTATAATTGCCAAAATCACACACTGCAGACCAACCCACAACACTGTGAGGAAGAGACACAGAACACTAACAGTCAAGAGCCATTAAAAGGCAATTAAAGTAAAGAAACCAGCACTCTCTTCCCCAGTGAGATGATTGCAAAACTGGAAACGACAGGAAGTAATGCACAACAAAACAAAGACCAAATTCAGGTTACATTTCATTATCCCCACACTTTTTAGCTCACCTGAGCCGAAGGCTCAAGGTGAGCTATTGTGATCATTTTTGTCTGTCGTCTGTCTTCCTTCCATCCGTAAACTTTTTCTTTAAACGACATCTCCTTCTGAAGTAATGGTCCAAATATCATATAACTTCACATGAATGTTCCCCATGATGCCCTCTTCAAAATTGCATAATTCTGCTCCACCGAAAAGGAGGGCTGCCAGAGCTCCATATAAATCTTTTAAACAACATCTTCTCCTGAACCACTGACCCAAATTCAAAATAATGTCACAGGAATGTTCTTCATAATACCCTCTTTGCACATATGATTACGCTCTGCAGAACAAAAGGGCTGCCAGAGCTCCAGATAAGAAATACCTTTAAACTGCATTTCCTCCTGAACCATTGGTCCAAATTCAAAATAATTTCACAGGATTGTTCCTCATGATGCCTTCTTCCAAAATTGCACAAATGGTTCCAGTCCACTGAACAAAAGGGCTGTCAGAGCTCTAGATAAGGAATGTCAATAATCAACATCTCCTGAACCACTGGTCCAAATTTCATATTACTTCACATGAATGTTCTCCATGATGCCCTATTTTAAAATTGCATAATGGTTTCGCTCCACTGAACAGGAGGGCCACCAGAGCTCCAGATAAGAAATGTCTTTAAAAGACATCTCCTGCTGAACCACTGGTCCAAATTTCATATGACTTCACATGAATGTTCCCCATGATGCCCTCTTTCAAAATTGCATAAATGGTTTCGCTCCACTGAACAGGAGGGCTGCAAGAGTTCCAGATAAGAAATCTTTTAAATGGCATCTCCTGTACCACTGACCCAAATTAAAAGATAATTTCACAGAATTGTTCCTCATAATACCCTTTACCAAAATTGCACAAATAGTTATGCTCCACTGTACAAAAGCCTGCCAGAGCTCCAGATAAGAAATACCTTTAAACAGCATTTCTGTCTGAACTGAACCATTGGTCCAAAATAATTTCACAGGATTGTTCCTCATTATGCCTTCTTCCAAAATTGCACAAATGGTTCCAGTCCACTAAAGGGCTGTCAGAACTCTAGATAAGAAATGTCTTTAAACGACATCTCCTCATGAACCACTGGTCCAAATATCATATAATTTCACAGAATTGTTCAGAGCTTGGGATAAGAAATACCTTTAAACAGCATAAACTCATGACCCACTGGTCCAAATTCAAAATAATTTCACAGAATCATTCCTCATCGTAGATTCTACCAAAATTGCACAAATGGTTTCGGTCCGCTGAACAAAGGGGCTGCCAGAGCTCTAGAGAAGAAATGTCTTTAAACGACATATTCTGAACCACTGGTGCAATCGCCCCCCCCCCCCCCCTGGGGAGGGGCAAAAAGGTCTGTCCGTCTGTGTGTCACACTATCTCCTCCTAAACCATTGGACAAAATCCAACCAAATTTTGTGTGTGAGTTGTTCACATGAATTGGGCGTGCAACGGCACAATTTTTCGGCCCCACCCCCTGGGGAGGGGCAAAAAAGATCCCAAGGGGTGGGACTTGGGGGTGCTGGGGGTCAAAAATTTAGTTTTCTGAACATGGTCATGTGGCATATCAAATTAAAGGGGATGATCACTGAAAAAATTTACCTTAGGATCAAACTGGTGACCTTGGGGTGGGGTCAAAAGGTAAAATACCATGAGATTTCTTCAAGAACGTGTTCTAGTTAAAATTAAAATAGGGTGGTACAGTAACTTAATTAATTTTTTGAACAATTTGGGTATGTTACCCATTTGGGTATTGCAAATGTTAATTGGGTATTCAACATTTCTAAAAATATTTATTTGGTTATTTCGGTTTTTTAATTGCATATTTTTGTAAATGTTAAAACTTTACTTACCAATTGATACATTTTATGTCTTATTGTTGCTATGAACATAGCACGTTTCTCACAATCGACACTCTCTCAGATCATATCGAATAAATGCTAAAAACCTGTGGATTGATGTGTACATTTAGCCACTCTGAGCTAAAACTGAACTATGTACGGCAATTTTAATTTTGATAAAAACCGATACCCATGACTTTTTCATTGTATTGGGTATACTGAATTCCCTTTGCTTTTTGTTACCCTACCAGATCAATTTTAATTGCTTTTTGGGAAATTTTATTTGGGTAAATACGCACACTAATTAAGGTACTGGTGGTAGGTTGGAAAATATTTTTATTTTGTATTAAAAAGAAGTTTTTACATGGGGATAATCATTGTAGGGCAACAGTATAACAGAACAGGGAAATCCACTAAATATGCTTTAAAATGTTATAATGGCTGGGAGCAAAAATTAGGCTCAGTCAGGTAACCTAAAACACATTACTTTTAGGCCTTATATACATGTACATGTTGATGTCTGAGAGGCGTGATTGTGTTTGAAATCTGCTTACAATTTATTTATTTTTCTTAGGACAAGCATTACTGTTACAAGCCTCAAGAAATCAGTCTACTGGCAGTATACAGACAAATGATATCCTTAATAATGCTGCTCTCCTTGGAGTCAAGATGGAAACAACTAGTGGTTTCTTACGATCCTCAACAAAACTGTTGTTTAAACTTAAATCTGAGAGGAAGGCAGAAGCTAAAGATATGATGCATGGTATGTCCCCACTGTCATGGGATAACAAGGAAAGAGAGAATACATGTGTTGTCAAAATTGAAGATAAAGACCAGTTATACAGACCTCTGTTTAAGCAGTTTGATGACATCCCAAAGGTAGCATATAATGAAAGTGGCTCACCTTTTGATGTTGGAGTAGTGCTAACAAAACAGTCAGATAACCATTCAACAAAAAAGAAGCCACATAGTGCAGCCTTGAGAGGTGGTTATTGCGAATCATGCGATCATTGGTACAAATGTACTCTAAAGGAACATTTGAACAGTAATAAGCATAAAGAATTTGTGAGCAAGCTTGATAACTTTAAAACTCTTGAAGTATTTTCGCATAACTTGTCTAAATTTGAAAATTTTCTTTCTCATCATTTAGTTCCGAAAAGTGAACCTCAGAACACATTTAATGATATATATAACCACAATACTTTAAATAATAATAACAATAACAAAATGGAAACAGACACTGAAGGAACACTTGTGAACAAGAGTCTAATTGGCCCTGCTTGCAAACAGGATAAAGAAGCTAGCCTAGCAAATTGTATCTCTGATAATAGCAAAGAAAATACAATTCCATTTGCTGGAAATCCCACAAAATACTTCATGCAGAAGTACACATCAAAGGAGTTAAGCAGCGTGGACCTTACTGAAAAGGAATTAGTCAGCAATAGCGAAAAATCAAATAATGAAAAAAGAAGTGTGCAGAGTCGTGACAGTGAGTCACCCTCATTGTGCACAGTACCTTACTTATCAAATACAGTGACAAATAATGAACATACAATGACATCTTGTCAAAATGTGCAATACAAACCTAGCCTTACAATGTTTGACAGTAGCTCACAGAACAGTTCAGATACAATGAAAGGAATTGATAAATGCAAAGTTGTTATTCCTGAAGCAAATTTCTCTTCTTCATCATGTTCATTTGGAGACACTGGTGTTAAGCATGCACTCAGTTTATTACAAAGCAACATATCAGAAGTCAGTCAAGGAAGAAAGTCAGCTGATATATTTGCTAAGAAGTATTGCAAGGATGAAACTGGAAGAATATCAGCTGAAACTGTTATAGATAAGTCAGAAATATCTTTTCAGTCAAAGAGTTCTGATATCAATTCTTGCAATGCACATGTACATGAACCAACATTAGAAAAGTTTATGAAAGTAGCTAAAGATAACAATGACATGCCAGAATTATTTCCTATTGAAGATTTGACTCAAAGTGATATTCGAAACAGTGCAATGCCAATTATTGACAAACATACTCCACCTAGTCATTTTCATAAAGCCATTAAAAATATTTCAACCATTAGTTGTTCTGAGAGCAACAATGTTTTTGACTCTGGCAGCACAAGTAATATTCTGAATTTAACTGAAAGTACAGAACCCTATGCAAATTCCTGCCAAATGCCATTAAATGAAGGAGGGAATTTAGTTGAGTCAGAGATTAAGAACAAAGAAACTTGCAGTACAAAACAGTCACATGTAAAAAGAAAACCTCAAACACCTACTAGAGAAATGGGAAGTAATTTGTATAAAGACATACTTGAAAAGGTTAAACATTCTGGTTCAACTATAACATCTGTAAAAAACTGGCTTAATCCAAATGAAGATAGCAACAGTGTCTATTCAGGCTTTTCTATATCAAAGATGGAGAATACATTACTTGCTAACCCAGACTTGGCAAATTGTGATAATGACAAGAAAGATGATGTGGAACAAATTGAATATAGTGATCAACAAAGAACTTTAGTAGCTAATTGGATACAGAATCAAGAGTTCACCAAGGTACCTGAAAGCCAACCATTAGAACACATTTTTTCAGAAGTCAATGAAACTGCTGATATTCAGTCATGTAATCAAGATATTAAATCCCAAGACTCGTTTGGTAGAGTTAATGTGCATACTCCAATTAGTGAGAAGTACGAGAATAGTAATTTCACAGATCTATCTTCCATTCCAACAGACTCCGTTATAAGTGAAAATTCTAGTATTTTTACCCCTGAAAATGAATTTTATTCAGTAGGTAAGGCAGCTAATGAAGAAATTGCATATAAAGAAAATACCCATATAAAGGGTATGAAAGATAGTGCTGAGACAAACAGAACAGAAAATATACAAGAGGAAACTTTAGACTTAAAGAATAAAGGAAACATGAGTCTTAAGGAGAATGCTACATGTAGTAAAAAAGAACCCACGGTCATGTTGACAACTAATACAGATAGACTTCAAAATGAGAAACATACTGTTCAAAAGAATCCAGAAGGAGTTGATCATATTAATTCTAACCAAGAAACATTTAGTGAAAGATCAGTATCTAAATCACAAAACTTGTCCAATATTAAAGATGAATCTCAGACAAATTTTGGATTGAAATCGAACCAAATGTATTCTGGATGGTGCTCTCCAATTCAGGCGGTAGACAAAACAATTCAATCTCCAATATCTCAATCCTCTTTCAAAGAAACCATTTCAAACAATGAAAAGATACTACATGCTTATAGTCCAATTTCACAGTCATCTGACTATTCAATACAGTCAAATGATTACCATTCCTCCAACTCAGTCAGAAGCAAGAGAAATAAGAATCAAAGTAATTTGCATCCAAATGAGAATCATAATCAACAGATATGCTACCAGCCATCAGGAAACCAGTATCCTCAGAATCAAACACAAAACTATTACAACACTGGAATACTTCCTGGTCAAAATCTCTATTCTGAACAAAGACTTATGTACATGTATCATCAAAATACCAGTGGCTTTCATTCCCAACTGCAGGGGTTTTCTGGTCTTAGTGATATCTCATATGGTTTCAACTCTCCACAACAGCAGCAGCAACTAGGCTACTCACATGTTGATTCAAGCAATTTTCAACAAGATTTTCCAGCAAATGTGACCCAGAATACTCAATACAATTATAATGCTAGTCAGGACATATATAGCAATATTCATACAGGTGGTAACCAGACAGTGAATCAGACCAATCATGATTCTCAAACAAGAAACCTGCATGCTGGAAACAGTTATAACATTCAAGAGAATAATTTGCATGCTTGGGCACAACAAAATAATTATGGTGTAGATCAGAATATTCAAACTAGCGTGTATCCAAATAATGTGCAATCTCCTAATATGACCACTTCTAGTTCTAGTCAAAATGTTAATCAGAATTTTGTGTATCCAAATCAAACTGACTATCTTGATAACTCCTGTTTATCACCAAACAATATGACATTGTATGAAAACTCAGTAGGCTCACCATTGTATTATCCAGCTCAGAGTCCCGTCTTTTCACATAATACAGCTGATCAGTTACATTCAGCACATGGGTATCATCAACCACCTCATGTATCACAGTTTCAACAAGGATTTTCTCCAGTGGGTCCTGCCCAACAGTTTACAAATTACCAACCTGATTCTAACAATATGATGCAGTTTTCTGAAGGCTTATATTGCCCAGAAGCATTACAGAGTGGGCAAACTCATCATTGGTACTTATCATCTCCAGGGTATGAACAGAATTTGCAACAGAGTCATAGTGAAATGCCAGGACAAAGAAGGTTTGAAACTATTAGTTTAAATGACATAGCAGAAGACAGCTCTGGTAGCTCCAAGAAATCATTTCCACTTGGAAAACGAAAGACTAGGGAAACCAAGCAACCAGGAAAAGATTGTAAATCTGCAAAAAGAAAAACTGTAAGAAAAGGAAAGGCAAATGCAAATGAAACTGTTGCTAGTGGTAGTATTCAGAACACTAGTCAGTTAGCAAAAGACAACGGATTAAATTCCAAAGTAACTTATGAAATTAAAGAAATGGCAGCCAGTGTTAGCAATACTTATAGCTCAGATAATTTAATGAATTCAGCAGAGAGCAATATAAGCAATACCATCCCCTCTGTTCAACATTTGAAAGCTTCTACACATTCATCAGTGAATGATTGTGACCAAGGTGATAATAATCTGAAAATAGGTGCTAATGAATATCAAAATAATGATAGGGCATACAGGAGTGCTAAAGTGGGTGATACAAAGCTGAAGATTTGTAAACAGGAGAATGCAACAAATGAAAAGAAAACTGATCTAAAGGATTTTTGGAATGTGAGAAAAACTGGGGACTGTCGTCTTGTTTTCCGTGCAAATAAAAGAAAAGCAGAAACTGAGACTGATGAATCAGATTCAAGAAGTATAACACCAAGCATAGAGAACTTTAATTGTGGACAAACATTAATGCATCCTAAGAAACGAAGATGTCTTGTATATTGATATTTTCATAATTTAACCATTTAAGCCAAATGAACTTTCCTATCTCTATTTGTAGGACGAGTCGTTTCAAATTTTAGGGGTGTGGGTGGTATTTTTCATTTTTATTCGAATTTCATTAGAACATTCTGCAAGCAAACAGTGGAGACCCAGATCAGATGCTGCGTTCTGCAGCATCTGATCTGGGTCTCTACTGTTTGCCTATGTCCCACAAAAAGGACTCTAACCTTATATGGGTTAAGGGGTCTTAACCTGCCAATATTTTTGTCTGAAACATGTCTGCTTATCACATCTGCTGCACATGTTCAGATGCACATAAGGCTACTTTTATCATGGAAGCAACCAGTATGAACCCTGTTCAGACTGCTCCGGAGCAGTTTGATCTTGGTCCATATTGTTTGCTATATTGGTTGCCAAAGTACATCAATGATGAAAGCAGGCAACATTTGTTGTGAATGGAGGGAACATGGTTAACCCTATTCAGGGCTTATTTTTGGTGGACTTCATAGCCGTTATTGGGTTATATTCCCAATGCCAAATAGTATCTTTTATTCCCAATTTTCAGAGGAAAATTCCCAATTTCAAGTCAGAAAAAATGGTTGTTTTATCATGGTAAATGTAGCTTAACATTGTTTGTACAGCATGTGGAATATTCAACATTGCACAGTCTCGTGATATACATCATACAATGGTGATTATACAGCTAAATTCAGATAAATATGAAGTATTTTATGATTTGACAATATAGGTAAAAACTCTTTAAAATTCCCAATTTTGGGCATTTTTGCGCTAAAAATCCCAATTGCAGGGGTATGGGTCATTGTCCCAAAATGGTGAAAATAAGCCCTGCTATTGCACTCACTGAGTTCTGGCCCCAAGATTTTTTAATGCTCGACTTAAATGAGCATGAAATTTCAACTCCACATAAAACCTAAAATGCTTAAAAATAAAGATTTTTCTTGTGTTTGAACTTTCAGATATTGTATTTATCCTGCTTATAAATGTTAGAATGCTAACAATTGTTGGCATTTTAACATTTATAGGCAGGATAAATTACATGCTTGGTTGAGTTGAGCATGAAAAAAGTTTTATAACCTTGGGACCAGGCCACTCTAGGTGGGAAGCTGTTAAACCTTTACCATGCTGCATATTTATGTACCTCAATCATGTCCAATTTTATCCGTTTAACTTACACTATCCCAGTGATTAGCATCTTTTGACAAAGTGGAAAACAGTGTAGGTTCTGATCTGGATTTACACTATTTTCAACAAACAGATATACATGTATCCAGGTTCAGCATGGAAAGTTTTAAAGTTTAAAAGATTTATTCAAGTTAAGTATGAGTTTTACTCTTTGATCATGTAGTTTCTTACGTGTAGGTGGACTTGTGCATCTATAATAAGGAAGTTGCCATCATTTTGGAAAAAAAAGTAAATGATAAAAAATTCAAATGAAGGTTATGCGAAATCCAATTGGGAATTGTAGATCCATACATTTTAGGCCAGTCAATTTGGAAAAGGTTTAATGTTTTTTTAACTGTTTGTTCAATTCAGATTAATCTTACATGGTTTTTGAAGTGTTTGTTCAATTCAGATTAATCTTTTTTAATAATATATATTTTATACAGTTTGTAAAATTCTGAGTAATCTCATTTGTTAATTATTCAACTTAAGAGGTGGCTTTTTGTAATGTTTTTTGTAGATTAAGTGATCATTTTTGTACATTTTATGTCAATGAATTATTTACTTTTTTATTATTTTGATTTTTATAAAACACTTCATTGTATCCACTACATGTAGCAACAGACATTTCAATGGCATCAACCACCCTTGATGCTTCATAAAAGGGCTGGTATGTGAAAAAACCTGACTTTGTTGCATACTAACAAGAAAGGCACAGACCAGACTTCACATCTGCTCAATCTGATCAGTGCCTTTGTTAGTCACTTCCTGCAAAGTATATTTAAACTTTCTTCAAACGTAATTTCAAATTTTAGCTAGTCTCTGCAGCCGAGCAGGCTTTGAACATGACATGGTCAGAAACATGGTCAGAAACCCCAAAGACAGGTTTTCTCGAGATGAGGGTGAAACTAACCAAACAGTATCAGTTCTTATTTATAAAAAAATATCATTTAGTTAATACCGAAGTAGTTGAGAGAATCTACAGTGAGTCTGTTGCTTTTTTTAAAATCCTCTTTTTGTTTTAAGCAAAACTAGGCCTGCTGATTTGTCATAGAGGAAATAGCAAAACTGGTTTAAAGGTTAATGAAACCTTGAAATTAAGTGAATCCGAAATGCATACTTAAAGAGCTACATGCATTAAGGGGCTTTTTTGGCCCCCCTATGAGGCTAAAATATAAAAATTGTTTTTCACCAATTTGTTCTTATTAGTTTATTAGGACAGTAACCAAAGTGTAAAAGTCTCAAATTCCTTTGACTTTTATTGATACTATGTTAACAAAAATGGCCATTATAATAGGCTGAAAATAGGAAATTGATCATTTTGGAGCAAAATTGAGAGGCTTGACAGAGAAATTAACATAGAGCACAAGCAAATCCCAAAAAGATATTTTAACAGAAGATGAGAATTACCACGGCACACAACATATTAAACAGATTTTTTGGTATCTAACTGTGCTGATATCTAATTCCTAAAAAAATTGGTCTCCAAAAGCCTTAAATTTGGTCCAAAATGGCAATTCCTCTGTTTTAAGCCTATTTTGTCACCCATTTTTGTTACCATAGGAACGGTAAAATTTAAATAAATGCTGAAATTTCATACTAGTTGGCCATCAAGAGCCTGAAAAAAATTCTGTTGGCATTTTTAAGTACATTTTGGCATCCATGCTCCAAGTGTATCTTGATGTGTTTTAAGAAGGATAGGGGTGGATGCCAAGTCTAGAAATGCCCCAAAGTCCCAGAATTAGGTCAAAGGTCAACTGAGTGCAAATTCTTGTATATACGTCAGATTTGAGCTTTTTTATCAATTAGCTATCCAAAATTATGACTAAAAGTAATGCAAAATCTCTTTTGGATAATACAGCCATGCTTTATAAACAAACAGCATCATCAAGGCATGATGTGTGTTTGGATCAAAGGTCATTTAAGTGCAAAATCAGTGAAAATTGTAGCAATATTCTATGTATATAGGGGCAAAACTCAAATTTTAAGTTCTCTTCTACCCTAATGGAAGAAATTTTTTTTTGCTATCCTGCTAGGTGTGTTTCTATCATGTTTGGAAAGCAATGATTTACTAAGTTTCACTGCGGTCAAATATTCATAATAGGCATGTAAAGTACGTTACTGTATAAAATCAATTAAAATGTAATACAATAGAATAACCATTTCATTTTAAAGAAATAATTTCTTTTGCTTAATGCTTTGTATGAATACGTCATCTTATACAATTATCTATCCTTTTAGGCATAAGATGTGTTTAAGTTGCTACTTACATTACATTTTACCATCCAAAATTGAGTCATTTCTCAAAGTATATGTTCTTAGCTACAGCTTTCATGAAGGACTTGGCCATGATCTCACGCTTATAGGACTAAAATATATTTCTTTTCTCATTTCACACATTTGTTGTTTTGGTCTCATCTATGAGTAAATGTAAAACACTTTTTACAAGGCTTTTACCTGCTAATTGCAGACACTAAGCATAGCTTCATGAAAACACAAAGAACAAGCCTCCTTTCATAAAACAGCAGGCCTGTTGAAACTATGATAGAATATGGTAAATACCATATACTGGAATGAATATATCCTCACATTGGTCTTCACATCGGCCTGTTAGCAGATGGTAACATACATAACATAAAGCTAATATACAGGTACATTTCTAATAATGACGATCCAGTGAAAACATTGTTAACTTTTTGTGGGGTATATCATGGAAATAGCCCTGACATTAAGGGTAATCCTCTATATAACTTTTAACATTTAATTGTAGGGGTGTCCTTTCATTTGCACATATTAATGAAATGATGTTGATTCAAAAGCATCATTTCTTTGAAATCAGGCTGCTTGTGTAAACGTATTCATCCATATATAGAAGCAGTATAGATATGATATTAAAGGTTACCTCTAATTTTAAGATACCATAAAATATATATCTATGTCTTTCACAGCACAATTTTTATACATTGTACTTGTTTCAGTGTCGCTAAATTCAATTCTAAGTATCAGTATTAAGCATATTTTGCTTATTATTTTTTGCAATGATGATAGAGATCAAATGCTATGAGGTTATTGTCATTTGTTTCTTTATGTTATTCTTTTTAAGTGTAAAATGCCAATGCAAGTTTTATTCCAAATTAAATTTCTCCAAAACAGATGTCTGGTGACTTCTTGGGAACACAGGCATTCACCATATTGGAGCACTTGATGATTTGATTGTGTTCATAGTTTTCCAACAGTTTGGGGTCATTTCTTAGTATTTAGAGTAAATGTGTCCTGAAATGGTTATCTTATATGTACATTTACTAGCATAATCAATTGGTTTATCATCTCCAATTTGCTTGATGTATATAAGATCCTAAGGTAGTTAACTCGCCTGTTCTAGTGTAGAATCTATCTGTTAACCATGACAATTTGCTAAGACAGGGATTGATTGCATATAGGGTAGGTGACTTACATTAATGTATACATCTACTGCTCGTAGATACAAGTGCAATATATCAGATTGGATAGCACTTGTAACTGGTAACATACTCGAAATGTGTAGTTTTAATATGGCATTACTCTTGAAATAAAACTGAACTACTTTCCTTTTACTATATACAAGACAGTCATCAAATAGTGTTAGTCTTCACAAATATCTACAAGGATATAGGTACAAGAGTGAGCAAGTTCATGCTTAAAATGCTTTCTGCAAGCTGTTGTCAGCAATGCTGTTCACATTTCGATGGTTTTACATATATTTAAGACTATCACAATAAGCCTAAATTAGTAAACCTTTTAAAACCAACAAACAGACCATAACTCACTTTTCATAGGACATATATAAAACATGTACTAGGGTTACAAATAGCTCAACAAAATCAAATAGTGCATAAACCAAAACTAAAAACAAACTACCTTATGAATAAGAAAAGCAAAGAAATCAGCTGTGTGTGACGCTAGTTTTTCAACATTCAGTTTAATCTGTGAGTTTCAGAGATGCAAACCATACTAGTGAATTTTGGGAGTCATGTTTTGTTTAATGCTTCAGAAAAAAAACAGTCAATTGATCTTTAAAATAAAGTATCACTACTGTTCGAATGATTTGTTGTTTATGTTACCATGAAATATGTTCAGATGTTTTACAAGACTGCTACATGGCTCAGGTAACCTTACCTCAACCAACCTTAGTTTAAGATAATTAACAAGCAGAATAGTTTCTATCAGAATTGCTGCAGAATATAATAAGATAATCATCATTACAATATGATATGAAATCTAGTTCAACAAAACATAGAAGATTTTAATGGGGATAGATGATAAATTAATTTTATAATGTAATTGCCAACAGTGAAAAGTGAAAATTAAAAGAATTCAGCATACAAGGAAAATCTTTAATACTAGATCTATGTAACACCCCTATATTAGGACATAAACAATGCTGGTTCTGTACTACGAAAGCTTTGGATGATGTTATATTTGCAATCTTAAAAAACCTATACCTGCTCTAGAAGACACTCAGCACTACCCCTGCCTTAATTCCTGCCTTGCCACTAGATGTATGAAATATTGCTATGCTATTTTAAGTAAATCATTGATATTAAGTCAATATTTAAATCATGATATAGATTGCATGTTTATATTTATGTACCATTGGTAGAAATCTGAAAACTGCAATATGAATGTAAAAGAGCCAAGCAAATTGCAAAAAGTAATTGAGTAAGACCAGGAAATGCCACATTCACATATTGCAGACCAACCCATGGCACTCTTTTGAATTAAGTCTTATATAGAATAAAATGTGTGTAGTATATGTAAGCGAATTGGGGAGAGCAGACCCAAATTTTATAAAAGCCTAACAGAAATTTACTACCTTTATCCATTTATGTAAGGCACCTTTTGTTACCTACATTACCTCATTAATATATGTGCAGCAATTTTATATCCATTATTGTTGATATAGTTATATTTTGATTTCATTATGAAAGATATTTTGCCTATTCCAATGCAATGTAAATAGAAAAATGAATCTGTAAGCAGCTATGCATTACATGCTGGAGCCGGTATAAATCACATACTAATTAGCATATTTAAATATTTACTTGATTTTACTTCATTGCAAGTTAAAATTTATAAACTTCAAATATATAAAAATGAACATTTTCAGTTAGAACATAGATCAACATCATGTATATTTCAGGTCAGATATCATGGTTTACTCTAATACATGTAATTTGTAAAGTCATTATCTGCAATTTAGTATAAAATGTAACATAAGTATCGCTGACGAGCAGAAATACATATCACAGATGTATGCAATTGATTTTTATGTCTAGTTTAAACATTTAATGCTTAAACTGTTTCACTAATACTATTAAAATAAATCAACATAAGCCTTGTATCGTGTGTACTGTTATTTTCAATGTCAGTAGGGTAACGTTGATTGCAGGTGATTTATAGAAAAATGACCACAGAAAATTTATTAAATTATAAGTTTCTAAGGCCCCAAGACATGTCCCAAACAGGAAAATAGTTTTACTTTCTGAGAGGTGCGGCAAACTCTCAAAGTAGCCTACATATCTCAGGTTAGCCCAAATGAGGGAGAATTTCTGTCATAATTGCACAAAACTTACGATGTTTGTCTTTGTAAAATTTCATAAAAGGATGCTTCCAAAGGTTTTTTTTAATAATAAACATGTTAATTTAAGCCTTCTGAAAGATTTCTACCCTTTTCAGAGTTTAAAAAACATCTTGTTGTTGGACCAGAGAAAAAAAGAAACACAGTTTGTAAAAATGCTCTGATTATTGCACTTGATGACCTTTGACCCCATGTTAAAGCCAACATGAACATTTAGTTATAAAAAACATTTTCTCAATGTTTTTCAGACTTATAACTATAAGCATACAAAATTTGGCTTGAAATGAAATATGTTTACATGTAAAAAGATAAAGTTGCTGAACAGTAGTACATATTTTCTCATTTTTGCACTCAATGACATTTGACCTAATTTCTGGCCTTCATATACAAATTCAGACTTGGCATCCACCCCTAAGGCTTTGTATGTACACGCTAAATATTATGTTAAAAGTGGTCTAACAAATGTACTAAAAAAGGCCAACAAAACCAAAAATATGCATCTTTTTTCTATTCGGATTGCCAACTATACCTCAGTTATTCTTCAAATAAACCAATCAGAAGAAATTGGTGAAAAGCAGTTTTCAGTTTTTGGCTCTAGAGGAGGCCAAAATAGCCCCTTAAGGCCAAAATAGCCCCTTAATGCACGTATCCCTTCTAGATTTTGTATTTCTCAACCAAAACATATATTGTGGGTACTCTAGTTCTTTTGAGCATGCACTCAATACAAATGTTGTAACTGATGGCTGAAAAAATGTTCTCAATTATATGCTCAAACTTTTATTTATGCTTTGAGCAATCAAGGTTTTACTGTACATATAATGATGTATTTGTGGATCTCATCAAATTGATCTCGGGATATATATTTACATGTATGTGCTAGGGCTGTAGGGATATAATTACCTTAAAATACATATAACGATAATTGCTTCACCATAAAAAATATATCGCAAATTGGCAATACATTTTTTTGTGATTTTAGAAACAAGGAAATAAAATACAGATGTATTATAAAATTAAGAGCAAACAATACTCAGATTAGTCTTTTATCATTTACCTCTCATATAAACTGCCTTGTTCCACATTGCCTGATAAACGTTGTCTATTTCACGGCATGTGCCTTTATCAGGTCATGATGACGTTGCACTTTTTGAATGATGTCGCATGACGCTGAATCAATACAAAAATCTAAAATTACTTCATTATCACTAGTTTGAAGAGTGAAACAATGGGTAAGCTGATAAATAGATTACCAGGTTCACGTCTTTTCATATCAAGTTTACCAGGCTCTGCCTAGAAAACGCATGTTGAATCGCTCGGCAAGCCTCGCTATGTCAACAAGCGTTCTCAAAGCCGTGCCTGGTAACCCCTTTGTACTTTGATGGATTCTTCCACCTGATACAATAAGCTTGGGGTGGTTCGTTGTGTATATATTTAGGGTTACATAATTTGCAACTAAAATTGAATTCCTTACTCTGACCGGGTTTGACAGACTTGTAAAGTACTTTAAAATTGCACAAAGGCCTTGAAAAGTCCTTGAATTCTTCTATTTTCTGAAGGATTTAACATTTAAATCAGATAAAATTGTTATGCCTTTATTTGGTGCAGCAAATGCTGCACAAAATAAAGGCACAACAACTTTATACTTATTTTCTAGTACTAATTTCTCTATTACATTGTATCTCAATCTAGCATTTTTGAAAGAGATTTTTAACTCTTTAATCAGGATTTTTCATAAACTTTTAGTCCTTGAAAACTGTAGGATAGTCTTTAGAAGTCCTTGAAAAGTCCTTGAATTTTAGTCAAACTTTCCTGTATGAACCCTGTCTGAGGGAAAGGTTTAACTAATTAATGTAGGAAAATTACCAATAAAAGACATATTTCTTCATATGTGCCAAAACACATATTTTAATTTTTAACTTAATTTTTAATAATAACATTTATTGAAGTATAGTAATTGAATCTTGAAATAACTGGAAGATTTGATACATTTTAAGTGAATTGTTACAGCTCTAGTTCATGTATGTGTAGTATTTTAGTTAAACCAGATTGAGTCGAATGTTATGGTAGGTCTTTTGAGTACCCACAACATATATTTTGGTTGAGAAATAAGAAAATTAAATTTTCGTTACTAACTCTTAACTAAAGTCCTGCTGTCTACTTACATAACTCTTTCCTTGCTAGTGGCGACTTTTGTTGGCTGCTGATAACCTTTGCAAACAGTTTGAACCCAGATCAAGCTGATCTGGATTCGAACTGTTTGACACTCTGATAGTGTTCCTGAAAGAATCTTTTGAAAAAGTTAATTTTGAAAAAAATTGGCAGATGACAACAAAAGTACTAGCAAAAGAGAACAAAACAAAGAGTTAATGATCAGAATCTTCATCTACCTCCACACTTAGTGTGTAAGAACAGCAAAGGCTCTGATTAAACTACACAGATGTGCAGACTAGTCTTGAGTCTTTGCTGGTCAGACAGACAATAAGTACGCATCTACTATATGTACCAAAATCTAAGGAGCTGGCTCCATTGGCCACTTGCTGGATAGTCAAATTAATTGTCTGGTTCGTTTCATTATACATGTATGTTGCTTTTTGTGTCATACGCTTTTTTTTGCTGACCTGAATTTAATTTGATCCCATTATTATAATTAGCATATTTTGCTTCTACAGTGAAGTCCCCTTTTAACACATTTCATTATAACAGGGATTTGGATATAACACTCACATTGTGGCTCCCAAATTTTTTACCATGGAATTTTACAAAGGAGCTATAGGAAAATGACCATGAAGTGGTCATTTTCCTATAATTCCTTTTGTAAAATTGGCCTTTTAGGACCCAAACATAGTATTAGAAAGGGACTGCACTGCTTTTGCATACAATCAATGTACAGGGTGGTGAACATGACCTTTATGTGACCACCTGTGGATTAATTGACCAGTAATGACCCCCATTTAAAACCGGTCAAGTCTCATATCAACCAATACAGCTTTTTGCTAGCCTTGTGTCTCTATTACAAGTCATTACATATAAATGATCTCAAATATTTATACCATATATATCCTTAATATTTAATGTAGGCCGGCTTTGAAGATTATAGTACTTGTATCATATTCGCTAACTTAGTAAGTCATCCGATAACACTTTCCTTGCTGGCAGCAACTTTGGCCGTCTGCTGATAATTTTTGCAAACAGTTTGAACCCAGATCCTGGTCCTGATCTAGATCATATCGGTTTGACACTGATTGTGTTCCTTAAAGAATTTTTTGAAATACAAAACATGAAGTTGATTTTGAATAAAGTCAGCAGACGACAGCAAAGGCATGAAAAATTACCCAGCATGCAAAGAGCTAAACATGCATACTAGTATACAGCTATCATGTAGGGCTAGAGGCCTTAGTTTTGAGTCTTCAAGCAGCAATGAATCTGGTGAAACTGTGTGGATGGGCAAGCAACTTGAAGCAAACCTGGGCAAGTCTGATCCTTCATGGACTGCCTATGCTGTGTGGATGGGCAAGGAAGCCTGGGCAAGTCTGAGCCATTGCTGATTGCCTTTGCGATGAGTATCAAATCTTAAGTATATGCCCATATGCTTATCATAAATGATATTGTTTACTAATAAGAATGCTTTCCATGAAATGGAAAAATAACTTTTTTTCAGAGTCTTCACATTTCATTGAGACATGCTTTTTATACAAAAATAAAAACAAAATTTAAGCTGTCATTTAATCTTGTACAAATGATTGTTTAACTCTTTCCACGCTAGTGGTAACTTTTGTTGTCTGCTGATAACCTTGCCAAACAGGAGCGACAGAATGTTGATCCTGGCCATTGTAAAAAAATTATTTCAGAAACACTATCAGAGTGTCCAATGATTGAACACTCTGATATTGTTTCTGAAATAATTTTTTGATCTGGATCTAAACTGTTTAACACTCTAATGGTATTCCTGAAAGAATTTTTTGAAAAAGTAAATTTTGAAAAAAAAAAAATCAGCATACAGCAAGAAAAAACATTGGGCAAAGAGTTAAAGAACTTGATATCGAACTTTGTAGCCCAGAACTGTCAGAAATTTTAGAATGTTTGTTGTAAAAAAAACCTTATCCTGCCAATATGTTTTTGTCCTGAAAATGTTGTCTGCATTTTATGTCTGCCTCATATATTCAAGTGCACTTCAGACTACATTTTATCATAGAAGCATTCCCTATGAGCCCTGATCAGACTACTCCCCTTGGGTCCATATTGTTTGCAATATCGGCTACCTAAGAAGATAAGCAGATGAGAGAGCAGACAACAAAAATTTGTGACTGGTGGGAAAAGGGTCGTTCAGTTTTATATATAGATAGTACTGTATTCCTTGTTCATAATTTGAGAACTGTCTGAAATTTTAGAATGTGTGCTTTACTTTTAGTTCAATTTGTAATTTAAGTTCAGTTTTATATATATATATAGTACTGTATTTGTTCCTTGTTCAGAGCAAACTTTTCATAATTTGAGGACTGTCAGAAATTTTAGAATGTTTGCTGTACTTTAAGTTCAATTTGTAATTTAAATTCAGTTTTATATAAAGATAGTACTGTATTTATTCCTTGTTCAGAGCAAACTGTTCACATAAATTTGAGAATTGTCAGACATTTTAGAATGCTTGCTGTACTTTAAGTTCAACTTGTAATTTAAGTTCAGTTTTATATATAGATAGTACTGTATTCCTTGTTCAGAGCAAACTGTTCATATGAATTTAAGAAGTTTGAAATTTTAGAATGTTTGCTGTACTTTAAGTTCAGTCTGTAATTTAAGTTCAGTTTTATATATAGATAGTACTGTATTTATTCCTTGTTCAGAGCAAACTGTTCATATGAATTTAAGAAGTTTGAAATTTTAGAATGTTTGCTGTACTTTAAGTTCAGTCTGTAATTTAAGTTCAGTTTTATATATAGATAGTACTGTATTTATTCTGTGTTCAAAGCAAAGTGTTCATAGTTTGAGAACTGTCTGAAATTTTAGAATTTTGCTGTACTTTAAGTTCAATTTGTAATTCATAATTCAAGTTCAGTTTTATATATAGATAGTACTGTATTTATTTCTTGTTCAGAGCAAACTGTTCATAATTTGAGGATTCTAGGTGAAAACCTGATTATTACTCTTAGTTTATTGGGGTGGGGTGGGTACAAGTTTAGATAAACCAAATTTTTGAGCCTAAAATTGTAAATATTTTCTTACCAGATATTTTGGGAGCTCAAAAGAACCTACTCCAATGAGACGGTTCTTTTGAGCACCCACAACATATGTTTTGGTTGAGAAATAAGAAAATTATTTATTTGTTAATCACTCTTAAAAGGTCTGGGGTGGGGGTATGCCGTAAGAACATACAAAATGTGGTGCTATTTTATATAACATGTATAGCATATGGGTCTTTACGCAAAAAAAACGTGACTTTGTTGCATGCAAACAACAGAGATGCAGACCAGACTGCGCATCTGCACAGTCTGATTAGTGCCTTTGTAATTGGCTTTTTTGAAAGTATAATAGTAAAACTTGCTCCATGCAGAATTTCATTATTCTACCTGGTCTCTGTAGCTGAGCACTTTGGTCAGAAACCATGAAGACACTAATCAGAATGAGCAATTGGTCTGAAAATTGTGGAGCTAGGTTTTCAATATTTTTGATTATAACTCTTTCCATGCTAGCGGGGACTTTTGTCGTCTGCTGATCACCTTTGCAAGCATTGTGGACCCAGAACAGGACAGACAGAATGTGGGTCCTGATCTGGATCCAAACTGTTTGACACTATGATAGTGTTCCTGAAAGAATTTTTGAAAAAGTTGATTTTGAATAAAGTCAGCAGATGACAAAAATGGCATTAAAAATTACCCACCATGCAAAGAGTTAATTATTTGCTTTAGTCTTTAGAAAACAAGTAACAGAACTTACATTTACTTAAGGAATAAAGAAACGCAACAGACAAAAACATATTTTTTGTGTATTTAAATGACGATTTGGTGTAATCTCTTTTGAAAATTTCTTGTTGAGTATTTATAGCATGTTATGAAATACCAAAACATCATTTTAAGGTTGCATTTTACGCTACAAGATGAAAACATATGAAAACGTAAAATGTGACATTAACATCAGAATAAAGATCAAGAAACCCCGTATTTTCGAAGTTTGGTTATTTGGCGTCAACTTGACAATGTGCAAATTTAACAAACGTCCAATCATATTCGTAATGCAGTCAAATATTTCGTCAAAACACACTACTTGAATTGCAAGATACACATTGGTAGTGAATAAACGATAAATGTTACTTAGAGCCGTCGGGTTTGGGTCGCCAGTGAATAAAAGGGATAAGATAAACCTAGAGACATCAGAGCATGCTTTCTTGGGAAAAGCAGACTTTTCAGATACCGTAGAAATACGCTGGTAAGGTGTTTATATTGACATTAGCCAAACAAAACACGGCATAACGCAAGAGAAAAAATCTAGTTACATGCCGAGAGTGAACACCAAACTTGTTAAATGTAACCTAAACCTTGTCACTGGACCATTTTATCATTAGAAAAACACATAAACATCATGGAAACCATTAAAATGTAGAATAACAAATTTTGAAGTCAGAATTGAGTTTTTTTGACGTCTGAAGATCTCAAGTCATTATTTTTGAACAAAATGTCCTTGTAATGAAGAAAATCTCAAGCAGAAAAGAACGTTAAGCCATTTCAGAATCCTACAGAAACGTAGCCGTTTGATCATTTCCTTGATCCACAATCTATGCCAAGACTTTTTAAAACAATAAACACAGGGTTGATTCTAACTTTGCTTTTATTGACCCTGTTTCAGCAGTTTACTACGGGGGGTCAGCCTGGTTACGGGTATACCAAAATGATTACGTAATTGATAATTACGTCGAACCTGTTGTAATTTGACGGACACATACTGCTCCTATGGATAAACATCATTTGCACTAAAAACTTGCATCATATTGTATGCTTACAATGACTCGAAGTGTTTGTTGCGTTTCTTTATTCCTTAAGTATACTATGCCCATAGATAAATACAAAGTTAGCCAGCTCAAAAGATTTTGGTACTTATAATCGCAAAATGTGCAAAAGCCACCCTTTAATTACCCATGCTGATGTCCAGTGTATCCAACAGGGCTAGAGGTCTTAATTTTGGTCTGAGTCTTCATCTACATTCATACTTTGTGTATGCGCACATCAAAGGCTCCGGCAAGTCTGCATGTTTGTGCAGCCTTGCGGGAGCTTTCGTTGCTAGACAATGTGATAAGTACCAAGATCTCACATACTGCCTCATATACTTACCTCTTTGCCAACCAGTGCCGTCTGCTGATAACCTTTGTAAACAGTTTGGACCCAGATCAGGCTCAAAAAGATGTCTGGCATGATCTGGATCCAAACTGTTTGACACTCTGATGGTATTCTCAAAAGAATTTTTCGAAAAAGTTGATTTAAAAAATTCAGCAGACAACAAAAAAGCATGAAAGATTGCCCAGTGGGCAAAGAGTTCAAAAATTCTTTCAGGAATACAAGGATCCAGATCAGGTTGAATGGGCCTGATCTGGGTCCATACTGTTTGCAAAGGTTATCAGCAGATGGCATAGTATGCAATGAGTTAAACCCTGTTAAATGCTTCCAAGTAGTAGAACATTTTTGCCGTATCTACATAATGACATTGTGAGCTTTTGTTTTTGAAGCTATAGAAGTGATATAAGGTCTAAACTTCAAACTCAAGTGCTCAAAGTCAGTTGAAATCGAATTCAAATATTTTAAGTTATCAGTAGTTAGAGTGAACCTTTATCCTGTGAATAAATTTTTGTCCTGAAAATGTTGTCTGCATTTTATGTCTGCTGCATATTTCAGATGCACTTTAGATTACCTTTGACCATGGAAGGAAACAGTATGTGCCCTGATCAGACTGATCTAGGTCCATACTGTTTGCAATACAGGCTTCCAAAATGTTTAAGCAGATAAGTGAGAAGATGACACTTTCCATGTGAATGGCTAGAAGTGCGGATTAAACTATTTAAATGGTACAGTCATATATTCCATTTTGGCAACAATTGTTGGTATTTAAACCTTTATGAGCAGGATAAATTTCATGCTCAGTTCAGTATTGAATAAAGATTTAAAGTAGCTAAACCTAGTGAACTGCAGATACTCAGATTGACCATTCTGTGCATGCATAGTTCCAAATTACACTTTACCTTCTGTTCGACCCTAGTTTTCATTTTAAAAAAGATCTTTATTCTTATGAATTACTTTCTGATGAGAAATTCAAAAGTTTGTATAAATATTTTTATATTACTTTCTGATAAGAAAAGTTTGTATAAATATTTTTTAATAAGAGTATTATTGCCTTTTGTTTTTGTTGTTGTACGAGTAGAGTGCCTTAAATTAAAACTACAGCCAATTTTATTGTGATGAAAACACAATTTTATATGTTTCTTTTTTTTTTTACAATAAAAATATTAAAAATCCGGTGTCAACTTTTTTTTTGTATATACCATATGTGTAATCTCTTCTGGCTGAGGAATGATGACCCCACATGTGTTGGACAGGGTTAATGCATCTTATGCATCAATATTATCAAATATTAGCATCCTACTTCAAACAGTTTGAGAGAGAATGCAAGAGGGCCAAGTGGCCCTGGATTGCTCACCTGAATTTTGTTTACAGTTTCTGATATATGTATATATGGGTAAATGGCCATGCTCCCTGGTGACATATTTTTCTTAGATCAAATGCTATTTATGTAGAAGGTCGCCTATTTACCATTTCTATCAAATAATTTTGAATTCTGACCACTGGTTAAATGGTTTCAGAAAAGATGTAAGTTTCTTAAAATGGTATAAAATACATGAGGGAAACTGACTACACTTCAGCAATTAGACAGTCATCCAGTGACCATTTCTGTGAAATCAGTTTGAATTCTGAGCAGCTGTTTCAGAAGAAGTTTCCTTAACTGCAATAAGCCATGGCCCCTGTAGGTCATGTTTTATGTCACGGGTATCATATTTAGGTACATTAGGGCGATTGGCCACTCTCTGGGGGCCATTTCTTTTGACCCATCAAAGTCGTTTTAGCTATTGTTGTAGAAGGTCACCCAATAACTGTTTCTAATTCTGAATAACAATTTCTGAAGCCGCAATTAGCTAAGCCTACTGGCAGCCATATTATTTTTGATGGATCCGCTATTTTGTTGGTAATCCAATGACCATTTCTACCAAATTGTTTTCATTTCTGGCCACTGGTTTCAGAAGTTATCGTTACCACGATAGGCCACGGCACCTCCTCCCCCCCCCCCCCCTGGCGGCCATGTATTTTGACTTGGCTATTCTTGTTGGGGGTCACATAGTGACCATTTCTGCCAAATTATTTTCAATTCTGATCGTTGGTTTCAGGAAAGATGTTAAAAGTTTCGTATATGGGTATATAAGTGAAACTGGCGGCCATGTTTTTGACAGATCAAATTCATTTTAGCTATTTGTGTAGAGGGTCATCGAGGAAATATTCCTTTGAAGTTTGTTTAAAAGGTTTCGCACTCAGGAGAGCTAATATGCAGAACCCTGGGTACTCGTTTCAACTGAGCACAAAGTGGATTATTGGGATCAGGCAATGTCCTTCGTCCGTTGTAGTCCGTCGTCAACAAGTTGCTTTAAATGACAACACCTATAACATTGGACTAATACAGGAATGCTCTCGGGTGACCATCTACAATAATAGCTACATCAAAAACATGGCCGCCAGAGGGGGGGGGGGGGGGGGTGGGGGCTGGCTTGTCGCGGTAACAAAAACTTTAAAAATCTTTCCTCTGAAACTGGTGGTCAGAAATCAAAATGATAAATTATAAATGATCACTTGATTACTTTCTACGAAAATAGCTAAAACGAATTTGATCCGTCAAAACATGACCGCCGGGAGGTTGGTTTAGTTAACATCTCTGAAACGATAGGTCAGAACTGAATACATTTTGTTGGCTGCTGATACTAGGTGGCCAGCTCTACAAAAATAGCTACAAAATTGGTCTGTCATGACCGCAAGGGGGCGTGACTGATTGCAACGAAGGAAACTGTTGAAATATCTGAAACCGCTGATCAAACATCAAAATAATTTAGCAGAAATGATCATTAGGTGACCGACAAAGAAAGAGGGCAAATATCAGGAATCGATACTATCAAGCACCACACCTCCTGGCCAAGGATACCAATGGGAAAGTGACAATTAGACATCACAAACGACAGCAAATTTGCTCGGTCAAAGGGTGCGTGGCCTCATGTACCTATGTAAGGAAACTTATCATTTTCTTCTCTTGAACCAATGGTCAGAATTCAGAACAATCGGCAGAAATGGCCGCTACGTGACCTTCGAAAATATCTAAAATCTTCCACCCATTCTGCCCATTGGATACAAACAATGTGTATATATATATATATATATATATATATATATATATATATATATATATATATATATATATATATATATATATATATATATATATATATATATATATATATATATATATATATATATATATATATATATATATTCCTGTGAAGTTTGTTTAAAAGGTTTCGCACTCAGGAGAGCTAATATGCAGAACCCTGGGTACTCGTTTCAACTGAGCACAAAGTGGATTATTGGGATCAGGCAATGTCCTTCGTCCGTTGTAGTCCGTCGTCAACAAGTTGCTTTAAATGACAACACCTATAACATTGGACTAATACAGGAATGCTCTCGGGTGACCATCTACAATAATAGCTACATCAAAAACATGGCCGCCAGAGGGGGGGGGGGGGGGGGGGGGGCTGGCTTGTCTCGGTAACAAAAACTTTAAAAATCTTTCCTCTGAAACTGGTGGTCAGAAATCAAAATGATAAATTATAAATGATCACTTGATTACTTTCTACGAAAATAGCTAAAACGAATTTGATCCGTCAAAACATGACCGCCGGGAGGTTGGTTTAGTTAACATCTCTGAAACGATAGGTCAGAACTGAATACATTTTGTTGGCTGCTGATACTAGGTGGCCAGCTCTACAAAAATAGCTACAAAATTGGTCTGTCATGACCGCAAGGGGGCGTGACTGATTGCAACGAAGGAAACTGTTGAAATATCTGAAACCGCTGATCAAACATCAAAATAATTTGGCAGAAATGACCGACAAAGAAAGAGGGCAAAGATCAGGAATCGATCCTATCAGGCACCACACCCAGCCCAGGATACCAATGGGAAAGTGACAATTTCACAATTAGACATCACAAACGACAGCAAATTTGCTCGGTCTAGGGGGCGCGGCCTCATGTACCTATGTAAGGAAACTTATCATTTTCTTCTCTTGAACCAATGGTCAGAATTCAGAACAATCGGCAGAAATGGCCGCTACGTGACCTTCGAAAATATCTGAAATCTTCCACCCATCCTGCCCTGGAACAGTACATATATATATACTGAGCCAAAGTTCTAACGCAGCTCGTTGAGGGCCAGTATTTTATACGACCAATTGCTGTACGACAGTTTATGCTAGAAAAGTTGCACAACTAGTTATGAAGAACTATTTTGTTCGTAGAGATTACGCTGTCTGCGGCATGGTTAGGTGAGCTTCATCCTGATTGGTCAAAATGCCTTTTTGGTCCCAGGACCTTGAATTTGTAAGAGATGAAAAATAAAAAGCCCACACTAGTCCACACTCCAACGCTACGCCAATAAGATGATGGGGTGTTACTTGAAAAGTGTTCTGTTGAATTTCACAAAATTAAGCGTCGAATTTCAGTTAATTGAGCGTTTATTGCCAGCACCGTCCTCCATACAACGCAATGCAACATTAATATCGCATATATTTCAGAAAACGTGGAAATCATTCAAAAAGTTATGAACATGTCTTACCTCTGATGCTTAGAAATGGTATGGAGCATAAATGGGTATAATTTATTGCGCAGCTTCGTGTTCACAATGACAATAAATTCAACTTCCTGAATAAAAACGTAAGCTCAAATTTGACTAAATCTTTCTTTTTATTGGTGAACAACCGCTAAAAATTTAAAGACTTCCAACAGAAAACTTTCATGATGCCGAAATGCATGTCACATCCCGGGTGTCACATATCCAATATTGGAACATTACCTTACGTCCGTGCTCCCACACACGCAGGAACGCACACACACACACACGGTCGCTTATTGAGTCTGTGATCAGCCAAGGCTCAGACGGGCCTGCGCATATATGTACACACAGTTGCACTAGAGGATACGTTACTCGCATACACAAAGTATGGATGCAAATGAACATTCACACCAAATTTTAGACCTAGCGGCTTAAAGCACACTGGTCAATGTAAACGCACCGGTTGTTGCTACAACGAGCTGGTTGTGACATTTTCCCGCACTGGTGATGGCTTAAAAGGTAAAAAATCTATACCTGTTGACTTGATGATTTATTTATAAGCTTGCATTTATTTTATTTGTGATGACACCTGGCGCACAGACCAACGTTAACATTGCAGTTTATGGCTCTGCCAAGCAATTGGTGATTTAATTCATGGTTTGGACTGCAAATCCAACACAGTTCTGGAGTTTTGCCATGACAGGTGTTTTTTCTAGTGTATCTGGCAAAATTGAGGGTAATCTGCATGTCTCAGCGCAGCTGTTGTCATATTCCCCTGAAATAACTTCCAAAATTTGTATTTTTTTTCTTGGTAAACTAGCAAATGTTTTATTGAGGAATTTTATTACAACGCACTGGGAGCATTTTTAAAACATTGGCACAACGCACTGATGATTGCACAGAAGTGCTGTGGTTGCTGGTGCAGACTCACCACAGCATTCGCTGTTCACATAAACGTTACAAAAATCGCCATTTCAGCCAGCATATGATATTTCGATACTGTGACGAAGGCTCAGGCAAGCCTGTGCAAACATGCAGACTCCCAAGAGCCTTTGCTGCCAGCACAAGAGATCTTGATACTTATCGCATTGTCCAGTGACTTTGCCTGCGCAAATATGCAGAATCACCAGAGTATTAGCTGCTGGCGTGAATAGCACACAAATCGCCATTTTAGGCAGCACGCGAGATTTTGTACAGTAACGAAGGCTGAGGTAAGCATGTGCAAATGTGCAGACTCGACAGAGCCTTCGCTGCGCGCACAAATTGGCATTCAATTGCAATTTGAGCCACCACATAAGATTTTTGAACTGTGACGAAGGCTCAGACTAGACCAAGCAAATGAGCAGACTGGCCAAAGCCCTCGCTGTTCGCATGAATGACACCCAAAAATAGTAAGTCAGTATGATGGGGAAAAATAACAATCACAAACTGCAGACAAACCCGTGGTACTGAGAGGAATAGCCACACAACAAGCATGAGACACCAGGAAGACAAACTAAGCAAAGCATCCAGCTCTCTCTCTTCCCCATCAAGATGGTCGCAAAACAAGAATGGACATAATAGACGGATGGCTGAGAATGGGTTTGCTCCCCCCCCTAGGGAATTTTGCAGACATATCCTATCTTGTAGAGAATTGAAAGCCGAGTCTTTTAAGAGATGTTTGCACTCTGTGCTCCGGGGCGTTAGTCTGTAAGAGCCTGTAACATACGTTACTTAATTAAACTAAGAAAAAGTAAATTGAAAGTTTGGGTTACAAATTAAAGACATTAAAATATTTATTTTTAAAAATCATTCATATAGTCTGCATACTGGATATCTAAACTACATATGATAGCCATTTGAACAAAATTGCAGCTTCCTAAGGTGTCATATGCGTTACATAAATCAGATAACCCGTTAAAATTTGCAAGTGTGGCTAACATCATTTACATTCACAATCTCTCTGTGTGTTTTGCAAAATGTTTTAACCATGTCTGACTAGCCTATGCAATTGGCTAACAGAAAAATTAAAGTTTGTTTCCCTAGCTTGAATATTTTTTCTGGAATAAGCAATTAAACAACCCTACCCCTACCCAGTTTTAAGGTGAAATGTTTGGTATTAAAACTAAAGTTAAAATAGTTAAAAAATATTTGCAGTTGATGAATGTGTTTCATTGTTTGGGATTTATTTGCTTGTATGAAAAGACTCATAAATCTGCAAGTTTGTTGCAAAATTTTTAATATCGGAGGCTGTAACATATGTTACCTGATGTAATAAATGGGCAAGCTCATTGTCTTTGCGTAAGATATGCCTAAAAATGTTTTAATCTCCTCGAGGGAATTTTGCAGACATATTCCTTCTTATAGTACAACTCAAGCTGCATCAAATAAGAGATGTTTGCACTCTCTATGTTTGGGCATTAGTCTGAAACAGCGTGTTACATGCGTTACTATATCAAATAAAGGAAATGTAGTTTGAAAGTTTTGAGCTAAAATTGTGAAAAAACTCGCAGCTGTTGGATATTTTACATTGTTTACGGATTTTAAGCTGGCTCGTATGATAAAGACTTATATATCTGCTAGTTGTCATCAAGTTTTAAAGATCAGAGAGTGTTACATATGTTAGCGTGATAAGTAAAATCATCAAACAGTATTTTGACATCAAGCTGAGTAAGGGCCTGCTCCATCCTAATCCCCTTTGGAATTCTGCAGACAAATTACATCTTATGTAACCATTCAAGGTGCATTTAATAAGAAATGTTTGCACTCTGTAAGTTGGGGCGTTAGCCTGTAACAGCTTGTTACATATGTTACTATATTAATTTGAGAATAAGAAATTTGAATGTTTGAGCTACTAAAAGAAGACAATTATCTAATATAATTGACATTCTTATAGTCTTTATACTGGATGTCTTTACTACATATGGAAGCTGTTTAACATATTTACGGCTAACTGTGGTGTTATGTGCGTTACATGAACCTAATTATAGTTTAAAAGCTATAATTGTGGCTATTGTCATTTAGTTAAACAACTTCTATGACTTGGTTTCAAACTGTTTTATTAGATTTTACAAACATATACTCAATTGATGAATAGGAAAAACCAAGTTTGCTTTTCTATCTTAAATATATTGTCTTATAGGAGCTAATACACAGCCCTACTCCCAGTTTTATAGAGAAACGAATTTTGTTATTACCGTTTAAGTAAAACACATGAAAGCGATTACAGCATGTGGATATTTTTCATTTTCTTAGTCTGTCTTGCTCATATATCTGCAAGATGTCATTAAGTTTAAGATCAGGACACTTAATGTGTACTTATACGTCTTTGGTGCCATTTGGCACTAGAAATTATATTCATTTCTGAATATCAAGCCCATGGACTGTTTTTACAGATGTTATCAATGACCTTTTGGACACATTTCCTAATACGGTGCATATAATGCTAAATATAGAGCCACAAATAGAAAAGATATTTTGCCATTTATGGCTTGGAACATTTGGAAACTGATATGTATTCCTAATAGTTGGCTCTTTGAGCATGTGTTTCAAGTGATACTCTGCAAGTAGGAGAAAGACTAAAGCTTTACAAGGAGGAAAACTATGCCATTTAGAGCAATGAGTGCCTGGACTGATGTACCTTGATATTTCTGTGATAAAGAATCATATCTTAGCTGGTTAACTTTTATAAATGTAGCCTTTCCATACATGCAGTCCACATATTTTCATCTAATAATGTCTCTGCACTTATTATCTTTCCCCAAGCATTCAAAAACTTATTTGAAGTCTTAGTACTTCTGAAGTGCTGAAACCGAGGTAACTCTTTCCCTTCAGATAAACGAACTAGATGTATCACAGCAGGTAAAGCAATGAAATGCAGGATGAACAGAGCCCAAATAGACCCTTTCAATTCAATGATTCATTAAGTTTCTAAGATAAGAGCGCTTATTAAAGGATGTAACATATATAACTCGTCATAATAAATGAGCAAGGGCATTGTCGTGACATCCTTTTTGATTACACAGTCAGAGGCAAGTGTTTTCAATTTCAGTGTTTTCAATGGATCATGAAATGAGGCACCTTATCAACTTGTTTACTCTGTATAAATCTTCCATAGAGCATAATATAGAACTACTGGTTATCCCATTCTACCTATAGTCCACTTTCCTTCTATTGAATGCAACAGCTAATGAAATGGCTGCAAAAACTGAGAAATCATAAGTTTTACATTATTTTTAGACATGCTTCAATGTACTGACATCAAAAAACAACCTACTGCAAACATAATTGATGGCAATGTCCAACTTCATATTCTTTCTCTTATACCAGATAACTTTCAAGGTGTAACAGAAATTGTTTCAGACGGTCTGCCAAAACCATCAAGAGTCAACATTGTAACTGAAGAAAACTTATAAAGTTCTTTGGGCGCAGCAAAATACTATTTATCTAAGACCTGAGGACTTAAGCACCAAAAGACTGGACAGGTTCCTTGGCAAATGATGCAAAAAAGCAGCCTTTCAAATTTCTGTTTGACCAATGTCAGAAATCTTAAAGTATTCTTAGAGGTACACCCTAGAGACATAGATTTTGCAAATCAGAGCAAAGTTATCATTTGACTAGCATGGATGCAGATGCGGCTGCAGTTAGATTGCTCTTGCCACTTCACAGGAAGAGATATATACCAGAGTCATACTCCATTGTATGCATATATGTGAAATGGCATTAAACCCATATTTAATCAGGTGTTTGATCCCACGAAACTGACATGCTGTTTCTGCTTTTGAAGAATGCTAAGGATTCAAGTTTGGCTGAGTCGATTCAAGTTTGGCTGAGTCAAGTTGTTTGACGCTGGCACTGGCCACACATACAAAGAAAATTAAATCTTTTGATGGCAAAAGAGGAGGATCACACGAAATGCTTATAAGTGATGTTTGTCACAATTACCAATTTTAAAAAGTAATCTTAATTAATGTAACACATATAACACCAGAGGAAGCTGTATATTTGTTAAAAAATCTTTTCTTATGTATCAAAGGTATTCAGCATGCAAACTACATGAATAATTCAAATAAATAGATAGTTTTATGTCTTCTTTCTGTTTCTCAGACTTTGGGAGTCTGTAATTGTTCTATGTTTTGTTGTACGTTACTTTGTGTCCATTCTAGTGGTGCGGTCATCTTGGTGGGGAAGAGAGAGCTGATTGCTTTGCTTAGTTTGTCTTCCTGGTGTCTCGTGGTGGTTGAGCGGCTCTTCCTCGCGTTGCCACGGGGTTGTCTGCAGTTTTTAATTGTGGTATTTCCTAATCATACTCACTTACTATTTTCAATTCATTTATTCTAAAATTGATATGGTAACATACGTATCATACCATTACAGGCTAAATCCCTAGTTAATAGAGTGCAAACATCTCTTATTTGATGCAGCTTGAATTGTTCTTTAAGGTAGGATATGTCTGCACAATTCCTAAAGGGGTGGAGAGTAACAGGGTTGTACTCAGTTTGCAGTCCTAATACAATGCCATGATTCTACTGGTTGTGATGAAATGGGTGATTATTTTGCCATAGAAGCAGACACAATGATAGACATTGTGAGGGTGACTTGAATAAAGATTGTTTTTGAATAATTTTATTTAATAGGAATATTTATTAAATTTTGTCATTTAAATGAGAACTATTATTTTCTATGTATATGTCTATATATTTTAATATTATAGGCATAAGGAAATATGTGATTAAAAAGGTTATATATAACATAGGTAACACAATTCCATGGGCTTGAAATCAGCAATGACTGTAATTACTAAGACTAAGGCACCAGAGGCTAGAGATTAATAGGAAAGCATGTGAAAAACGGTATTTTTCTGAAATATCATCTCTTACTTCCAAGAAAATTTCCTAGCTCATTCATTATGCCATGTAACATACGTTACATACTTTAATAAGTGCTCTGATCCTGATGTCAAACTTGCAAATGTATGATTCTTTATTGCATTAGCAAGACAGTGCCAAATATGTAAGATATCCACGAGCGTCAAATATTTTCATATATTTTTCTTCAATAATAGATACCAAAATTGGGTACTTAAAATTGGGGGTAGGGTTGTTTAATAGCTCATATAAAACAATGTATTTGAGATAGAAAAGCATACTTTGTTTTTTCTATTAGTCAAATGAGTATTTTAGTAAACTAAGATTAAAAACACTTGTACAAATGCACAAATTGTCTGTAAAATGAATGACGTTAGTCACGATTTCAACTTTCAAAGGGAAATTTAATCTATGTAACGCATATAACACCATTGAAGGCTGTAATTTTGTTTAAAATGCTGCTTTTATGTAGCTTAGTCATCCAGCTTGTAAACTACATAAGAAATTTGAAAAATTAGATGGTTTAATGTCTTCTATCTGTAGCTCAAACTTTCATTTTGATTTTTTTTCTTAGTTTGTTACAGTAACATATGTAACAGGCTGTCAGAGACTAACGCCCCGGAGCACAGAGTGCAAACATCTCTTAAAAGATGCGGCTTGAAATTTTCTTCAAGATAGGATATGTCTGCAAAATTCCCTAGGGGGGGGGGGAGCAGGACCTTTTTTAGCTCGAAGTCTATAAAGTAACAAAATATAGAACAATTACAGAATCCTATAATGGGAGTAGCATTCAACAACGAATCAACAACAACAGAGCCACCGCCTTAGAATAGACAGCAGGCTAAGCCACTGGGGTGCTAAAATGCATTTTACTGGTACCAAATCTTCGCCCTAGATTCAGCTGTTGTTGAGGCACAAAAATGTTAAGCTCGCATGGAGGCTTCTTAACTATTGCAATGTATCACAACGGACAAACAATCTCATCAAATTAAAAGTTTTGGGACCAATCTGAAAAAATAGGCAGAAACACTATCAAGGTGCGAACAGGGCTAGGTCTGGAGCGTCTCTGGTGAGTCTGCACATTTGCAGAGTCACGCTTGAGCCTTCCTTCTTCTTTCTTCTTCTTTGTTTCTTAGAGTTCGTCCGTTGATTTGTCGGACCACCCGGATAAACCGGTAAAAGGGGGATAATGGATAAAATGTTCTAAACACTAAATGTCACCAACACCAGTGTACAATATTACACAGTGAGTAACCAATTGAATAAGTCTTCCAACACCACAAGAAGTTCTATGTACAAGAATGAGCTTTTTCAGCTAGTTTCAAAAGTCTCAAACACCTTCACCTTAAGTTCTATGTACAAAATGAGCTATTACAGTTAATTTTGCAGGTTTTGAGATTGGATTGATTTGCACAGCTGCTTATGCGAGGGCCAATCTGATCTCTGGCAGTCTTTGCTACAGTAGCTGGAGCTTTTACAGCCTGTACAGCGGCGTAACGATGTCAAACTTCCTTTTTTCAAACAGCGTGTACACACAATTTCTGAATTGTCACATTTATCCACTGAAATACTATAATGCTCAACTGCAGCCTCTGCAGACAGTTTATTTAAATCCGATTGAACTTGGGCTGTGAAAAG
This sequence comes from Loripinus fragilis, assembly GCA_964019695.1. Taxonomy (NCBI): domain Eukaryota; kingdom Metazoa; phylum Mollusca; class Bivalvia; order Lucinida; family Lucinidae; genus Loripinus; species Loripinus fragilis. The sequence goes on from OZ026518.1 coordinate 26,872,699, forward strand.
TGTGTCGACAACGTCACTGTCAATGGTTAAATATCTGGAAGACTGAGAAACATCAGATGTACGATCCAAGCAGGCGGAGTTCTCTGTCTCTGACTGGCTGACCACAGAAAATTGTGGACTGGCAACCGTCTCTGTTTCTTGCAGCTGGTATGACTTAAAACCATCAGATGTACGATCCAATCAGCTGGAGTTCGCTGACTCTGACTGACTGACCACGGGGGACTGTGGACTGGCTTCCGTCTGTGCTTCTGCTAATAGTCGGTAGTGCAAGGCGAGGTTCTCAGCTCTTAGCTGTCTGGGAAATCGCATACACTTCCAGAACTCTCTTCGCCTGGCACGATCCCTTGCCACTTGAGTTTGGGATTTCTTCTTTGGCTTCGGTTGTGCTAGCTGTACATCGGAAGAATGTTCACTCTTATCCGTATGTTGACTTGCCCCTCGAGCTGAAGATTTCTTCTTTGGCTTCTGTTGTGCTAACCGAACATCGGAAGAATCTTTAAGTTTCTTATCCTTTTGTTGACTTGCAGATCTAGAAGCATGTGAAGATTTGTTTCTTCTACGCTTTCGCCTTTTATTTGGTAGCTTGTCGTCGGAAGAAAATTTTCTCTTATCCTGATGAGTTGCTGTTCCTCGAGCGGAAGCGCAGTTCTTCAATGGCGTTGATTCTCCATTCGTGGCGGGAAATTTGGTAATGAGTGAAAAATAATTCCTCTTGCGTATAATTTTATACGGATTGTGCTTTTCCCCTCTCTCAAGAATGCAGATGATTTCTAAAAGGTCATCTGGCATAAAATTGGTAGAAGAACCCTCCTTTTTATCCATTTTTTAAAGTTCCTAAATCCCCCTTTGAAATTCGCGTGCGACATCTTCGAGCGCAATCTACAGGTCAATTTCATCAGTGTACAAAACCACAAAATATATGCCTATTGACTCTATGATTTCTTCATAAGCTTGAATTTATTTTACTTGTGATGACACCTGGGCGCAGAAACCGTCAGTAACATTGGAGTTTATGGCTCTGCCACACAATTGGCGATTTAATTCATGGTTTGACCAACAAATCCAACACAGCTGTGGAGTTTGACTGTGACATGTGCTTTTTTCAATTGTGACTACCTAACTTGAGGGAATTTTGCATGTCTATGCACAGCTGCAGCTATGTTATCATAGTCCCATGAAAATACATCAAAAAACGATTACTACTCTCTATTTTATTCTATGCAGAGAAGGCTCTGGTGAGTCTGTACATTTGCACAGGCTCACCTGAGTTTTCGTCACAGTACTGAAATATCATTTGCTGACTCAAATAGCGACTTGTGAACCGTTTATAAGAACAGTGAATGCTGTGGTGAGGCTGTACCAGCAACCATGGCACGTCTAGGCAACAATCAGTGCGTTGTATCAATGCGTCAAAAAAATGCTCCCAGTGCGTTGTAATAAAATCCCTTAATAAAACGTTAGCTTGTTTACCAAGAAAAGAAATACAAAGTGGTAATCGTTTTTGGATGTTATTACATGTAAATATGATAACAGCTGTTCTTAGACATATATTTGTCGTGTCCCTTATTAATTGATATTAATAGCATTTACGTCGCGTTAAGACGTCACGTCGATAACGTCAGTTTCATAGTAACCGCGCCATTGTTTAACACGGATGTTGTTATGTATGAATAAACACGGAAACGTCTTACTACTACTTTATCTATTAGCTAGTTAAGCAGACATTTCATTGGCGACGAAAGCGGAAGAACTCACGGCGCATTCGAAGTAATAAAAGCCAGATAGAGATCGAATACTTAGCACAATAACGCAGTTTATTGATGAGCAAATACGTAATCGACATGGCTGGAAATGAAGCAGTGACAATAATAACTACAGGAATAACTATAAGAATTATAGGAATATAACTATATATAACTATAGGAATTTGCGAGCGTTGCCGTTTCTTATTACCGAAGATCAGCTTTCAACTGGCAAAGAATGGGAGGACTGGCTTGAGGCCATCGAAAGGGAGTTCAGGTATTTTAAAATAATTAACCCTTTAGACAAGAAGGATGCCCTCATTATTTACGGAGGGAAAGAAATTTCACGCCTTGAGAAAAGCTTACCAGACCCTACAGGTGAGGATGCTGAGATTTTAAATGAATATGAAAAACTCAGGAAGAAATTAAATGACTATTTCTTGCCAAAAAGGAATAAACACCACGCAAGATATATTTTCTTGAAAAGCAAACCTATAGCAGGAGAAAAAACGGTAACCTACGCAACCAGGCTTAGAGAAAAGGCTCAGGATTGTGAATTTGGATCTGCTGCGCAGTGTGATGAGCGCATTTTAGAACATTTAATTCAAACAATAGAAAATGAATCATTAATCCAACGATGTATCTCAAAAGGGTGGAGCCTTTCACAGTTCTTAACGGAAGCAGGCCAGATTGAGGACATTTCCTTACAAATGAGAGACATGAAACTAGGAGATAGAGAGCGGCAAGTAGCCAGAATTGATAGAAATAAGAGACCAGAATGGAAACAGAAATATGGAAATAGAAAATCTGACACAGATATCAACCCATGTACCTTCTGCGGATTAAAGAAGATCCACCAAGACCGTCGCAGCTGCCCAGCTTACGGTAAGACATGTGATTTATGTCATAAGCCAAATCATTTTGCCTCTGTGTGTCGAGCAGACAGATTTAGAAATACTAAGAGTAATAGTAAGTATGACACAAAACGGGGAAGAAACAGGGTTAAGAAAACTCTAGAACATGAGTCTGAAAGCGAGGATTCTTCAGATGAGGACTTTCTATCACAGTCAGTGGCTCATATGAATATTAAAAGAATCAAGAAACGATACAGTTTAGAAAGGACTGTCCCACTCATGATCAATGATATTTCGATTAGAGCAGAGCCAGATAGCGGTGCAGATGTGAATGTGATGGATGAATTCCAATTTCGTGCATTATTGCACAGGTCAGCAGAACAGATGAAACTTAAAGATAGCAAAATTAAGCTCATGACTTTACAAAATGAATTGCCAATCAAAGGAGAATTTAGTGCTATAGTGAGAAACCAAACATGCGGAATTCAATCAAGATTCCTTGTGGTAAAAGGCAGAATCAATTCTCCTCCACTGATAAGCAAGTCAACCCTGACAGAACTTGGAATGTTGCAGATCAGAGATGATGGCTCATTTGCTGAACCAAACAGCCTTCGCATACCAGGAAAAGAAACACACATCAATGCGGTAAGTGAAGATTTTTCTTCAAAACAAGAAATATCCAGATTACTAAATAAGCACTCAAAAGTTTTTGAAGGAATAGGCAGAATCAGAGACAATAAGAACGACAAAGAGCTATTTGTAAAGTTCAGTATGAAACCAGACGCAGCACCTGTTGCACAAAAGCCAAGACCAGTAGCATACTATCTACAGACGCCATTAAAAACATGGTTAGAACAATGCATTGCTGATGACATATTTGAAGAGATACCTAATGGGGAACCAGTCACATGGTGTTCACCTATGGTGGTACAGCCTAAACCTCGGTACACAAATATTTCTAAGGATGACCTTAAACCAAACATGATCCGCGCTTGTATAGATCTTAGAATACCAAACAAGCACATGGAGAGGAACCGAATATCACCAGGACCTGTTGTAGAAGACTTCATGTACAAGTTTTACGACTGTATAACGTTTTCTAAGTTGGATTTGAGAAGTGGATACCACCAGTTGTCATTGCACCCAGACTCTAGACCAATAGCAACATTTAGCACTCCCTGGGGGAATCTTCGTCCAAAAAGGTTAGTATTTGGAGCTAAGGCATCACAGGACCTGTTCGATGAAATGATGTATCGCATATTTGGTGATATTCCATTCTGTATGAATCAAAGAGATGATATACTGATTGGAGGTAGAAACATGACAGAGCATAACAAAACACTCAGTGCAGTATTACAGAGAGCCGAAGATTTTGGCATCACTTTCAACAGAGAAAAATGTGAGTGGAGTTGACGAAATTGATTTCAACGGGTACAGATTCACGAAGGACGGGTTGAAACCTACGATAGAAAAGGTTAAAGCAGTTAGAGACAGCAAACGTCCAGAGACAAAGGAAGCAGTCAAAAGTTTTCTTGGAATGGTAGGGTATTTGTCAAAGTTTATTGATAGATATTCGTCAATAACTGCCCCATTGAGAAAATTGACAGAGAGAAAAGTGAAGTTTGAATGGGGACCAGAAGAAGAAGCTGCATTCAACAAACTGAAAGACAGTATTACAAATGAGAAAACAATGATTTATTTCAATCCAAAGCGACCGATAGTTGTGAGAGTAGAGGCGAGCTACCATGATGGACTATCAGCAGGATTGTTTCAGAAAAACGGAAATGGACTGCAACCAGTTCATTATATCAGCAGGACAATGACAGATACTGAGAAGAGGTATAGTTAACCAGAAAAGGATGCTCTATCGATAAGATTGGCTAAGAATCGGTTCAAAATGTATTTGCTAGGGGCGCCAAGATTTAAAATCATTACCACACATAAGCCTTTATTACCAGTGTTTAATAAAGCCACAGCCAAGCTGCCACCACGTATCGAAAAATGGGTGATGGACATGCAAGATGTCGACTTTGAGCTGGTATATGAACCAGGAAAAGATGAGGCTGATCCCATGGACTACCTTTCAAGACACCCATTGCCAATTACAGGAACAGACAGTACTGAAAAAGTTGTGAAAAGCATTTTGATAGCTGAACACGCTGTTGTATTAGACAGAATTAGAAAAGAAACAGGAAAAGACAAGCAACTACAGAAGCTATATAAGAGAATAGTCAAAGAAGACTGGCAGAAGCATAGAAAAGACCATGACATTTCACCATTCTATAGCATCAGACACGAACTTTATGTCATGAATGGACTTATCTTTAGGTTCAACCAGATATTAATTCCACCAAGCCTTCAAAATACAGTGATAAAAGCTGCACACAGCCTAGGGCACCTAGGAATGACTAAGACAAAGCAGATGTTAAGAGAGAGAAATACTGGTTTCCTGAGATGAACAAAATGACTGAAAGAGTTGTTGAGAACTGCTATGAATGTCAACTTACTACCAAACAGCACCGACAAGAACCTGTAAAGATGACTCAGATACCAGAAAAACCCTGGGAGGTTGTGTCAGTTGATTTTGGGGGCCCATACCCTGATGGGCATTATAATCTAGTTGTTATTGACAAGAGAACAAGATATCCAGAGGTTGATGTAGTGTACTCGACAGGAATAAAGCCAACTAAAGAAAAGCTGAAGAAGATATTTGCTACACATGGAACACCCATACAGGTAGAAAGTGATAATGGTCCACCGTTTCAATCAAAGGAGTTTGCAGAATTTGCAGCAATAGAGGGATTCAGGCATCATAGAATCACACCCATGCACCCAAGAGCCAATGGTGAAGCCGAAAGTTTTATGAAACTTGTCAACAAAACAGAACAGAGGGCACAAATACAGAAAATCTCACCAATTATGGCAATACAAGAGATGCTTATAGGATATCGGTCAACACCACACCCAGCCACAGGGATCACACCATATGAGGGTATGATGAACAGAACAGTTCGAACAAAATTAGACTATGAAAACAGAATAAGCAACACGTCAAATAAGGAGAAGCTAATTAATGAGAGAGATAGACAATATAAAGAAAAAGTGAAGCAAAATGCGGAAAATAAGAATACAAAAGAACACTCATTTGATGTTGGTGATCACGTTTTTTTGGAACAACCAAAGAAAAATAAATGGTCAACAGAATATGAGCCTGATATATACATTATCTATAAGATAAAAGGGTCAACAGTTTATGCTAGAAGAAAGCGAGACGGTAGAGAAATTTCAAGAGACTCTAGTAAGTTTAGAATCGCAAACAAATTAGAGAAACATCAAAATGACCAAGCTATGGAACAACAGAACGTCGAGAAGTTGTGCTGAGGAAATCAAAGAAACCTATCGAAAGACAGGATAACAACTCGGCTGACCAAGTTACTGGTCAGCAAGAAGAATACCAGGATGATAACGATAGCACAGGAACAAGGGAGGAAATAGATGAAGGCGACATAGCACCAACCCAGAATGAGGTTGAAGAACATGTAGAAGAGCAGCAGCTGAGACGATCTGACAGAACACGACAGAGACCTAAACGTTTAAATGATTATCTAACAAGTTACCATACTTAACTAAATGGACACATACATGTATTTAAGTTTCTATTATGACTTTATAAGTCATAATAGCGTGTTTAACACGGATGTTGTTATGTATGAATAAACACGGAAACGTCTTACTACTACTTTATCTATTAGCTAGTTAAGCAGACATTTCAATATTTTCCCCTCCATTCAGGCAGTTTTACTAGAAATAAGCACCTGCCATGGCAAAACTCCAGAACTGTGCTGGATTTGCGTCCAAACCATGAATTAAATCACCAATTGCTTGGCAGGGCCATAAACTGCAATGTTACCGATGGTCTGTGCGCCAGGTGTCATCACAAATAAAATAAATGCAAGCTTATAAATAAATCATAAAGTCAACAGGTTTAGATTTTTTTACCTTTTAAGCATCACCAGTGTGGAAAAATGCCACCACCAGCTCGTTGTAGCAACCACCGGTGCGTTTACATTGACCAGTGTGTTAAAGTAGGCTGGCGCGATAAGTACGAAAATATCATTTGCTTGTCTACATCTGTTTGTGATGGAGCGTGTGAGGGGACATTGGTGATTTGAAACTGGGAAGGCTGGTCTTGGTGGTGGTTTGGGCAGTTTTGAGGGTTGGTTTGGCCACAAAACCTGAACTTTGTTTTCAATAAATTCATACTTGTTTGACGCGAGTTATCGTACGTAGCAAGATGGCTGCGCCCATGAAAAAAATGTTGAAATTTATCGGTAGGCAATTTACCACTTTTCCGCATCCTTTTTACCTACCTAACTTTCGTTGTTGGAATACTGCGTTCATATTTATCAAACCTGACGTTTTGTTGACAGTTTAATCCTCTCATATCTGACGATTGTCGTCTTTTCAAATTCATGACGTTTCGCCCCTAAACCAGTTCGCACCCTAGATGTTTCGCCCCTATGCACAGATGATTGACAAAAGTATTTGTGACAGTTACTCAATATAGACCTTTCCAAACACTATACTCAAACGCCATATTCTCACGGCATTCATATTCTCACGGTAAACCGTTATTTCAGTAAAAAAGAATCACCACACCATCTTTAAGTATTTTACATATGCAAATAAGTGAACTGAAGGCTACAAGCCACTCACAGAATGAAAACTTCAAATATGTTTAAGTTGTGAATGAAAAATATTTTTTATCACTTTAGCAATGCAAATGTCACCTGCCTTCCCACCCATGTCATATAAATTTCTTATTTCTCAAAATATTTTTAGTTAATCCCAGCAGCTTTGACAGCTCATAGCCAGTTACATATAGCTTTTCGTGAATTTGAAGAAAAAATTGCATGACCAGGTCAGGAACTTCCTGCAAGCCAAAAACAAACTAGTTACCGTGAGAATATGAAGTCCCAATTCAATGTGGCTGCCATGTGGAGGTTGTGTTTACATTGGAAGCCAGATAGAAATTATAGGCTTCAACTGTCAATAGATGATATGTATTGAAGGACTAGATAATAAGCTAACACATTTTATGATTGATTTGATTATATCTTCAGTAAGCATATAAATATTGATCACTGAACTGTTAGTACCTTGAGAATATGGAGGACCAGGCTATGTCACAAATCAATATCACACTATGGTCTTTATCGGAAAGCAGGTAACTTCCAGGTGGCAGATATAGTCAATGTACCAGTTTTTTTGGTAGCTCCAGAAATTGTGGTAAATCAAAATGTGCTATTAGTTTCCTACACATTGAAATTTAACAATGACATTTAGACAGCAATTGTGTCATTTAAATTTCAGATCGTTCAATATTTGTTGGATATTAAGGTTTCTTGAGCCCATCATTTTTTCCAAATGGCCCATCAAAATTTCAAATGTCACATCAAAATCTGGACCAGAAATATCCCTGCTAAAATATGGTTTTTAATATGCTTTTTTCACAGGTAAATACTGGATGGGCTAAATTAATGGATATTACATGGGACTGTAAATTTATTGCCATCTTCAATAAGTCACATGGTAAAAATTGTTAATCATATGTGATCAATTAGCTGAGATGAAGCCAGTAACATTGGATGGGTCTTTAACATTCCCATTTAAACAGTGCTTTTCCTGAAATTTAACAAAAGAATATTATTGCTGCAAAACTATGGAAGCTACAATCAGGAAAAAGTACCAAATGAAAGCAAATTGATTTACATAAAAACATATTTACAATAGTTTTCTGTTGTATGTTGTTTCTTATACCAACCATTTAAACACAAAGCAACACTAAAATGCCATTATTTTTATGTCAGATGTTAACATAAGCATAAATGAGAATCAGTCTGTATTCTTAACTTAAACATATTCTCAGGGTTGTTAAGATTATTTTTCCTTTTAGCAAAACTAAAACCTCTTAGTAGCAAAAAAAATTAAGAGGCTGCATTTCATCAGGGTCTGCACTGTTTGCTTAGATAAAAACAAGCTTTAGGGACAGAAATGCATCATAATTTAGAAATTTCTACCTGTGACCCTTTAAAATACTAAATGGGCAACCCTGCTTAGTACTGGTTCAACCCAGGAAGACCTGTCCTAACATAATTGAAAAATTGTTGACTGGGATGTAAAGGATCAAATCAAACAAAGGAAATGGGTAATTCCATACTTATTCTATCAGAATGCATGCGAAAATCCATCAGTATGAAAAGGGTTAACCTCAGAAACACACTGGTAAATGTATACGTTGATTTGCTGGTATTTACGCGTATTGCCGGTACTTCATAGACCGGAAGTGGTAGATATTGGTGTAAATACTATATATATAAACATGCCATATGCCTAAAGGACTATAGAATTAGATCATTTTTAAGTATTTGGCATGCACATGGCGATTTATGTAAGCATTTAGGAATAGATTCGAGTACCGATCTGGATGATTGGTACTCGGATCTATTCCTAAATGCTTACATAAATCGCCATGCACATACTGAATACTTAAACATGATTGAAGTCTATAGTCCTTTAGGCATATGGCATGCTTTTCTATATAGTATTAACACCAATATCTACCACTTCCGGTCTATGAAGTACCGGCAATACGCGTAAATACCAGCAAATCTACGTATACATTTACCAGTGTGAGAAAGGCAATATGATTCTAATATTTTTATTTATGTCTATTTCAGATATTGGAGCCAATTTAACAGGTAAGTTTTTACCATCATGGTTTTCATGAATACAGTAAAACCTGTATAAAACGGCCACTCTCAAAAAGACAGAAAATTGGTTTTCAAGACCAATTTTCGCTTAATGCAGGTCAAAAGTATTGCAGAATGCTCTAAGGGGAGCATTCTGCAATACTTTTGACCTTCATTAAGCTACCATTTGTCATAAAGATCTTTGTTTTGTCTATTTTTGAGTGGCTGTTTTACACAGGTTTTACTTCAATTCAAAACCCCATACAGATAGATGTATGATTAAATTTACATGTTTTTATTTAACTCTTTCCTTACTAGCGTGGACTTTTGTCATCTGCTGATAAACTTTGCAAACAGTTTGTATCCTGTTCAGGACTGCTAGAACAATTATTTTTCTTATTTCTCAACCCAAACATAATTACATGTATGTTGTGGGTACACAAAAGAACCGTCTAAAACACTCAAAACATATGTTTAAACTGACATCTAAGATAATCATCACAATTTTATGCAGCATTATCACGACCTATGAAACTGCTTGTCAAAAGACCAACTTACAGGTTCTCAGTATTATTGCCTTAGATCATGTTGAAAGAGTTAAATATTGCGACGTTTTGAGTCAGATCAAAGCTAAGCTAAACCACTGTCTAAGACCTAATCAACACATATCGTATCATGCTCATATAAGTACATGTACTCTAGCAGTATTCACACTGAGTACTTTATGGGATGTCTTTCTGATTTCCACTCAGTACAGTATGTACAAATTTAGCGTAATTTTATTTGTAATATGGATTCTGTCATTCATTGTGTTGATGAAAAAATGTGGATCATGATCAGCTGGCTTCATTAGAAGCTAGTTGATCAGGATCTACACTGTTTTCAAAAGATTTGATAGAATTTTGAGATAGCTATTAGATGAAACATTGTACACATGCATGAAATAATTAAGAAATATGTTAGCTCTAGCAGGGATTTGTTGAGTAATAATTCACTGTTTGGAAGTCAGTTGTAAAGAAGATCAAATCACGAGCGTGTGAAGGCCTTAACTTGTATTCAGTTTGGTTGTTTATCTCTTTTTCAGATCCTGTATTTCGTGGAGTTTACAGAGGAAAGAGACATCACGAAGGTACATTTTTATGTGCCTACCATTTTCAATGTGGGTATGGGGGCCATCAACCTGTAAGTTTGTCTGGTCCTGTAGGTACCTCCCATCCAGTAGGAAAAATGTTTTTTCTCATACATTGGCACCAGGCAATGGCGTCTGTGTCACACTGACATATTTCTATCTGTATTTGACATAATAAATACACCTGCTCCACATTGCAAGAATACTCAAGTACTGAGGGAGGCAATTACTTAAATGATGATGAAGCCAACACTGAGTACTTTATGGGATCTTCATAAACTACTCATTTCCAGTCTATCCAGTGATGTAATCACAGGGGCCAGTCCAGCTTTACAATATGCCATCTCTGATAATTTATTAAGAAAAGACTATAAAATAAACATGAGGATGAAAATAGTGTGGCTTCACCAGAAGGCAGCTGATCTGGATCTGCACTGTTTTCAAAAGAGGATATAGAACTTTGAATGTTTTACGCATGCTGCGCTTACTAGGTTGATTAGGGTAATTTACTCTTTCCTTGCAAGCAGCGACTTTTGTTGTCTGCTAATAATCTTTTCAAACAGTTTGGACCCGGATCAGGACCGACAGAATGGCGGTCCTGATATGGATCCAAACTGTTTGACACTCTGATAGTGTTCTTGAAAGAATTTTTTGAAAAAGTTTATTTTGAAAAAAGTCAGCGGACAAAAACAAAAGCATGAAAAATTACCCATCATGCAAAGAGTTAAGATGATGCTTGTTTATTTTCAGATGATTTTAAAGACATGCTACAAAGAGCCAAAGATGTTGGAGTTGAAAAGGTATGACTAATGATCTACTTAAACGGGTTATAATTATGGTAATTGAGGGAGCGCAGTGGCTCAGTGGTAGAGTGCTTGACTCAAGACCGAGGGGCCGCGGGTTCGAGCCTCACTGGCGTCACTGCATTGTGGTCCTTGAGCAAGACACATTTATCCTAGCTTAGTACTGGTTCAACCCAGGAAGACCCTTCCCTGTTTAACTGAAAGATTGTTGATGGGACGTAAAGAATCAAATTAAAAAAAAATATGGTAATTGTACTATGATTTAGAGCCTTCAGGCACATCACACACCGCCAGCAAACATGATCTTAATTTGAGAAAAATGACAAACATACATCTGTGAAATCTATTGTGGTTGCTAAGGTTGTAAGAAAAGAAACGATAATTTCATGAGAGGTTTCAAACATGGTTTTCCATGCATTAACGTTGGCCAAGTTCTGAGAGCTTAGCTCTCAGGTTTCTAACATCTCCCTCAGGACCTGGCGAAAGTAAAGGCATGAAAAAAAGAATTACATATGAAATGGTGATTTTTCTATAATTTCTTTGTAAAAAATTCCATGGTAAAGCATTTGGGGGCCACAACTTAACTGAGGTGTGTTACTAAGGGACTGCTAAGAGTGTGTAACAAAAAAGTAATTTTCATATTTCTCAACCAAAACATATGTTGTGGGTACTCAAAAGAACCGTCTCAATGAAACGGTTCTTTTGAGCACCCAAAACATATGCTAAAAATTATGGGTAAGAAAATATTTACACTTTTACGCTGAAAATTTTTGTTTATATTAACCTATGGACTGCACTATATATTTGTTTCAGATTATGGTGACAGCTGGCTGTCTTAAAGATGCTCACCAGGCAGTAGAACTCGTCAAAGATCATGGTTGGTATCTCACATGGGTAGATTTGAGCCACATTGTGGAACAGGGTCTACACTGTTTACCATTCTGTTACCACATTTCATATAGATGCAGGCCTTTAGATTTATATATAAGAGTGCGTAACAGAAGAATAATTTTTTATTTCTCAACCAAAACATATGTTGTGGGTACTCAAAAGACCGTCTTAATGAGATGGTTCTTTTGAGCACCCAAAACATATGCTAAAAATTATGGGTAAGAAAAAATTTACAATTTTATGCTGAAAAATTTGCTTATCTAAACCTATGTAGATGGACTGATGTTTAGGAATCTGAATCTTAACCCTTTTCATGCTGAATATTTCTATGTTCTACACTCCTCCCCATTTTCTATCCTGTTGACCTGCAGCATTCATGTTGTAAGCATGAATTTTCAATAAGAGTGGAGAAAAGAGTGGACCCTGACCAGATCATTCAGATGGCTTTGTCAGAAACCAGCTGATCTGGTTCTACATTGTTTTCAAAAAAGGATAAATCTGGGTTCAGCAGGACAAGGATTAAGTGTAATGTTTTATAGCAGTTTGATCAGAGTTTACACTGTTATCCATTCTGTCATTAGAGAATCTAACATTGTTATTGAATTTATTGAATGAGATGGAACAAAATGATGAGATTCGAGGCTTTGCCAAGATTTTTCCATGAGTTTAATAAACACAATAATAATTGAGCACAAATGTTTATATATTTTTATCAAATGACACTAGAATCACTTTAAAATAATTTTTTGGCAAGAAAATGTCAAGATTTTCCAGGAGAAAATGTGAGGTTATGGATGCATCAATGTGTAACATTACCATGGCTCTCTTTGAGACGTTTTTTTTTTACCCGCCCAAAACTTATGTTTGATAGGAAAAAACATCATTTTGGGGGTTTATATATTTTTATGTCTACCTTTCTATAGTTTGAACTACAGTAAAACCTGTGTAAAATAGCCACTCTCAAAAGACCAAAAATTGTTTTTTAAAGACCAATTATTGCTTAAAGCAGGCTGAAACTTTTGCAGAATGCTCCAAGTGAGCATTCTGCAATACTTTACGCCTTCATTAAGTTACCAATTGTTTTGTCTATTTTTGTCTATTCTATTTTTGAGTGGCTGTTTTACTCAGGTTTTATTGTACTGGTAATTCGAAATACAACCTCTAGTCCTGATGTCTTTGAATTTACTAGATTCGACTGTATATGTTCTTTAAAATCCTTTCAGAGAATTTATACACAACAATAGGATGTCACCCAACACGTTGTGGAGAGTTTGAGAAATCCGGTGACCCTGACAAGTACATGGCAGATCTGTTGTCAATAGCAACACAATATAGAGACAAAATTGTGGCCTATGGAGAATGTGGTTTAGGTAAGTCTTCCCTTTTAAAACCAATGGAATTTTCCATAAAGTTTGATACAGTTAAATCAGGATGGTCCATTATATATATCGAGGTGTCACAGGTTATAATTTCCAAAAAATATTGTATTTCTTACTCTTAAGATTGATTTTGTCTTAGTAAAAATGCATTATGGAGCATTTCATCTGGGTCTTCACTGTTTGCCAAAGTACCTGTTTGGGGGTTTACGGTCCATAGAGGGTTAACTCTGCATGCTGGGAAATTTTTTTTGTCTGCTGATTTTAGAAAAAATCTTTTAGGAATACCATAAAGAATGTCAAAACAGTTTGGATCCATATCAGGCCCAACATTTTAGGTTCAAACTGTTTTGTATAAGTTATCAGTAGACACTGGCAGGTAAAATAGTTTACCCATTTCGGCCTGGGGCTGCCAGTTTGAGCCTCACAGGCGTCACTGTGTTGTGGTCCTTGAGCAAGACACATATATCCTTGCTTAGTACTGGTTCAACCCAGGAAGACCCATCCCGACATAACGGAAAAATGTTGATTGGAACGTAAAGAATCAAATCAAACACTTAAACAAAGCTGCCTGAATGCCCAAGAAAAGGGTAATGAAAAACAGTCTAGACAAAGATCAGATGCCACAAAACAGTGCTGCATCTGGTCATGGCCTATACTGTACACTATATTAGAACAATTACCTCTTTCCTTACTTTTGTCATCTGCTGATAACCTTTGCAAATAGTTTGGACCCAGATCAGGACCGACAGAATGTCGGTCCTGATCTGGATCCAATCCATTTGATATTCTGATTGTGTTCCTGAAGTTTCTTTTTGTAAAAGTTAATTTAAAAAAAAGTCTGCAGACGACAATGAAAATTTAGAATTTCATACACATTGCAGTGAATGGAAGCTCATGACAGTTGACCCTCAAGAAAGGAGCACCTGGAGATCAGGTGTGAGATCTGCTATGCGTGCAGCCAGCCAGTTACCTGGAAGGGGGCCCACTGATGTGGATGATGCACCTGCACATTAATCAAAAATCTGATTATGATATGATGATAATTGAATAGACTGTGAAATCAGTTTAAGAGTTTGTGTTTTTGTGGAAAATGATTCTAAGAACATGACTGACACACTGTTTAATGGTATATTCAAACTCTGGGTTTTTATTTCAGATTATGACAGATTTCAGTTTTGTACCAAAGATATTCAATTAAAGTAAGTGCAGTGCAGTCGCAGACCCAGAGGGGGTTCAGGGGGGTACACCTGAACCCGGTCTCCCCGCCCCCTGTTTATAAATATTCTATGAAAATGAATGAATTTGGTCTCAGTGAGTTTGATTTTAATATAATATGCGCCTTAGGGTTCCTCTACCTGTTATTTCAGCTAGGTAGCGCACCATTTGTCTTCTCTCGTTGCTTACGACTGATTCAACTTCAGTACCTTCGCCAGTATTTCTAAGTGGTGGTCTTCCCATACGCTCGGCTGCAGCTGTCACCTCGCAAAATCTCAAAAGTAATTTGTATAATAAAGCCTGTGATACATCCAGGTGGTATTTGTCTTGTTTTACTTTGTTTAAAGTATCTAGTGGTGTCATTCCAGACTCAAAACAAAACTATTACTGTCCCCTGCTCAGCCCGTATGTAAGACGTTGCCATTTTTTCACTGCTCAAGCTCGCCCCGACTTGTTTTGATAGTATGCTGTCAGTTCGTAAATTATGCAATAGCTTTGAAATTTTGTGACAATATGCGCAATTTAAGGGGATATATCTTTCAAAAGCTCTTACTTGCTTGAAATTTTTCCTGTATAAACAAAAAATGCTTTTTTATCAAGGAGACTGATACCTTTGGCCACATTTTTGTATGAACAATTTATACATCTCACATAGATCACTTTACCCCCCCATCATACATCTTTTGAGCAATCAGCAGCATGCTTATCAGTCTTTTTAGAGTTACTTCCTGGTTTGATACTGTTCACAATATTGCGACATGCTGAGTGAACTTTAGAGAAAACCATTTGCATGAACATGAACTACAATTATCTGACTATAATATTTAGAAGTATTTTCAACCCAAATATGTATATTTCTGGTATTATTTACAATTTTTCATTCTGACCTTGAAAAGTTCATAGCAAAAATTGTAAATATATATTTTTCTACTTGGTACATTTTGGGCGAAAATACTTCTAAATATTGTAGTCGGATAATTGTAGTTCATGTTCATGCAATTGTTTTTCTAAAGTATCATCTCGAGTTTCGATACAACCACTTATCAAAAATGAATTATACTATTTTATTTCTTTCATTTTTTGCGTGTGTCGGTGATGCGTACCTTACCAAGATAGAATGACCATAAAAATGATTCCTTTTGATTTTGTTTGTCATTAATACACTCAAAATGTTAAAAATAGATAGTCCAATATTTCTACAAAAAAATAAACATGCTCATGCGTCAACTTTTCTTGGTTTTTAAAAAGTCTGTGACTTTCTGGGAATACCCTCGTACATATGAACTCCCTTTCCAGAAATCCTGGATCCGCCCCTACAGTGTAGTTCCATGCTTTACTTGGGGTCAATAAGGATGATCATGCCTTTAATTTGATTGTGTCATAAAGGATTTTTCAAAGTTATAAGTAAAATGACCAATTTTAATATTACAAAAAATATAGGAACTTGGCCACTGATAATTTTTAGAAAAGTATAGCCATAAAAAACAACTTGTGATAATTTAAAAAAATGTATTGGAAAATGATTTTTCAAAAATGAAATTGTAAAACGACTAGTGGTACCTTTAAATAACTTAGTGAAAATTTTACTGAGAATGATATGAAAATGACAAGGTATTTAAACAAGAACTATCTATTCCATATAGAACCCCAGTAACTCTTTCCTTGCTAGCGGTGACTTTTGTCGTCTGCTGATAACCTTTGCAAATAGTTCTGAGCCAGATCAGGGCCGACAAAATGTCGGCCTGATCTGGATCCAAACCATTTGACACTCTGTTAGTGTTCCTGAAGGAATTTTTTGAAAAAAATATGAAAAAAGTGAGCTGACGAC
Source organism: Loripinus fragilis (assembly GCA_964019695.1). Taxonomy (NCBI): domain Eukaryota; kingdom Metazoa; phylum Mollusca; class Bivalvia; order Lucinida; family Lucinidae; genus Loripinus; species Loripinus fragilis. The sequence goes on from OZ026518.1 coordinate 26,889,292, forward strand.
AATGAAAGCATTAAAAATTACCCAACATGTAAAGTAATAATTATCCTGTCATAGCTCTGCATCATTGCTGTCTTTGATCTTTCAGATATTTTGAGCGTCAGTTTGAGCTAGTTGAACAGTTGGGTTTACCTATGTTTCTACACAGTAGAGCTGCTGGCGAGGATTTTAAAGATATTATCAAGCGACACAGGGAGAAGATTAAAGGGGGCGTGGTTGGTATGGTTTTATGTTGGACTGATTTTTGAGAAAATAAATTAACAATCTATCGTTATTGCATATATCTGTATGTTTCTCAGTTACAAATAACAAACAGCTGACCCTGAGGTTATAAAACTTTTTCATGCTCAACTCAACTGATCATGAAATTTATTCTGCTCATAAATGTTAAAATGTCAACAATTGTTGGCATTTTAACATTTATTATCATGATAAATACAATGCTTGAGCATTTTAAGCAGGAATAAAAAAATATATATTTTTTCATTATTTTTGCTTTTATGAGCAGTTGAAATTTCATGCGCAGTTGAGTTTGAAAAAAAAGTCAGGGGCTGATTATTTTGAGTAGGACTCTTGTTCACTGAAGTATATCAAAATACCTGCATATTTTCAAAATACATTTTGTATATATTGGAATAATACTTATCCAAAACTTATGACCTAAGGACCAGGGTGACGTTTCCAGTTTTGGTCCACAGCTCTCCCCCTTTTCCTAAGTATGAAGCTTTGACATACTATTCCATATGGAGAAATACAACAAGTTGCAAAATCATTTATTTGGAAAAGGAAAACATAACTTTAAATAAACCGAGTTCACAAGGCATGAAAAGTACTTGAATATACAGGACTTTCTTGAGAAGTCCTTGAAAATTAAATTTGCCTTGAAAATCACTCTAAAGCCTTGGAAAGTCCTGGAATTTGCTACCAAATTGAGACCAAAATCCTGTATTTTTATGGCAACTAATCTTACTTTTCACACATGTTTATGTCTCTCAGTAAACTGTATATTATAAGAAAAGCAATATGATGGAGATCAAAAATAAAAACAAGAGGGCCCTTGGGCCCTGTCTCGCTCACCTGAGAATGACTGTTTATAAAGGTATAGGAAAGTAAAGTTCCTCTTCTGTCCATTCAAGCGGCTGATAAACATCACGTGCAACGCATGGCAATGACGTATATTGTTTACATATACCTATTATTGGCTTATAAAGAAAATACCTGTCTGACATGATCAGAATAAGGAGACAAGAAAGTGCCCACCGTCAATTACCAGATTAGATGGGATATGCTCTGTATATATCACGCTCTTCATTGATTGATTTATTGATCCATTTAATTTTGTTCTATTTATATGTCTGCTTATGACTTATACCAACCGCCTCTGATTATGGGTGAAAAACATGTTCTATGTTTAGACCTAATAAACTTGACTTGACTTGACTTAAAGTCCAGTTATGAATTTTGATAGATCAGCAGTTTCATTAAGACTTAACATGGGTTATGTTGACAAAGTTAACAGGATGTAGAACCTCAACAAATAAAACCTGATATCCGCCACGAGGTCATTTTTGGCCACCAGAGGCATAATATGAACAAACTTGGTAGAGGTTCACAAAGTGTTGCTACAAACATAATATCAAGGATCTAGGCCTAGTGGTTTCAGACAAGAAGCGTTTTGGCCCCAGAGGCATTACTTAATTGAACTCATCTGATAATGGGGAATAAACCCTTTGTATAGATTGGTAGTTTGCTGCATTTCATCAGGGTCTGCACTGTTTGCTATGATAAATGCAATATTTAGAGACTGAAGTACACATTTATTAGGATAGTCTACCTGTGACCCCTTAAAACATATAATGGACAATCCCATCCTAATTGTAGCTATCTGTATGGGAAAATCAATATTCTCAGAATCAAGGGAAAAACTCATTACAAACAAGCCAGCCACATTTGCAAGATTTGTCTCCCTTGCAAGATTCGTTCAGTAGTAGATTTCGTTTATCTAGAGCTCTGGCAGCCCCTTTGATCAGTGGAGTGGAAGCATTTGTGAAATTTTGGTAGAGTGCGTCATGAGGAACAATTCTGTTAAATTATTTAGAATTTAGACCAGCGTTTCAGGAGAAAATGTCATTTAAAGACATTTCTTATCTAGAGCTCTGGCAGCCTCTTTGTTCAATGGAGCGAAACCATTTGTGCAATTTTGGTAGAGTATATAATGAGGAACAATTCTGTGAAATCATTTTGAATTTGGACGAGTGGTTCAGGATAAAATGTCATTTAAAGACATTTCTCATTTAGAGCTCTGGTGGCCCCTTTGTTCATGGGACCGGAACCATTTGTATAGTTTTGGTAGAAGGAATCATGAGGAACAATTCTGTGAAATTATTTTGAATTTGGACCAGTGGTTCTGGAGAAAATGCCATTTAAAAGTATTTCTTATGTGGAGCTCTGGCAGCCCTTTTGTTCTGCGGAGCGGAATTAATTGTGCAATTTTGGTAGAGGGTATTATGGGGAACAATTCTGTGAAATAATTTTGAATTTGGGCAAGTGGTTCAGGAGGTGTTGTTTAAAAGATTTCTTATCTGGAGCTATGTCGTGTAAAGAAAAAGTTTATGGACGCACGATGGACAAAGACCGATCACAATAGCTCACCTTGAGCCTTCGGCTCAGGTGAGCTAAAACGAGCGTTAACTCTTTGCCTACTAGTGTTGTCTGCTGATAATCTTTGCAAACAGTTTGGACCCAGATCATGCAGGACAAAATATCGGGCCTGATCTGGTTCCAAACTGTTTGACACTCTGATGGTATTCCTAAAAGAACTTTTCAAAAAAGTTGAATGTGAAAAAAAATAGCAGATGACAAAATAAGCATGCAAAATTACCCAGAGTTGAACTGTAGTGTAGGAAAGTAAATTGAGTAAGAACATGAGGTTTTGGTACTTAACTCATAGGCAAGCAGTGATGGCTCAGACGAGCCTTGACTGCTTTGCACACACAAAGTAAGAATGAAAGTTAAGGTCACACCAAAATATACGCCTCTAGCCCTACTTGATATAATATGGGCTGAAAAGTGAGAAAACCTGTCTTTGGAGGTACCAAATAAGGCTGAAACCAGTCTGCACTGCTACATGTTGATCTTTTGCAGGTAGCAAGTGGAGTTATACAATCTATAAAGCAAATAACAAAGGCGCTGATCAGACTGTGTGAATGCATAGGCTGGTCTGCACCTTTGTTGTTTGCTTGCAACAAAATCAGGGCATCAAAATTTGTGTATTAATTGAAGAAGATTGTTGGCTCTAATAATTTTTCAGCGCAGTTCAATAAAATAATTTCCCATTATAAAAAGATTGGCTATAACATTAATGTATTGCAACAGACTGCATGCTTGGTGGTCAACCCAATCACGGTTGGCAACTTTGCTTTCCTCTTTAATTACACGCCGGTGGGTCGGACTTCAGACTCTCTGATGGTTCCGACTTAAAGACTTATCTATTGATGAGATGGTAGGGGCCTGATGCTTTGGCTGTTTGTCAGGCCCACCAAGGTTTACCTGTTGGATTTCTTTTGCTCCCGTATTCAGTTTAATTTACTGTTGAGTCCTTATCCTTGCTTTATCTCCTTGTTATATCTTGATTTATATGTTTTAGGAGATGATGCATTGATAAGTTAGGGGTATGTGTCTTGATCCACATCTGAATTAAGGGTGAGGTTGGCGCTGTTAAACCGGTTTAAGCCCTCCAGTAAAATATTTTACTGACCGTTCCAAGGCAGTACTTCTTTTGTGGATCTTTTATGTTTTTGTTCTGTCCTGTGTTTGCTATGTCTTTGTGTGCGTCTGTTTATATGTGCTTTGTGGTCACCTGCTGGGAAAGGGCTGACCTCTTGGCTCTCATTTGTGGTGTCTACTGTGAGTTTGTCACTTTCCTGTGGTATCCTGGGTCAGGTGTGGTACTTGATTGTATCGATTGCTGATCTTTGCACCCTTACTTACTTTCTTGTGTCAAGGCCCATATAAAGCAGCTGCACATGCTTGTTTAAAGGATGAATTTATGCAAATATAATAAAAACCCAAATCTCAGGAACTGGTTTAATTCAGAATTTAGTTCATTTTTAATTTAGTTCATTTTTAACATTTGTTTTGGACCCTTTTCATGGACAAAGAGTGAGGTTCTTAGACTATTGACTTTTCTTGGACTTAAATGTCTGAATTTTAGGATTTTTATCTGTAGACATTCCACCATGTATAGAGTGGCTCAGTTTGTGGATTGTTAGACTGGGGATGGAAAGGTTGCTAGTTTGAGACTCAAAGTTGGAGGACTCACTGTGTTGTGTCATTGAGCAAGGCACTTTTCGCATTGCTTAGTACTGGTTCAACCCAGGAAGACAGGAAATCGTCCTGACATGACTGTAAAATGTTGACTGGGACATAAAGCATCAAAACAAACTAAATCCACCGTGTATTATACAAGTAAGATGGAGTCGCAAACAAGAAAAAAAACGTGGGTATGTTGTCATGCTCGAGAGATCAGTCTTTGTCTAATTGGCAGGTACACAGTTTCACAGGATCAAAAGAAGAAGCCTCAGCATTGTTAGATCAGGGTCTCTACATAGGAATTAATGGCTGGTGAGTGCTCCCCATCTCATATGGGGTGTGATGCGAGAAAACCTGTTCTTGGGGTTTCCACCTGAGTAAGACTCAATCATCCTGCTCGTATTATACTTTTCAATAAGCAAATAACGAAGGCACTGATCAGACTGCACAGATACAAAAAACTCAGATTTTCTTGCAACTATGCCCATATGTAATAGAGTTCAGCCCTCCATGTGAGTAGGCTTAATTAGACATTTATTATCTGAATTCTTAGCCAAAACTTATGTTGTGGATACTCAAAAGAACTGTCTCAATGAGATGGTTCTTGTGAGCTCACAAAACCCATGTTTAAACTGAGGGATAAGAAAATAATCACCACCTCTATCTGAAATCCATTATGCACTTGTGGTAGAACAGAAACTACAAAATACTACTTGTTCAAATGCAATAGGTTTAATTACGGTGAAGGCCCCTAACATTGCGCACTTAAGCATTTTAACCTCCTTTGGATATAATAAGAAAGAAACAAAATTGAAAAAGTGTGCACAGCCCAATAAAGTAATCATTATATATTATTTACATAGAGTTCAAAATGAAAAATATTTTCCCGATCTCTAGCAACTTTGATTTGAAGTGCACAACCCCACTGTTTTAGGATTGCGAAAATAGTCCCCTAACATTACGCACCTTCTGCAAAATTTTCAACAACTTCTCTTTAATGAATTGCATTTACAAAATATACCTGGTAAAGTAACCCAAGGCTGTCCGCAACAATTTACTTCAACAAAAACTTGATTCAAATAAATAATTTGAAGTCTGGGTAATTTGAAATTTAGGTCTGAACTTTTTTATCAACTTTTGCATTTTTTGCCAAAATCCTCCCCTGCTCAGCAGTGAAAGCTTAAAGTAAAAAACTTTTGCCGTTTTTCTCTTTCACAAAGCAGCCTGATACTAAATATCAAAAAAGATCTTTCTGATTAAATGTGGCATAGTCACTTGAGCTAGTGCGCAATGTTAGGGGCAGCGCAATGTTAGGGGACATGACTGTACTTGCATCCAGAAATGATACAAGAAATACCTCTGAAAACAGTCATGTGTTGAAGTCGTCTGCTGCAAATAACTTTGTTTGTTTGATTTGATTCTTTACGTCCACTCAACAATCTTTCAGTTATGCGGGACGGGTCTTCCTGGGTTGAACCAGTACTAAGCTAGGATAAATGTGTCTTGCTCAAGGACCACAACGCAGTGACGCCGGTGACTGCAAATAACTGCATAACATTATTGACTAATTTAAGTATAGAAGCAAACTGTGTGGACCCATGTCAGACTGCTCCTATTCAGGAGCAGCAGTCAGATCTGGGTCTACACTGTTTGTCAAATTGGCTTTTAAAAAAATTCAGCAGACGACAAAATCTGACAACGTTGGTTGTGATTGGCGCTTTAAGGGTAAAACCAATTTGTCACTTATTTGTAGTTCTTTGAAGATTCAAGACAACATAGATGCGATGTGTTCTATACCAAGTGATAGATTGATGATTGAAACAGGTAAGATCTTATAGCTTAACTTGCACACAGGGTAATATTGCATGCTGTTATTTTCGTCTGCTGATTTTTTCAAAAAAGTCTTTAAGGTATACCACCAAAAAGTGAGTATGATCAGGAAATACCACAATCATGTTTCAAACAGGTTAGATCCATATAGGGCCATTTTGTCTGTCCAGATCTTGGTCCAGATTGTTTGCAAAGGTTATCAGTGCTAGAGGAAAAAGGTAAAACATGCCTTCAGAAAAAAATTAACATTATTTTCTTGACAATCTCTCCATAGGACATACACTATTGCTGCCTTTAAGGGCTGCTTTTGTGAAGAAATTCCAGAGATCTTTATCTTTGCATGCATTTCATGCTTTTGCGGTCATCTGCTGATTTTTTTGAAAAATAACTTTACAAAAAAAATCAGGAATACTATCAGAGTGTTAAACGATTTGGACCCAGATCAGGACTGACGGTCCAAATTGTTTGCAAAGGTTATCAGTAGACAACAAAAGTTGGCGCTAGCAAGTAGAGTTATTTTAGACGGAAGCTTCAATACACACATCTAATATCTTTTCAGATGCACCTTGGTGTGATATCAGAAATACACATGCTGGTTCCAAGTTTATACAGACAACATTTCCGTCCAAAAAGAAAGAGAAATGGGAGAGAGGCTGCTGTGTGAAGAGTCGTAATGAACCAGCAAATATCATGTAAGAATAGTTTCTTGTTGTCTACAATAAGAAACCCCACCACTAGCATGAGCCTCTCCTGTACAGCAAGCATCAGCAGCTTTCTCTGTTCACAGACTCCTATACTGTAACCAGCATGGGCTAGAAGAAACTGCTTAGCAACCCAAATGTCAACAGACGTAAAAATGCCAAGATCACTGGACAACTGCATTCACTAATGGGTCTTAATGTGTTTGGATCAAGATGACCACCAATGCAGTCGTTGCACTTCTAATTTCTTGATATAATTAGGTACATACATATAAAGGCCAGGCCCTGGAATTTTATATCTATTTTCATGCTAAATTCAACTGAGCATGAAATTTCCACTGCTCATAATAATTGCTGAAAAATAACGTTATGTCTTGCTTTAAAACTATCAGATGCTAATAAATATTGAAATGCCATCTAAGTGTTAACCCTTATCCTGCCACTATTTTTGGTCCTGAAAATGTTATCTGCTTTTTATGTCTGCTGCATATATGTTAAGTGCACTTCAGACTGTTTATTTCATGGAATCAATTATTTCATGGAATCTCTTACAACATGATAGCCGTAACAAAGTAAAGCATATAGGCCTTGATTTCCAACCGATGTCCCACCACTATAAAAGTGGCAGCTTTAACACGTAACATCACGTTATATGGAAGGCACTGGGAGTGCCATAATAAAAAAGCAGCCATTTTTAGTCCATGGATACATGGATTTTTCAAGGATTAACAGTGAAGCATGCATGCAAAAGCAAACTCATTAGGAACCGATTATAATCAGAAAATCGCATCGACAGCAGCAACCGATTCCAACCGATGATCGATTATGATTTCCAACCGATGTCCCACCACTATGAAAGTGGCAGCTTTAACATGTAACATCACGTTATATACGTTAGCCCCAAAAATAGCATTAAACATCCCTGATTATGTCTCAACCATGACATGTTCGTACATATTTGCATGCCGACATAGGTTTATGAACTTCTTATAACATAGTTACATATTTTTAGTATTAATTTTATAAATGTCTTGAGTTATTACCGTTGTATACGCTACTTAGTGTTTCCTGCGTTATTTCCGAGTGTCAGTATGGTATTTATTGACTATACGTGTATTACATCTTTCACGGAATATAGTAAATCTTTTAGGCTGCTACTTAAATGATTTAAAGTTCTTTATTATGGTCGCTTACACTATTTTTCAACTCCATGTTATGTATGTTACCTTCAAAATAGCATTAAACATTTAAGTTAATGCCTCTAACATGCCCTGTTTATACTTATTTGCATGCTTGCACATGTTTATGTACTTCTTTTAACAAGGTTTACCTATTTTAAGTATTCATTTAATAAATGCCTTGAGCTTTAACTGTTATGCATGTTAAGTTCTTCTGAGTATCTGTATAGCAGTTGTTGACTATACATGTATAAAGTTTGTCAGAGAATGTAGAAAATTTATAAGGCTGAAATAAATTGAAGTTCCTTATTAATTTATGGTGACTTAAACTAATAATATAATGTGATCTATCAACCTTCGCTGTTTACTCACATAAACAGTATAGATACAATGCATTCAAATCGGAAGTTCTGAAAGACAGTCACTGTGAAGCAGCTCAGTTCTGAGCAAGGTGTATGGATATAATTCAGATGGTGTTGATACTGATTAGGGCTACAAGGAAAACAACTTTGAATTGCATTTCATCTCTATCTGTATGCCTTGTTCCCAATGTTCATTGCAAACAATCACAACAACTACGCACAATATGTACCTGTGTAACTGATTACTCAATTTACTAAATTTGTCTCATACACATCGCAGATGCAAAGAACTCGAACAAAATGGGTTTAGTGTGTCACTGCTTAAGAAATGCTTTTGACATAACTATCAGGCAAACAATAAAGAGGTAGTATAGGCTTCAGCAACTAGAACTACCCTTTGTATTACAGATGGAATGGTGTATTACTCATCACATCAGAGCTCAATATATTGAAACAACTCTTCAATGCACTGAAATGAAATATTCAATCTGCTCAGATGCAAAGTAGTACGAGTACTAGAGACAGTTTCAGGCTTCACCATTCCTTTTAGTTCTAGTTTTGAAGACAATATACTGTACTTTTTGTCTTTCTGTGTGCCTGCTAAGCCTGGGGTAGCTAAGGATCTTATTGAGGCTGATGACATTGGCAGGAAGGCTGTTGCAGACTTCATTGACTCACTTTTATTTAAAAAAATCTGTCTTTTACAACCCCATAAAATGCTACAAGCTAATATAGTTTTGTTGCTTGCGAGGTCAAGCAAGAAGAAATTGTCCAATTTACAAAACATAAACAGCCAAATGATAGCTTAAAGGAGCGTCTTTGGTAAGCATGACCTTCTTTCTATTGGACATAATGTTGACCTTGAGTTGACACTGCCGTTCCTTCTGGGACCTGTACCATGGTCACTGTCAACTCCTGATAGAATTTCCACCAAAACTGACAAGTCCAAACTTCCGCATCGCTTGCAATCACACATTGAACCAACATTAGATTGGCCATGTAGTGCTGCACATAACGTTGATGTTAATGCCGTAACTACAGAGCATAATAGCTTTTCCTGTCTCCTTCATGGATCTGATGGCACCAGTATTCAACCAGGCACTAAAGGCAGGGCATGTTGGTTTTGTCACTGATACATATATACAATGTATAAGCAACAGTCTATAAAGTCTTACGAACATTCTCACAGAGGATAACCTGGGTGTTTTGTTCAACAATGGTGTATGCAACAAAAGGTACACCTTCTGAATGTCAACAACATTGGCCAGAATATGGGGGAAGAGATCTACAGTAATACACTGTTGAACAGATTGTGACACTACCAATGTGCCGATGTGTTAGTACCACGGAAAGGTTATTCCTATCAAACTGATAGAGAACCCCTCCCCCACTAGTTCATCAACATTCTAAGCAGGGTAGGAAAACAAATAAAGAATTGCTCTAGGTACTCATCAGTGATATGAAGACCTAACATGTGCTATTTATGTAATTGTGAATAAGCTGCAGTACGACATGTTTCTGAAAAAAGTACAAAAGCCATACACATATACTGACTATTTTAAATGGCTTGAGCATGAGCTTACCTCCACCCTGCTTTTCTGTCCTTTACATGTACATACAAAAATTGAACTATCAAGTCTTTCCCATGAAAACAATTGAGGCTTTCCAGATATGGACAAAATGTGTGGAAAATAAATGGGAAGGAAATCGAGTACCTCTGGGTGAAAGAAAACTTGATTGTACCCTAACAAAAGAGCCACAGAATTATATTTCACATTTTGTGTGATATGGGGTTACCATGTTCAAAACTCAACAACTCAAACCTTATAAAAGATAGAAACATAATATTTGCAGTTTCCAAAAGGTACATAAACATTCTTTAATACAGAATGAGTTAGTAAGCACATTCACATTAAAAAAATATCAAACTAGATTAGTTTCATAAATCATTTATATAGGAATAATGGAAAAAAGTAACATACGTAACACTTTGGGTGCATATTTGTTTTCAAAGGTCCATATATGTGATGCAAAATAGCTTACTTGAATGATATAGCCAAATGAATTTGGAAATCTTACCTTATGGTTTGCACTTTTCAGAAGTCATGTCATTTACTAAAATTATCAAAGATGTTGATGGGATATATATATAATTGGCTGTTACAAGGTAATGGTGCCATTACCAGAGTGCTAGCATATTGCAAAATCCTTGTGAGATAAATCTGATAGAGGATTAATAAGTTGTATAGGAAAATTCTTTACAACCCTTGGATAATATATGAAGATTTGCTCTTTAACTTCTACCTGATGGGTTTTCTTTGATCTTTTAAGTTGTTACTCGCACATAGCACTGAATGTTACAAACTTTCCATGAGTATTATGTCAACTATATTTGATGTCTCTATAAAAGAAGAGGGTTTATGGTAGTTTATGTTTTGAGTTACTTCCTCAGCAAATGAGCCAGAGTAAAAAGAAGTACATGGACCTGTGCCAGCATGCAAATAAGTACAAGCAGGTTGTGTTGGAGACCATATCTTGAATGTTTAATGGTATTCAGAGAGTAGCGTATGTAACCTGGGCTGTAAAATAGTGTAAGACACCATAATAAGGAACATTCATTTCAAGCCTTATAGATTTACTATATTCACTGACGGATGTAATACATGTATAGTCAAAAACTGCCATACTGATACTTAGAAATAACATATGAAATACTAAGTAGCCTATACAACAGCAAAAACTCAAGACATTTATAAAAATAAATGCTAAAATTTCGTAACTGTGCTATAAGATGTGACAGACTTCAAAAAAGTGTGAATATGTCATGTAACGTACGTAACATGGTGTTACCCGTTAACCCTGCCACTCTCAGAGGGCTATCATATTTCATTTTGTGACTTGTATAATGTAGTATCTGGAAATCATAGTGTATGAAATTCCTCCTGGGGGGAAGTGGGGTCTATAGCCAGCGCGAGGCCGGGAGAATTACAATTTTCATTTTTCTGTGATATGGGGGTACCATGTTCCAACATCTAATAACTCAAAAAGCATATTAGATAGAAACGTAATACTTGCAGTTTTGAAAAGGTAAATAAAAAATCTTTTATATAATACCAAATAATTGAACATAAACTGGTTCCAATAAAATTTAAGACAAACTATATTAGATGCATTTATCATTTAAAAGGGGGTTCAATGAAAAAATGTAACATACACTACATCAGGGGTGACTATATTTGTTTTCAAATGTCATTATCTGTGGCCCAGTAATAGCTTATTTAGAAAATATAACCAATTTGGAAATCTTACCTTATCTTTTGCACTTTTCTGAAGTCTTAAAAAGAATTTTAATTATCAAATATTTTGTAGGGTAACGTATGTAACAGGCTGTTACAGCTTAACCCTGCCATTGTAAATTGGCTAACATGTTGCAAAATCCTTGCAAGACATTGGGCTTTAAGTAAAATATGGTCCACAAAATTCCCCGTGGGGGGAGGTAAACCATATCCAGCCTGTGGCCTAATAGCTGAAAAATTTCGCGTGCCTTTGCTGGGAATAGATCCTGGGTCGCCCTGGTACAAGACCAATGCTCTAACCACTGAGCCAAAGAGTCGACCCTCTGACGCAGTTGTCAGAGATTGATTATATACTAGAAGCTATGTGTAGATATATAGGTGAGAGCGCCTTGCCCGTAACAAATCAAACAATATGGACCCAGATCAGACTGTTCCCATAGGAGCATTCTAATCAGGGTTCATATTGTTTGATAAAAATATGAACCCTGATCAGACTGCTCCTAAGGGAGCAGTCTGATCTGGGTCCATATTGTTTGCAATATAGGCTACCTTAGAATATAAGCAGACATGGGGAACAGACAATGAAAGTGTGACTGACCGGCTAAGGGTTAAGTTTTATTTTCTATTTCAGTCAAGTGCTAGAAGTTATGGCGGCAGCTAGGAAAGAAGATATACAAGAACTGGCTAATACTATGTATGAAAATACAGAGAAACTCTTCTTTAGCAAAGACAAATAGCAGTCCTGTGATAAAAAGACTAATAAATCATTTTCACTTATCCATCAGTGTCAGCTTTATGCTCATATTTCTTAAAATCTTTTCATGCTGGGTAATTATGTTCTCCCGCAAACTGAATGAGCCGCTATGTGATTTCCAACAATGTGGCATTTTGACATGTGTAGACTCAGATGAGCCTGTACAGCCTCCTCTTTAGCTTAAAAACTCCAAATTCTGTTCAGCCAGTAGCTTAACACGTGTAGAATATTCATGCAACTAGCAAAGGCTCTGATCAGACTGCGCGTATGCGCAGGCGGGTCTGAGCCTTTGCTGGTCGCACATACCACATAGTTGGAAATCTCATGTCACAGCTCAAATGAGCTGATTAGAATTTGGATAAGCATGCTTCACTCAATTTATGGTTGGGGGACATAGTTTTACCTCTGAAAAAACTGTTTTAATTTTTTATGCTTTTGTTGTTCTCTGTTGACTTTTTTCAAACTTAACTTTTTCTAAAAAATCTTTCAGGGTGTCAAACAGTTTGGATCCAGATCAGGACCGATATTCTGTCTGTCCTGATCTAGGCCCATATCGTTTGCAAAGGTTATGAATATCAGCAGACAACACGTCACCACTAGCAACGAGAGTAAAAGAAAAAATTTAATTGTGTGGGTTTGACATGTATGCCCAGGTCTAACCATATTTTTCCAATCGCAACAAAAGTCATCTGCTTTTCTGGTCTTCTGAAATGTTTAAGAACCATCTATGACAAACAGTGTGGACCCAGATCAGAGGAGCAGTCTGATCCGGGTCCACCCCGTTTGCTTCTATACTTGAATTCATCAGTAATGTTAGACAATTATTTGCAGCAGACGTCATTTTTCAGATGCATTTTTTCTTGGCGCTTTAAGGGCTAGTTGAAAAGGGGCCAGAACTCCCATAATTTGTTAATTGTAAACAAAATTAACTTAACTTGTATTTCATGATAATATATCAATTTATAAAATGGGAATCCACTCCACTCAACCTTTCAAGCAATGTCACCTGAGGCGAGTTCAACAACCCGAGTGCTTGCGAGCGCTCGTTGTTCTGGTACCTATCTTTATTCGTTATGTGTAAAGCTTGGCATCAGTACAATGAGCGCTCGAGAGCACTCGCGTTTTTGAACTCGCCTCTGGAGATTGCCATTTTGCCAAAAATTGGACACAACTCCAGTATTATAACTGGTGGAGACTGACTTTCAATGGTGGTGGCATTAAAATACAGTAAACCCTTGGTAAATCAAAATTCACAGGATAAGGTACGTAGTCTAAGCTGGATCCAAAGTAACCCACTTTGACCAGGATTTGCAGGTTCAATCCCCTGTTCTAGAGTCTATCAGATGACCTCTCAATATGACCTTAGCTGTTGGTGGGACGTTAAATGCATAAACACATGTGAAATGTAAAGTAACAAGATGAACCTGCCCAGTTGTGGGGTTGTTGTCAGCTGTTTGTTTGTGCTGATTCTTTATGTCCCAGTCAACAATTTTTCAGTCATGTCCTGACGGGACTTCCTGGGTTGAACCAGTACTTAGCAGAGGATAGTTGTCGATGTAATGTATTCTCTACCCCATATACCAAAGGCACACAATTTTCTTAGAAAACCCAATAACGGGGAAAGTTGATAAAGGAAACTACGCAAAAAGTATTCGGGCAAAATTTTTATTGATGTTGGAAAGTAATAATTTATTGTCATAATAATACAGTATTTGGGCAAGCACATGACATAATGGAACTTGTCACATTCTTGAAATATTCAATATGCAGCTACCTAGTGGGGCTAGAAGGCTAATCATCTGTCTGATCCTTCACTGCTTCAAATCTGTGTGTGTTTGTGTGAGCGCAGTCTTGTCTGAGCCTTCATTGCTGGACTATGCGAGAAGTAAACATACATATGCAGCTACCTAGTGGGGCTAGAAGGCTAATCATTTGTCTTTGACTTCAACTACCTCAAATCTGTGTGTGTGAGCAGTGAAGGCTCTGGCAAGACTGCACTAAAAATGCTGCCTAGTGGGGCTAGAAGGCTAATCTTGGTCTTAGCCTTCAACCACCTCAAATCCATGTATGTCAGCAGTGAAGGCTCTGGCACGACCACACAAAAAATGCTACCTAGTGAGGCTAGAAGGCTAATCATTGGCCTGAGCTTTCAACTTCCTCAAATCGCTGTGTATGTCAGCAGTGATGACTGGCAAGACCGCACAAAAATGCTACCTAGTGGGGCTAGAAGGCTGATCTTCAATTTGAGCTTTCATCTACCTCAAATCTGTGTGTGGGAACAGTGATTGCTCTGGCAAGACTTCACTAAAAGTGCTACCAAGTGAGGCTAGAAGGCTAACCATTGGTCTGAGCCTTCAACTACCTCCTATCTCTGTATGTCAGCAGTGAAGGCTCTGATGAGTCTTCACTGCTTGACTATGCAAGCTACCTAGTGAGGCTAGAAGACTGATCATTGGTTTGAGCTTTCATCTATCTAATATCTCTGTATTTGAGCAGTAAAGGCTCTGATGAGACTGCACATTTGTGCAGTCTCAGCTGAGCCATCACTACTTGTCTATGCAAACTACCTAGTGAGGCTAGAAGACTAATCATCGGTCTGCACCTTCAAATACCTCAAATCTCTATATATAAGCAGTGAAGGCTCTGGCGAGACTGCACAAATATGCAAATCTCGTCTTTGCCTTCACTGCTTGACTATGAGAAGTACCAAAATCTGATGCACTGGCTCATTTATGGCAACACAATGTGATATATATTCACAGGATAAACATAATACTTTTTACAAGAAATAATCCTCGGTGTCCTGTCATACTTCACTTCGGATTACCAGTATGCAAACTGTGGACATCATGATTAGCTACACCCGAGAAGCACATAGATCAGAATTTTCACTATTTGTCTCTTTGGTTTTGAATCTAGCATCATCATATATTTCGTTTAACTACAGTGCATTCCCTATATAATACACCTCATTATAACACAGATTTGGATATAACAAGGTCATGTTGTGACTCAAATTTTCTTTTACCATGGAATTTTACAAAGAAATTATAGGAAAATGACCATTTAATGGTAAATTTCCTATAATTTCTTTGTAAAAGTGTCCCTTTATAACATGGGTTACTTATAACACCTTCAAATTCCTATGGACCCCAAACATAGCGTTATAAAGGGACTGCACTGTACCTTAAAATCCAAAGTCAGTTTGGCTTATTCGACAGTACAAACGTAATAGCTCTATATAAGATTTTATTGAGATTTTTTATCATATGAGACTAACACAAGGAACATCCCTTGGTGAATATGCAAACATTTAATCCTAGATCAGTCTGGAATTAATGTGCAGGGCTTATGAGGGCCTTCATTGTCTGCTAATACAGATAACTGTTAAATACAGTATTTTATCACATGGCATCACATCTGAGTGTGAAATAACACCATGTATAAAAATCAGTTCACATATTTACTGATATTATGTATTGAATTTATTAAACTTGTTGCAAAAAAAAAGTGATAATATGCTTGGCAGATCCTTGCATTTTATCTCTTTACCTCAACTAGTTTAATAAATTCAATAACACCTGAAGATTCATGTAAGATCCTCTATGAAAACTCAGAAGTATGAGGTGCAAAAACACCAAATCACACCGCACAACTGACTGATTTGAAGATAGATTACTGTTTCGAAGACAGATTCGGACAAAATTGTCTGAATCCTGTCTTCAAAACGATAATCTCTCTTCAAAAGAGTCAGTTGTACTGTGTAATAATACAATGTCTTAACTAAGAATATGGAAATCTTAACTAGAGCTACAGTATTTTGGCCTCAAAGCAAGCAAACCTGTCTTTGGGATTTGCAACAGAGTAAATGCTTGAAAGTACAGTGCAGTCCTTTTATAACGCTATGCTTGGGGTTCATAGAGACAGTGTTATAACTGAGTTATGTTATAAAGGGACAATTTCACAAAGGAATGGTAGGAAAATGACCATGGAATTCCTATACTCATTTGTAAAAATGTAAGCTACAATATGACGAAATGTTCTATCAAAATCCATGTTATAATGAGGTGTGTTATAAAGAGACTACACTGTAAATATTCAGCTTAGAAAAGTTGCTATAAAACGTCACATTTAGATATAGCAAGTTTAGCAGAGAGATAAAAATAAAGATGCTTATCAGACTGCACAGATTTAGATACTGAACTGCACCTTTGTTATTTGCATACAACAAAATCAGGTTTTCTCACAATGAGACCCACATGTGGAAAAATTTTATCAAGAAAACAAGAACACTAGGTGTTTGACTTGAAAGACACAATAATTCATCTAGGCTGGCATCAAAATAAAACAATGTGAATACTCAGTATCAATCTTGAAAAATCTAACAGAAATCTTTGGCTTTTCATATCTGACAGTAAGTTCTTATGTACATACATTATTTCTGACAATTATGCATGCTTTATCATTATTATGTCACCTGAAATTTACGACAGGCAGCTTAACTCTTTGCATGCTGGGTAATTTTTCATGCTTTTGTTGTCGTCTGCTGACTTTTTTCAAAATTAACTTTAAAAAAAAAAAAAAAATTATAAACACTATCAGAGTGTCAAACGGTTTGGATCCAGATCAGGACCGACTTTTTGTCGGTCCTGATCTGGGTCCAAACTGTTTGCAAAGGTTATCAGCTGATGACAAAAATTGCCACTAGCAGGCAAATAGTTAAATAGTTAAGTGAGTCTTTATTTTTGCATAAGAAGCCAGCAAAAAAGACTTCTTTTCCCTTTCTACCATTTTAAAAAAAAACTCATAAAGCATGTGGTCATCATTGTTTAAAGCAATCTTGTCACATTCAGGCCATCCTTAAAAAAATTGTTTGCTGTCACCCAAATCCTAATTTTCCAGGTGGGTAGTTAGGTATTTAATTTTTTCACTGTTTAAAAGACATTAAAGATAAAGAAAAAATGTCAAAAATTAGAATAATAATAAAAAATCTGAAACGGCTATAATTTTTATGGGGTAGGTTGCATTTTGAGTGAGTCGGTAGCAACACAGCAAACAAACAAAAATTAAGGATGGCCTGAAATATCTAGAAAATTTTACTTTGGATGTGATGTTGGCTGACTCAAGTATTCATATTCCCATGAAAAGATTTTCTCATATCTTTGTCATGATATTTTGTTTTCAATATAATTTATTTTCAATAGTATTTATTCTTGCAGTATATGGCTTAAACAAACACAAAAAGTGAATACAATTCATCCATAAATTTCACTGAGATTAATCTGCCAATAGATTTCTCCGGTGTACCATTTTGATTTTCCTAAGTCCATAACTGACGGCACCAGTCTACAGCTGAATGTGTGAAATACTTTACTTGTGTGGCAGACCAGGTCAGTGTGTCTTTTATTCCATCTGTTGTAAAATTGCCTCTGAAAATGAAAATTAAAACAAATTACTTAACCCTTCAAGTGTCGACCACAACAAAAGTCACCTACTTTTGTCGTCTGCTGAAATATTTTAGAAGCCTCTCTAACAAACAGTGTAGACCCAGATCAAACTGCTCCTATAGGAGCAGTCTCATCTGGGTCCAGTGTTTGCCTCTATATTTACATTAGTCAATAGTGTTAGCAAATACATGCTGCAGATGACTTCTAAAGCAGACAACATTTTTCGATGCATTTTTTGCAGGTGCTTTAAGGTTTAAGAATTATGAACCCTTTTCCCACCATTCACGGCAATTGTCATCTGCTCTTCCATCTGCTTAGTGAAGTAAAAATATATGAACGAAAATTTGAATGACCAAACTGGAATCTAGTTAATATGACCGTTAACAAGGTCTAATACAGTAGAACATTAGTCACTTCAGCCAATGCATTTGAACTCTTTGCCTACTGGGAAATTTTGCACGCTTTTTTGTCGTCTACTGATTTTTTTCAAAATCAACTTTTCTGAAAAATTATTTCAGAAAAACCATCAGAGTGTCTAACAGTTTGGATCCAGACCAGGCTCGACATTTTGTCCGGCCTGATCTGGGTCCAAACAGTTTGCAAAAGTTATCAGCAGACATCACTAATAGGTAAAGAGTTAAATAGGTGCAATTATTGTATTAGCTCTATACACCAACCCCTATTTTGGGAGTATAGCATAATAGCGGACCCCAAAGTGCTTCCTTTTGAATTCGTATTAACGCGAAAATAAACTTGACCTAATTTTCAGACTAGTGCCAAAAGGGTTTTGGCAAACTCAAGGTTTCTTGCCAGTTACAGAGATAGTTAATCACATGTTTATAATTTTTGCGTTTTCACTATATAACATGCCATTCTTAACACCTCCATATATTTTGTTCTATCAGAGATATTCATCTAAAATTTACAGACAGAACATGTTTTTGGTTTGTTTGTTTGATTTGATTCTTTACGTCCCATCAACAATCTTTCAGTTATGTAGGGACGGGTCTTCCTGAGTTGAATCAGTACTAAACTAGGATTAATGTGTCTTGCTCAAGGACACAACGCAGTGACGCCGGTGAGGCTCAAACCCGCGGCCCCTTTGTCTCAAGCCAAGCACTCTACCACTGCATTCCCTATGTTTGTGGCTTTGTAATAATATGACACTAACAATTTTCATCTCGTAGCGTTATAAAAATGCCACAATGGGACAGTGAATAGGTACATTTTTAGGGGTAAGTGTGCATTTACCATGCCAAGTTGTTAACCTTAATGCTTATTAATCAAAATTTGCTATAAATTGTCACCACTTTATCTAATTTCATAAATATAACAAGTATAAATTCATATTTAGAAATCTTCACTGTTTTTTCTCAGACAATATTTAGGTGGTGCTTAACTTTTGACGCTGAGTATATATCCTTTTTTGAAGACCATTGTAGGTCTAGATCAGTTGGCTTCAGAAGCCAACTAACCAGGATTCAACAAACCATGAATCCATATTTATGATGATTTTTGTGCGAGTTGTTGCTTTATGTCCCAGTTATTTTTAGTCATTTTTTTTTCTTTGTTGCTTTACGTCCCAAGTCAACAGCTATGGTCATTGCGATCGGTCAGTTCACCTAACCACACTTTTTTCCTGGGCAAGCTTGAACAAGCAGTTAACCAGTACTTTGTGCACATACTTTCGCTTGTAACTGACAACTACCCTTCTTGAATGATTCAGCGGAAGGGAGGAGATATTTCATAATTGATCACGAAAGTATGAGACTGGGCCGGGATCGAACTCGCGACCCCTGGATCTGCAGTCAGACTCGCATCTGTTGCCAGACACGTTACAGACTGCGCTACGCGGCCAGGTATATTTTTAGTCATGTTGGGACATTTCCTGGGTGAGGCTCGAGCCAGCGTCCCTTTGATCTCAAGTCTAGTACTCTACCACTGAGCCACTGCACTCTTAAGACTTTGCATATTTATGATAAAATTATACATTTGAACTGGTTGGAAATCATAAAGTTGATACAACATTCTGATTTATAACTAAACAAGAGCTTATATGTGTGCTTATAAAAGTATCTGCACTATATAAATGAGGCCAGACAAGGTATTCATATGGGCCTTGTCGCAAGAAAACCTGTCTGGGGTTTCCGACAAAGCAAGACTCAAACCTCTCTCCTCAGCTACAGACTAGCCAGAAAGTTGAAATTTCGCTCGAAGCAAGGCTAGATATGAAACTTTCCAATAAGCGAATAACAAAGGCGCTGATCAGACTGCGCATAAGCACAGGCTGGTCTGCGCCTTTGTTGTCCGCAACCCTCTGAAAACAGGTTTTCTCGCGTCGAGGCCCATATAATAGTGAAACGATAAAGGTACTTACTTTATAAGGATGACTTCCACCCAGTGGTATATATGTTTAAAGACGGCCTGTAGGTGGCCTAAGATCCAGTATGTATACTCCAGAATGAAAGATACTTACTTTATAAGGGTGTCTTCCACCCAGTGGTATAAATGTTTAAAGACCACCTGTAGGTGGCCTAAGATCCAGTACGTATACTCCAGAATGAAGTCCCAACATAAGCCTAAGTACCGGACTACATCTTCCCAGAACTGCGGCGCCAGAGAATAAATCTGAAATGATATAACAATACTCACTTAATCAATCCTTAGCAATGTTCAATCTAGAGTACACTGGGAGATTTACGTTTGAGCGGATCCATAATACGAAAGAGCAGATTTATTTTTACGAAAGAGCGGAGAACCATAAGGCGAAAGAGTGGCTGTTTGAATCATTCAAATGAGCGAAGCTTCCAGGTAAACATCCAGATGCAGGGACGGATCAAGGATTCCTGGAAAGGGGGTTCATATTATGCATAAATGATGTTGGTTTTGCTTTGTGGATTTTATCTCATTTATCTTAAATATACTATGAAAATGAAATAATTTGGTCTCATTGAGACCAAATTATTTCATTTTAATAGCGGGGAGGGTGGGGGGCGAACCCCCTGAACTCCCCCTGGATTCGCCACAGTAATATGCTCCAAATCACCTATTAAGGACATAGCAATGTTGGCCATTAAGGTAATACAACTGAGCAAATACTTACATAAAGGTCATTACCTGGAAAATTCGCCAATTGAATGTTTTATCTATCCGCTCTTTTGACTATGTGGTTCACCGCTCATTTCATACTTCATCATGGTATGATTTCCGCTCAAATGTAATTCGCCCAGTACACCATTGTGCCATTGACCCCTTTCAATGGCAATCAGTGCAAGTTTGACGCCTTAGTCTACCAGGGCTGAAATGGCATCGCGAATCCTACACAGTACAAAAATGTGTCACAATTTTCAGCTAATTTGTGATTTATTCCCATATTTAACAATTTATTTTTGTGTCTTATTCAATGGTAGTTTTAAATTTAATATTCCTATAAGAAAAATCGATAACTGGATGAAATAATTAGTTTAGAGAGTGTTTTGTGATCATGGACGCAGTTGTAAAATTTACTTGAACACAGGTAAATATGCAAGCATTTATGCTATCGACCTTGATCAGTTTTATCACTTGTTTATGCGAGGGCCCCTTCTTTTTCTAAATGGCCCCCTATTCTAGGTTGGATGGGCCCTGTTGGCCCCCTTAGCTGCAATCCTAGATCAAACATGGCTTTGTGTAATAACTGTTATCTCTTAAATAATTGAGCCAGTGCATGAGATTTCCAACAATGTGGTATGTGCGACCAGCAAAGCCTCAGATCAGCCTGCGCATATGCGCAGTCTGATCAGAGCCTTTGCTAGTCACTTGAGTATTCTATGATTGTTAAGCTACTGACTGAACAACATTTGGAGTTTCTAAGCTTAAAAGGAGGCCACAGAGGCTCGTCAGTGTCTATACATATTAAAATGCCACATTGTTGGAAATCTCATGCAATGGCTCATATGTCTTTGACAAATAGTGAAGACCCAGATGAAATGCCATATATCAGTGTCTACACTTTTTGCTAAGACAAAATGATCATCAGAGAAAGAAATACAATATTATTTGGTAATTATAACCTGTAACCCCTCAATATATACAATGGTCCATTCCAAGTTTATTGCTACAAACCACAAAGAAGAATCCATTGGTACACCAAGGGTTTAAATGGGACATACAATTCTGTGCAAACAGTGAAGAGAAACAATCTGACCAAGGTCTACACAGTTTACTAATCTCCTGCACCTGGTTGCATCAATAGATGTAAAAATCACTTTACTTCTAGCAAGTAGTTATGACCCAAAACCTACTTATAACTCTTAAAGCGCCAATCGCAAAAAAAGTTGACTGTTTTTCTCGTCTGCTGAAATGTTAAGAGACCCGAATGGCAAACAGTGTGGACCCAGATCAGACTGCTCCTATAGGAGCAGTCTGTTCTGGGTCCACACTTTTTGCTTGTATAGTTAAATTCGCCAGTAATTTTAGGCAATTATTTGCAGCAGACGACTTCAGCAGACGCCATTTTCAGATGCATTTTTCTTGGCGCTTTAAGGGTTAAGTTCTATCGCCAAAAAGTGATAAAATGCTCAGCAAGTCTCATATTTTATCTCTTTTCCCCAACTTGTTTAATAAATTCAATAATACATGAGCACTCATATAAGATCCTCTATGAAAGAGATGCGACTAAAACAACAATAACAGTGATATGAAACTAATGATTACTTGGCGCTAACTCTTTCCTTGCCAGCAGTGACTTGATGTCTGCTGATAACTTTTGCAAACAGCTTCAACCCAGATCAGGAATGACAATTTATTGTTTCTGATCTGTATCCAAACCGTTTGACACTGCAATATTATTCCTGAGATTTTTTTTGAAAAAGTAATTTTGAAAAAAATCAGCAGACGACAACAAAAAATCAGTAGACGACAACAAAGGCATGAAAAATACCCAGCATGCTTACTGATATTAAACCTCTCAACCATGAGAGCCTAACCTACCCAGTTGACAGCCGCATGTCTATGTGCTCTAGTATATTCCTCCAGATTCTTGCAGAAGTCCACAAACTTGCAGACATAGGGAGATACTGTGTTATAGATCAGCTCACAATACAGTGGAATATTCACACTCAGCCAGCTGAAACAATAGAATACATACACATTATTATAACAGTAACTTGATCTGGCTTACTGTATCAAGTCGAGTGGATGAGGTCATACCATCGGATCACCCGAGACGAGAAGCGTTGAGGGTGATCCAATGGTATGACCTCATCCATGAGACGTGATACTGTACGCCAGATCAAGTAACTATTATAATAATATGTTTATTATATACTTTTTTTGTCTGACAGTATTCTGTATTTTTATAAATTGTTTTGGTCTTTAATCAAGGATAATTGCGGGAACCTGGGCCTTTCCGTTTCATTTCTTGATGTTTCGTCATCATTTTTTTCAGTCTCTGGTTCCATGCTTGAAAATTACTTTAAATAATGCGCTGCAAAAACAGGTAACGGATTTTAGCCTCGTTTTAAAGGATAGTGATACGGAATCAGAAAACCTCAGTTCGTTGATCCCATTTTCTGTATCAGATGGCCAATAAACAGACATTTCCTAATTTGTATCATTTATAGGTATAAAATAAAATATAATATAATACAGAAGAGTGAGTTTGCAAACAGTAAGTAAATTTATCAGCACATCATTGGTTCAGATGAGGAACGTTTTAACCCCTTGTATTCTGATGGATTTTCCCATATGGATCAATAAAATAAGGATGGGATTGTCCAATATATATTTTAAGGGGGCACAGGTAGAAATTTCAAAACAATTATGTACTTCATTCCCTGAAGATTGTGTTTATCTTCGCAAAAAGTGCAGGCCCTGTTGAAATGCCACATTTTGCGACATTTCATCTGAATCTTCACTATTTGCCAAAGTACCCAATTAGGGAGTTCCAGTATGCAAATGGTTAAGCGAAATTTGTAATTATTTTCTTATCCATCAATTTAAACATATATTTTTGCTGCTCAAAAATACCGTCTCATTGAGTACCCACAACAAAAAAATTTTCTTATCTATTAGTTTAAACATATGTTTTGGGTGCTCAAAAGAACCATCTCAATGAGACGGTTCCTTTGAGTACCCACGACATATGTTTTGGTTGAGTAATGAGAAAAATAATTTTCTTTTTGAGCACCCAAAACACATATGAGCCGTGACACATGATTTCCAGCAATGTGACATTTTGACATGTGTGGACTCAGACCAGCCTGTGCATCCTCCTGTTAAGCTTAGAAACTCCAAATGATGTTCAGTTAGTAGCTTAACACTCCTATAATATTCAAGCAACTAGCAAAGGCTCTGATCAGACTGAGCATATGCATATGTACAGACTGATCTGAGGCTTTGCTGGTTGCACATACCATATTGTTGGAAATCTCATGTCGCGGCTCATATATAGATTGATGGGTAAGAAAATATTTACAACTTAACACTCCAAAAATTTCCTTCTCTAGACCGGGAGATTTACATTTGAGCGGATCCATAATACAAAATAGCAGATTTATTTTTACGAAAGAGCGGAGAACCATAAGGCAAAGGAGCGGTTGTTTAAATCATTCAAATGAGCGAAATTTCCAGGTAAGCAGAGTGGGGGTGGGGGGGACCCCCTGCCATAACAGGTAATACAGCTGAGTGAATACTTATTCAAAGATCATTACCTGGAAAAATTGCTCATTTTAATGATTTATCCATCCGCTCTTTTGACTGTATGGTTCTACGCTCATTTCAAACTCCGTCACAGTATGATTTCCGCTCAAACCTAATTCGCCCCTCTCGACCTTTGATAAAAGGATCCAATTCATGGAGAGTACCTACCCATATATGATACTTGTATAGTAAAATACTGTACTCCAGATCTGTTCCAATAATCCAAGAACTCCATATGCCTCCAAGAAACCAACTGTTCTCGAATCTGAAATAAAATCGCCATAAACCTTTAAAACAACGCAACAATCATGACTGCAACATATGGCAATTTTATCAAGCATCTTCCTTCCTTTTCAGAACAAATCAGGATTTTTAACCCTTAGCCTGCCCATCAGGAATTTGTTTTCTGCTCCTGTTGTCTGCTTATGTTCTTAGGTAGCCTATATTGCTAGTGATATGGACCCACCAGATCAGACGGCTCCCTTGGGATCTGATCAGGGTTCATATTGTTTGCTTCCACAAAAAAAATCTAGTCTGAAG
The DNA here is from genome assembly GCA_964019695.1 of Loripinus fragilis. NCBI lineage: Eukaryota > Metazoa > Mollusca > Bivalvia > Lucinida > Lucinidae > Loripinus > Loripinus fragilis. The sequence continues at coordinate 26,914,389 of OZ026518.1, forward strand.
TGGACTTGAATATATGCAGCAGACGTAAAAAGCAGACAACATTTTCAGGACAAAGCAATAGTGGCAGCAGATGATTCATTATCTATTCAAATAAAATGTTATTTTGCATGTTTGTGTTTTGTTAGGTTTGAGGATTTATGTCCCAGTCAACAGCTATGGTCATGTCGAGATGGTCAATTCACCTAACCACACTTTTTCCCGGGCAAGCTTGACTAAGCGGTTAACTAGTACTTTGTGCACATACTTTCGCTTGTAACTGACAACAATCCTTCTTGAATCAGCGGAAAGAGGAGAATGATCATAGAAATTATTTCAGGATCAATTTCATGATCAATCTCCATGAAAGTATGGAACCGGGCACAGCCTTCCCTGAACCCAAGCATAAAGAAGTGGAGAAAATGAAAGCTGACCCTGATGAAATACAGTATTTCATCTTGGCCTTCACTGTATGCCAAAGTACCGGTTTACATGCATCCAGAATGAAAAGCGTTAAAGACTGATTTTCCGCATGTAAGTACCATTTTTCATGGACTGGCCCATTTGTTCTATATAGTAATGAACGTACCTCTGAGTGTTTTGCTGAAGTAGACATCATAAGCTATTATAGCAGTGAGTGTTGACAGCAGGCAGAACATCACCCACTTCCAGGGAAACCTTGGACGAGACAGTCTTGTGTTTAGTTCCTGCAAATATATAACACATTGGTAGCAAAGGTCTGGTAAGCAAACATTTTTGAAAGTAAAATTGTAATTATTTTCTTATCTATCGATTTAAACATATGCCTTGGGTGCTCAAAAGAACCTTTTACCCCAACTCATTTAAATAATTCAATAATACATGAGCACTCATGTAAATTCCTCTATATATGCATGTACTAAGCATACTGCTTATTTAATTATTCTCCTTAAAGTGTTCTTGAATATATGCAGCAGACGTAATCCGCAGACAACATTTTCTGAACAAAAAAAATTGACGGGTTAAGAGTTAGGTATCAACAAAATTTCAAATTGTCATCTGCAAACCACATCTAGTGTTTGAAGGGCTATTAATAAACACAGCATTCAAACCATATCAGCATACAGTGAAACTCTTACCTCACAGACATTATTGAGAGCCTCCCAGTCACCAGAACTGTTCCTACTCTGAGCCATTTCTTCATTGGTACGAAGGAAAGACTGTATGGTCTGGTGGAGGAGTTTCTTGTCAACCTTACTGCTGGCACTGTCCCAGTTGTCAACCAGGTGCTGCATTAAAACCCTACAATTAAGATAAATATGTACACCTAAACTCAAAACAGTCATCCCCCAAGAAAGGAACACCTGTGTGAGATCTGCTGTGCATGCAACTAGCCAGTCATCTGAAAATGGGCCCTCTGATGTGGATAATGCCCCTGCCCCTGCACGTTAAACCTGACGATGATAATGACATATGTAAAATTGTTGAGAAATTGTGAATATCTTCTTACCAATCAGTTTTTATATATGTCATTGAAACATTTCTTTGAGTATCCACAAAATATGTTTTGGTTGAGAAGTTAGAAAATTAGTGTTTAAACTTTATGTAAATATTTTGAGCATAAAATTGTGAATATCTGCTTTTCCAATCGAGACGGTTCTTTTGAATACCCACAACATATTTTGGTTGCGATGTAAGAAAATTAATTTTTCATTATATACTCTCATCTAGGGGCCTGTATGTAACTTGGACCAAGTTGTGATAAAACATGTGCTGTATCTCTTCAAAGAAAGCAGTTTGTTCAAGGGGGGCTACTCTTAACCCTTATCCTGCCAATACATTTTTGTCCTTAAAATGTCTGCTTTTTAAGTCTGGTGCATATATTCAAGTGCATTTCAGACAACTTTGAATCATGGAAGCAAACCACATAGCACAATCGGTAGCAAGTCAGATTGCAGATCCAGGGGCCATGAGTAAGCATGCCGGATCCCATACTTTCGTGGAGATTAATCGTGAAATCTTTTCTCCTCCTTCTCCTGATTCAAGAAGGGTTGTTGTCAGTTACAGGGGAAAGTATGTGCAAGAAGTACAGGTTAACCGCTTAGTCAAGATTGCCCAGGAAAAAGTGTAGTTAGGTGAACTGACCGTTTTGACATGACCATAGCTGTTGACTGAGATGTAAAGAATCAAACCAAACAAACCCTATTAACACCTGATCAGACTGCTAATAAGGCAGACATAAAAAAAAAACAGACAACATATTCAGGACAAATAAATATTGGCAGGATATGGGTTAATGAGGGAAATAAAAATAACTGAAAAAACATTTATCAATGAAACAGCAACAATAATAATTATTTACCTTGATTGTTCCAGGTATTTCATGTAATGTTGACACCAGAGGGCGTAAGAGTGTTTGTCTTCATACAGACACAGCATTAGGCAAGACAAAACCTAGAAAATATAAGATATATCTCATAAAAGAGAGCTTTAGGACACAGAAAAGCATACTGAAGTCACATCAATATGACCATAACAGTATTGTCAATGATTTTTTCTGCATTTTTACCCTTGAAGCACCAATCATGACTGCAGGAGATGTAAAATTTAACCATTCCCTTCATGAATATTCATGCAAAGCTCCACCCACTAGGAATAATTGTATAAATAAACTTTAACGTTTGTGCATAGAACAAAGAAATTACATATCAGGTCCACTAGTGAAGGATCATATCTAATGAAAAAAGTCAATAAGCAATCCAAATAGATACCCCCGCACAGTAAGAGTCAGTGAAAAAACTTGGCAAGTTATAATTCAAACCAGCAGACCTTAGTTTTGAAAAGATTTCAGTAGAATCTGTGCAAACAAAAATTATAAACTCCTTCATGCATATGTTCAATGTGACTACATTGTATCCGCAAAATATCAAATTGCTCCATCAAAAGCTGTGGTAGGAGTTGATCGACCCATAAAGGCACTATCAATGCATATACAAAAGCCATATAAGGGAATAATTGTCAAAGTTCTCACGGCTGTCATTTTGTCAAAAAAATTTTTTTTCAACCAAACCGCTTCATACATATGTTCAATGTGTCTATATTGTATATGCAAAGTATCAAATTGCTCCATCAAAAGCTGTGATAGGAGTTGATCGGCCCATAAAGGCACCATCTATGCATATACGAAAGCCTTCTTAGGGAAAAATTGTCTAAGTTCTCACTGCTCTCATTTTGTCAAATTTCTAAACCAAACTCCTTCATGCATATGTTCAATGTGTCTACATTGTATAGGCAAAGTATCAAATTGTTCCATCAAAAGCTGTAGTAGGAGTTGATGGGCCCATGAAGGCACCATCTATGCATATACAAAAGCCTTATTAGGGAAAAATTGTCTAAGTTCTCACAGCTGTCATTTTGTCAAAAATTATTTTTTCTGAACCAAACTCCTTCATGCATATGTTCAATGTGTCTACAGGCAAAGTATCAAATTTTTCCATCAAAAGCTGTAGTAGGAGTTGATCAGCCCATGAAGGCACCATCTATGCATATACAAAAGCCTTATTAGGGAAAAATTGTCTAAGTTCTCACAGCTGTCATTTTGTCAAAAATTATTTTTTCTGAACCAAACTCCTTCATGCATATGTTCAATGTGTCTACATTGTATAGGCAAAGTATCAAATTGCTCCATCAAAAGCTGTGGTAGAAGTTGATCGGCCCATGAAGGCACCATCTATGCATATACAAACACCTTATTAGAGAAACTTTGTCTAAGTTCTCACGTCTGTCATTTTGTCAAAAATTATTTTTTCTAAACCAAACTCCTTCATGCATATGTTCAATGTGTCTACATTGTATAGACAAAGTATCAAATTGCTCCATCAAAAGCTGTGGTAGAAGTTGATCGGCCCATGAAGGCACCATCTATGCATATACAAACACCTTATTAGAGAAAATTTGTCTAAGTTCTCACAGCTGTCATTTTGTCAAAAATTATTTTTTATGAACCAAACTCCTTCATGCATATGTTCAATGTGTCTTCATTGTATAGGTAAAGTATCAAATCGTTCCATCAAAAGCTGTGGTAGGAGTTGATCGGCCCGTGTAATGCCTATAATAGCATAAGCATAAAACCCTATATTAAAAGCCATTTAGAACTACAAAGGGAAATAACTCTTATAGAATTGACCCCTAGCCCTTACTTTTTTGTCTAAAGTATTTGTCTTGCATATATGAACATGTTTGCAAGATTTGATAAAAATCCAGCAATGACTCTTCAAGATATTAAGGAAACAAAACGTTACGGACGCACACACGGACGCACGCACACACGGACAACGTGGAAACAGTATACCCACCACAAACAAAGTTTGTGGGGGGTATAATCATATTTCCATAAGCAAGCAGTAGACCCTGATCAGGCAGCTCTTACAAGAGCATTCTGATCTGGGTCTGCTCTTTTTGCAAAAGTGTTAAGGCATCTCTATGAGGTAAAGGGTTAAAGTGCCAGCAAAAAATGCATCCGTAAATGTCTGCTTAACTCGTCAGCTGCATATAGTTTGACAATAGATGAAGGCTCAGACCAAATATGACACTTCTAGCCCTTACAGATAGTTTGGTGTGCAAGTTTACCCATACAATCTCCAGGTCTGGCCAGTTTCTATCATAGAACTCTGGCATGAAATATAGCTAGGGCCAGGCCTTTAGTTAAAGCTGCATAATCTGTAACTTTTGATCTTTTAATTTTTGAAATAATGTTTCTATTTTTCAAGAACACAGTAAAAAAAACTAAATTTCAGGTATACATTTTACCAATTTCGTAAGTCTTTACAAATTATCAGTATCAAACAACAGCATTTATGTTAAAACTTACCTGTCTATAATTATTGGAGGGACGCAAATAATTACCAACAAGAGAAAAAACACCTGTTTTTATAAGATAATTCACGTTTCCATGCAGTTTTCAGCTATAGTGAACAGATTTTTTGTGAAAACTTAACTTAATTCTGCTTTTACAAATGATTTAAAAAGAAAATAAAATTTTTCGAAAAATGTTCAAAGTTACAGACTATGCAGCTTTAAGAGTGTGTAACAGAAAAATAATTTTCTTATTTCTCAACCAAAACATCTTGTAGGTACTCAAAAGAACCGTCTCAATGAGACGGTTCTTTTGAGCACCCAAAAGGTGTGCTAAAAATTATGGGTAAGAAAATATTACCAATTTTACTCTGAAAATATTTGTTTATCTAAACCTTTGGCTAGGACCATTTTCTCCCCAGAGCAGGTCCTAGTAGCATATTCATCTACACAATAGCCCAGGTTTACAAGCATTTTAAGTTGACATTAATTTTGACTGGTAGGTCCCTTGGCTAGAACTACTTTAATGGGTCTGTTGCCAGTTTGAGCCCTCCAAAAGTTATATGGGCCAGTACAAGAGACTTTGATACTTCAAGCCGCATGGAGCAACGAAGGCTTAGACTCACCAAGGCCGCCCCTGCTTGCATATACAAAGTATGGCTGTAGATGAAAACACTGACCAAAATTGAGACTGTTAGCCCTGCAGGATGTGGTTTCCTCTATGTTTAAACCTACTTCAAGGCTCAAAAGTTGGTTTTTGACGATATGGATACTATCAAAGTAAGGGTGTGTGTCCATTTATTGTTTATGGTGTAATAATTTCCAAGTCTTATATTTTGGTGATTTTTCTTTTACCGCCAATCACGCCAAACAAAAATACACGCCAAATATAAGTGTTTTATAAGTATAACATACCTCCGATTTGAGACTAGCTCCACAGTTGGTAGTAGCTCTGGTCAAGAAGGATGGGAAGAAGTTCCGCAGGTCAGAACTCAGGTTCTGGCCAAATGCAATACTCTGAAAAGAATATCAAAAAATATGAATTTATATTCTGTTGCCATGATAACAAAAGTTGACAAAATAACTTTCAAAATTTATTAGTACATAAACAACAGATTCTCATTAACTCTTCCCTTGCTAGTGGCGGCTTTTGATGTCTGCTGATAACCTTTGCAAACAGTTTGGATCTAAACCTTTGACACTCTATAGTGTTGCTGAAAGATTTTTTTAAAAAGCTTACTTCCGAAAAAAATCTGCAGATCTGACAACAAAAGCATGAAAATTGCTATAAAGCATGGAAAGAGTTAACAGGCCTTTACTAAAAAATTAATTTTCTTATTTCTGAACCAAAACATATGTTGTGGGAAATCAAAAGGACCGTCTCAATGAGACCGTTCTTTTGAGCACCCAAAACCTATGTTAAAACTGATGGGTAAGAAAATATTTATAATTTTACACTCAAAAATTTTGTTTATCTTAACCTAAAAGTTAACTTAAAAGTCCATGATGACTTACCTTCAACTGAGGATATATGGCCATCAATCTCTTCTTTAAATCATTAGGTAGACCTGGTCCAAAGATGAAATCGAGTAAATTGAAATATTCTCTCAGTTTAATTTCACCGCCAATTGATTTGATATTCTTGCTGTGCAGGCTGAAATAAATAAGAACCACATAACTCTTAATGTGCCAATCGCAACATAAGTCGTCTGCTCTTCTCGTCTGCTGAAATGTTTAAGTAGCCTCTATGGCAAACAGTGTGGACCCAGATAGGAGCAGTCTGTTCTGGGTCCACGCTGTTTGCTCCTATACTTAATTCCTCAGCAATGTTAGGCAATTTTTGCAGCAGACGACTTCAGCAGAAGACATTTTCAGATGCATTTTTTCTTGGCGCTTTAAGGGTTAATGGGTAGGCCCGGGAGATTTTGTTTGTTTGATTTGATTCTTAACATCCCAGTCAACAATTTTCAGTCATGTAGGGAAAGGTCTTCTTGGGTTAAATCAGTACTAAGCAGTGGATGAAGTGTCTTGCTCAAGGACACAACACAGTGACTTCGTGGGCAGGGAGTCTGGAACTAGCAACCCTTCCATCCCCAGTCTAATGCTCTACCAACTGAGCCACTTACAGGCTCCACGAAAGCCTGGGAGATAATTATTACATAACCCTTGTTTGTTTTGATTCTTTACATCCCAGTCAATAATTTTTCAGTCATGTATGGACGGGGGTCTTCATGGGTTGAATCAGTAAAAAGCAGCGTATGAAGTGTCCTGCTCAAGGACACAACACAGTGACTTCGTGGGCAGGGAGTCTGGAACTAGCAACCCTTCCATCCCCAGTCAAATGCTCAACCAACTAGGCCACTGCGCTCCACATAAGCCTGGGAGATAATTATTACATATGCTTGTTTGTTTTGATTCTTTACGTCATAGTCAACAATTTTTCAATCATGTTGGGACAATTTCCTGTCTCCCTGGATTTGAACCAGTACTAAGAGGATATAGTGTATTGCTCAAGGACACAACACAGTGCCTCCAGTTTGTCTCAAACTAGTAACCCCTCAAACTCAAATCTAACACTCTACCACAAGGGCCACTGCACTCCTCCATATCAAATAAGCTTAAAATCATTCTTCACCCATATGTATGCTGGAAACCCCTAAAAGGGTATGTTGGCAAACAGTGGTGATCCTGATGAAATGCCACATCATAAAGTGGCATTTCATCAGGATCTGCACTGCTTGCCGAGATAAAACAATTTTCAGATACTGAAGTATACACTTAACCCTTAAAGCGCAAATCAAGACTGCAACAGACGGCAAATTTTGAAACATTTTCCTAATTTTCAGAAAAAATAAGGTATGTTATTTCAAGAGAATCGACTGCCAGCAGACAATTCTCTTGAAATATCATGCCTTATTTGTTATTTTTGAAAAGCAACAAAATTTGAAATTGTCGTCTGCTGCAAATTATAGGTGGCGCTTTAAGGGTAAATGCAAAAGCTACTCACAGTTTTTCATAAGAAAAATTATTAAGCATTTTATTATTATACCCACTTTTTTCTTTAGAAAAAAGGGTATATTAATTTCGTGTCAAAGTCGGTCTGTCGTCCGTCCGTCCGTGCGTACGTCCGTGCGTCACGTTTCTTGTAAATGTATCTCCTCCTAAACCGCTAAAGGTAGCAACTTCAAACTTTGTAGTTGAATAGATCACATGATGTAGAGGGTACTGGGCAACATTTCGTGTGACCTTGACCTTGGACCCCAAGGTCAAGGTCAAAGGTCAAATGTTGTATTTTCTTGTAAATGTATCTCCTCCTAAATGGTTAGACCTAGCAACTTCAAACTTTGTAGCTGAATAGGTCACATGATGTAGAGGGTACTGGGCAACATTTTGTGTGACCTTGACCCCCAAGGTCAAGGTCAAAGGTCAAATATTGAATTTTCTTGTAAATGTATCTCCTCCTAAACGATTAGACCTAGCAACTTCAAACTTTGTAGCTGAAAAGGTCACATGATGTAGAGGGTACTGGGCAACATTTTGTGTGACCTTGACCCCAAGGTCAAAGGTCAAATATTGAATTTTCTTGTAAATGTATCTACTCCTAAACGGTTAGACCTAGCAACTTCAAACTTTGTAGCTGGATGGGTCACATGATGTAGAGGGTACTGGGCAACATTTTGTGTGACCTTGACCCCAAGGTCAAGGTCAAAGGTCAAATATTGAATTTCTTGTAAATGCTTCTCCTCCTAAAGCTTTTGACATAGTAACTTCAAACTCTGTAGGTGCATAGGTCACATGGTGTAGAGGGCACTGGGCAACATTTAGTGAAGGTCAAGGTCAAATAATGTACTTTCTTGTAAATGCATTTTCTCCTAAATTGCTGGACGTAGCAATTTCAAATTTTGCAGGTGCAAGGGTCATATGATTTGGAGGGCACTGGACAACATTTGGTGTGACCTTGACCCATAGATCAAGGTCATATAGTGTATTTTTTGTAAATGCTTCTTCTCCTTAACCATTGGACATAGCAACTTCAAACTTTACAGGTGCATAGGTCATATTATGTTGAAGGCACTGAGCTACATTTTGTGTGACCTTGACCCCAAGGTAAAGGTTATAGGTCAAAAAGCGGGTATTTGCGATGGTGTACCATCGACTTCTGCTCTAGTTTCTATTTGTGAAGAATCAAAATTGTTTCTTGTAAATGGCAATGTATCCTTTGTAATTTATTTTATCACAAGCAGTGAATTCAATGCATATCAAATGTGAGTAAAATTGGTATTTTTCTACAGTGAAAAAATATCGTATTTTTTCACTAGTGACTGATACGATTTATATTTTCACTGTAGAATAGAATAGAACTGTAGCAAAACAAGGCTTTCTTGGCAATTTTGTGACTGGGATTTTTTAACATAAGGTTTTAAGTGAAGTATATTTGTCAAAAATAACGCTACGCATGTTGTGACGTCAACATCAAACATAATGACGTCATAGTTTGACATGGCCTAGCGCCAGCTTGCACGTGACGCCTACCGTAAGGCACACTCAATAGACTTTCTTTAAATGCTGATTTCTTGCGTTTCATTCGTTAAAATATGATTCTAAGCCATTTTTTACATTTTCACCCAATGTTATACCCAATAAACACACTGCAAAAGTCAAATCGAACGAGAAACGACCAAGTAAAAAGTAAAGTTGTGATTTCTGTATTTCCGTTGAGTATAAAATAAAAAGAAAATTTACTTTTTTACGGCAAATACAAAATATATTTCATCTTGTGCGGTGAAAATATCAGCATTTTCACTTGTGCTACGCACTCGTGAAAAAAAACTGATTTTTTTCCCCGCACTCGATGAAATATATTTGGTATTCACCTCAAAAAAGTAAATATCCTCTATATATTTGTTAGCGCCGGTTTGATGTATAAATCAAAGGAGGAGCCTCCTTTGGAACCCCCATTGCAGGTCAAAAAACTCCCCAAGGATTTTTTATACCCACTTTTTTCTTTAGAAAAAAAGGGTATATTAATTTCCTGTCAAAGACGGTCCGTCGTCCATCCGTCCGTCACGTTTCTTGTAAATGTACCTCCTCCTAAACTGTTAGAGGTAGCAACTTCAAACTTTGTAGGTGAATAGGTCACATGATGTAGAGGGTACTGGGCAACATTTGTTGTGACCTTGACCTCAAGGTCAAATAATGTATTTTCTTGTAAATGTATCTCCTCCTAAATGGTTAGACGTAGCAACTTCAAACTTTGTAGCTGAATAGGTCACAGGATGTAGAAGGTACCGTACTGAGCAACATTTTATGTGTCAAGGTCAAGGGTCAAATATTGAATTTTCTTGTAAATGCATCTTCTCCTAAACCTTTTGACGTAGAAACTTCAAACTTTGTGGCTGAATAGGTCACATGATGTAGAGGGTACTGGGCAATATTTTGTTTGACCTTGACCCCAAGGTCAAGGTCAAATATTGAATTTTCTTGTAAATGCATCTCCTCCTAAACCTTTTGACATAGCAACTTCAAACTTTGTAGCTAAATAGGTAACATGATGAAGAGGGTACTGGGCAACATTTTGTGTGACCTTGACCCCAAGGTCAAGGGCAAATAATGTATTTTCTTGTAAATGCATCTTCTCCTTAACCATGGGATGTAGCAACATCAAACTTTGGTGGTGCATAGGTCACATGAAGTCGAGGGTACTGGTCAACATTTTGCGTGACCTTGACCCCCTTGACCATGGGGTCAAGGTCAAATAATGTATTTTCCTGGTAATGCATCTCATTAACCATTGGCCGTAGCAACTTCAAACTTCGCAGTTACATAGTTCACATGATGTAGAAGGCAATGCTTTATGTGACCCAAGGTCAAGGTCAAATCAAATATTTCTTGTAAATGCATTTCCTCCTAAACTGTTGGTTTTGTTTGTTTGATTTGATTCTTTACGTCCCATCAACAATCTTTCAGTTATATAGGGACGAGTCTTCCTGGGTTGAACCAGTACTAAGCTAGGATAAATGTGTCTTGCTCAAGGACCACATCGCAGTGACGCCGGTGAGGCTCGAACCCGCGGCCCTTCGGTCTCGAGTCAAGCACTCTTCCACTGAGCCACTGCGCTCCCTCCTAAACTGTTGGACATAGCAGCTTCAAACTTTGCAGATGCATAGGTCGTTTGTTGAAGAGGATACTAGGCAACGTTTCGTGTTTTTCCTTGACCCAAGGTAAAGGTCAAAAACGAAATAATGTACTTTCTTGTAAATGCATCTCCCCCTAAACGGTTGGACGTAGCAACTTCAAACTTTGCAGATGCTTTGGTTACCTCAATGGTGTAACATCTACTGAAGTCTAGTTTTTATTTTTTTTTTAATTTTCCAATTGGCTCCCAGAGTGGCAAGACAACTGAAAATATCTTTAACATGTTTAATATATGCCAGAACACTGACCTAGATGTGAAATCATTGCATAAGTCTAGTAAATTTTCCATATCCACATATTGAATCCAAACCAGTCCTTTACAATACCTTTACAGGGATTTTTTTTTGTGTCCTCAGGGGCCGAAATAAGGCCCCTTTCCCAATGGGATTTAGGTGACTTTTTTCCCAATTTAAAAAAAAATCCCAATCTCAAAAAAAAAAAAAAATTTTTTTTTTTTTTTAGAATTTTCATTCAGTCACCACACACACACAAGCTACATGATGACAATCTACTAGAATTGCATCCTATTTTCCTTCAATTTAATGGCAATAGTATGTGTAATAGCTAATTTGTTTTTAAACTGACCGAAAATGCTTTTCTTGTTTGTTTAGAAAATTTCCCAATTTAGTGGTTTACCGCGCTAATTTTCCCAATCTGAAAGGCCCTAGGGCCCCTTCCCATACAGTAAAACCTATCTTAAGCAGCCACCCCAAAAAAGACCAAAAATTGGTTTTCAAGACCAATTGTCGCTTTATGCAGGTCAAAAGTATTGCAGAATGCTCCAAGGGGAGCATTCTGCAATACTTTCGACCTTCATAAATATACTATTTGCCATTAAGACCCTTGTTTTGTCTATTTTGAGTGACCGCTTAAGACAGGTTTTACTGTATAACAATTAACTTATTATGGTCTATATACAGTATACTTACTTCAAGATCATTTCCAGGTAGTCTATACAATACCAAGAGATAGACCTCAGACTAAGTGATGGTAACATGATCTGTAGCCACACTGAAATTTTAATCAAATGAATATGAGCCTCGTCCCAACAAAACCTGTCTTTGGGGTTTCCGACAATATGAGAATCAAACCAGCCTGCTCAGCTACAGGGACTAGCTAGAAAAATGAAATTTCGCTTGTAGCAAGCTTAGATATGGTACTTTCCAAAACGTGTATAACAAAGGCGCTGATCAGACTGCGTGGATGTGCAGGCTGGTCTGCGCCTGTGTTTATCGCAAACCCCCACAAAGTATGATTTCACAAAGTATGCACCATTAGCCATATTGCAAACATCATACAGTAAGAATTACAAAGTGGCATAACTTTTACAATACTAATCGCTGATGCTGACATTACTCCACAAAGAGGCATGGTCTAGATCACATGATTTTTAATGTCTTGAAATTGAGAAAACCAAGCAGCTAGAAATGCTAGTTTCATCCAAGGCAACTTTTAAAAGAATATAAATTAGTTTTGAATACATGCTGTATATGAAAGGCCCATAAGGTCCGTTAAGCAAATTCCTTAGCGTGAAATTGTGAATATTTCCGTACGGATAAGTTAAAACATCTGTTTTGGGTGCTCAAAAGAACCGTCTCATCGAGACGGTTCTTTTGAGTACACACAACCAATGTTTTGGTTGAGAATTTGATTGTTTGTTTGACTTGATTCTTTGCGTCCCATCAGCAATCTTTCAGTTAAGCAAAGATGGGTCTTCCTGGGTTGAACCAGTACTAAGCTAGGATTAATGTTCTTGCTCAAGGACACAAGGCAGTGACGCCGGTGAGGCTCGAGCCCGCGGCCTCTCTGTCTCTGGTCAATCACTCTACCACTGAGCCACTGCGCTCCCACTGAATTAAGGAATAACCCTGAAAACTTTCACCCATGTGTATATGAAAGGCCATGCTAAAATTGAGTACCTCTTAGTCCACTCTTTAAGCTTTTGACTCCAACTTGTCCCAGTGCCCAGAGAATAGAGAGACACTGTTGAGACCGGTTCTGAGTTGACTTCACTAAATCTTTATACTGAAATATAAGGAGACATTATCAATTATGTGGAGGCTACATTTGTTTTAGAGCAATCTGGGGAATTTGTTTGTTTGTTTTGTTGCTTTAGGTCAATAGCTATGGTCATGGCGGGATGGTCAGTTCACCTAACCACACTTTTTCCTGGGCAAGCTTGAACAAGCTGTTTACCAGTACTTCGTGCACATACTTTCGCTTATAACTGACATGAACCCTTCTTGAATAATTCAGCAGAAGGGAGGAGAATGATCGTAGAAATTATTTCACGATCAATCTCCACCAAAGTATGGGACCGGGCCGGGATTGATGTCGTGACCCCTGGATCTGCAGTCAGACTCGCATCTGTTGCCAGACACATACGCAGCCCAGTGCAATTTGGGCAAGATAACCCATTAAGCACCACCTACAATTTGCAGCAGACGACAATTCAAAACTTTGTTGCCTTTTCCAAAATAACAAATAAGGCATGATATTTCACGAGAATCGTCTGCTGGCAGACGATTCTCATGAAATATCATACCTTATTTTTATTTTGAAAATTAGGAAAGATGTCCCAAAATTTGTTGTCTGCTGGAGTTGTGATTGGCGCTTTAAGGGATAATATACTAATCAAACTTTGATAAGGATCGCAATAAAGATTTCTGCTGGGATCAATGCAATGAACTTACCCCTTTGGCACTCAATAACTTTTGATGATTACTAGGCACACTGAGGAGACTTCAAAAACATTTCAGCAGACTACAAAAGCAGACAATCTTTATCGTATTGGCACCCCAAGGGTTGATAAATGTGAGTGTCAGTTTATTTAGGCCATGATTTACATGAAATGCAAGCATGTTGGCTCGAACAACATATTAACCAGTTAACTCTAATATTACCTAACAGATAATATAGTAGATAGATCAAGCATCACTCAGTTTGTTTACCGAGAATGATGCCACCAATATTCCTGTGGATACAGAATAAAGATTTGTCAATTTAGACTACAGGTAAAATGTATAGTCAGGCGTGGCTTGCAGACGACATTTTCAACTTCCTGCCTTTATTCTTATCACGTTCATTAAGTCATCTTGCCGGTATCGTTATATGCTGAAATAAATTATCACCTTGGAATGGACAAAACATGATGCATGAATAATGCTTGAGTTACGGGATTACCGCTTACGGGTATAAATTGATGCTGGACATCATTCTCGGTAGACAGGATTATATACATGCATGTTAGCCTAATGTATACGCAACAAGAAAGTAAGTCAGAATTTGCAAAAGCTACTAACAGCATATAAATTTTGACGTTTTAGGACTCAACCAACGCGATATATTCATGCTACATTGGTTCAAAAGAGACACACTGAGACTATTTACGGCAAAAAGTGACCCCCGTCATACCCTGGTTTGAAAATACATACCTGAGACAGTTTTGAGACAACAATATCTGGATTTTTTCTGGCCAGGAGTTGTAAGAAGATTTTGTAGCCAAATGTAGAGCCACCACCAGCCTGGTTAGGATCTAACATCATGTGTATACAGAAGTATAGAAGGTGCTCCAGCGTCGCAGTGTTGCATTCATTCAGAACTGATGAGAAAACCTTTGTACAGTCTTTGGTCATAACACATAAGGGGAAATCTGAAACAAAAAAAAAACATTAAAAAGTTTTATTTTCGTGTTTCTCAAAGCTTTTTCTGCTATATAAGCATTGCTCTGTTCAAAACTGTTGTAAAAATTTTGGTACTATCAAGTCTTAGGGAGAAAATAAATCAAATCTGTTCTAGCCAATGCAGCTCATACTGTGGGTCTAGATTAAACAAAAATTTCAGCATAAAAATGCTAATAATTTCTTACCCATACGTTTTAACATATGTTTTGGATGCTGTTTTGAGAGGGTTCTTTTGAGTACCCACAACATATGTTTAAGTTAAGAAGTAAATAAAATATTTTTAAATTTCACACTCTTATCTAGAGGCCTGTGTGCAGGACCTAGAGGGGGCGCTCTGACACAATATTGTAAGTTGGGTTCTGGAGCAGTTATTATTAAAGGGAATATTCAGACCCTATTAATATTTATCTAGATCAAAAAAAAATTCCTCGTTAATTACTAATTTATTTTTACCACTCTGCTTCTTCATCAGCTAAGGTGATTAAAAGCAAGTTTATTGCCCATAAAACCAATAACTGGCTGCTGACATATTTTCCCTCATGGTTACCAAATAGCTTTAAATCAAGCACCTGGTCACCTCAGTTGTGAGTTAATGGCGCCACATCTCAGTGGAGAGAGCTTATAATTAGGCTGTGCTTCCATTCAATTATTTCATTGAGTAATAATGGCTTCAAGTGATAAGAATGAGAATTACTTTACACAGGGGCTACCTTACATGTTTGCACTACAGAAATAAGCAGTCTGGTTCAGGGCCCCTAAGTAAGTAATAGTTAATAGCATTAATTGAAATTGTAACATTTAGCTCTGTGCATGATATCTTCGGCTTTGCAAACATTTTGAACCCAGATCAGGCCCACTAAAATAAGGGACCTGATCAGGATCAAAACTGTTTGGTGCTCTGATCGCATTCTTGAAAAAAGTTTTTTTGAAAAGTGATTTCTTAAAGAAAAAGGCAGACAATTAAAACATTCAAAATAATCCTGTATTCGCAAAGAGTACATGTATTTGCATTGTTTAATGTCATAATTTTTATCATTCCTATTATCATTTCCATAAATCTGAGCAAATTCTTGAAAATTCAAACCAAGTCCAGTTTATTAGGTCCAATCCAACAAAATGGCTTGCAAGCCTAACAGACTCAGATCAGCCTGCGCATTGATCCATGCAGACAGCAAAGACTCTGACCATACAGTGTCTATATCCAGGCTGATCTGGGTCTCGACTGGTTTTTCATGAATCTGCCAATTCTAGCCAGAGTCCTTGAAGCTTGGATACTTTAGCTACCCATTATGTTGCTGTGAAAACACTGACCAGAATATAATCAAACGCAGATGCGGTGCTTGGTGCTCATACCATTTTACTTTAAACTTGTTTGTGTCGTCCGCTGATAAGTTTTACAAAAAATTTGATAAGTGATATGACATATTGTCGGGCCTGACCTGGATCCAGTCTGTTTGACACTCTTTGATAATCTTTCCAAACAGTTTAGAAATAGATCAGACCAAACATTAAACACTGACTGTAATTAACCTGCTTGACCTGATAACTGCACCTTGTGTAGTGCTGCCTGAGGAATTCTTCTTGGAGTATTCAAGCGATTAATGGCGATCCCCTGTGGCATGTGAGTGCAATTAAGTTATGGGCTTATTGGAGCAGTTCCAACAAAAGAAATGGTCATATGGTTCCCAGTATACTGTTAGGTCTATTAGAAATGCATATGAAAAAAAAGTCGGAATTATCACTTTAAACTCTTTGCCTCCAGTGTAGTTTTTCATGCTTTTTTGTTGTCTGCTGATTTTTTTCAAAATCAACTTTTTCGAAAAATTCTTTCAGGAATACCATCAGAATGTCATACAGTTTGGATCCAGATCAGGCCAGACATTTTGTCTGGCCTGATCTGGGTCCAAAACTGTTTGTAATGGTTATCACCGGACAGCACTAGCACTAGTAGCAGGCGAAGAATTAAATTACATTTATTGGTTTAAACAATATTTTATTCAAGATAATTTGCTATTACATGGTATATAAGCACATGGTATAAGTAGGATCTGACATTAAGCTATATTTACATTTTCAAAGCAAGCCTTTAATGAATCTTTAGAATTTTGCAACCATTCATAGCCTCATGAATTACACAAAATTTGATTGACAGCTGCCAAGCTCACTTGCCAATGCCATGCAAAACAAGCTTCTTGTTTGCTCCAATGGCTGTCCGTGTTCACACTGGCTGTTCCCCTTTTCCATTTTGCAGTCCAACAAAACCGTTAATATGATTAAATAATAAATACAAAATTGATTTATCTCCTAAATTATAAATAATTTCTATACATTAGTTATTTATAATAAAATATAAATATAAGCAATAAATTAAATTTTTGGAAGGTTCATGGAATCATGATTACTTTTGGTCTCTTGCAAAGTTAACGAAGGCTTCACTTACTTTGCAAGAGACCCGAAGTATTCATGATTCCACGAACATTCGAAAAATTGAATTCATTTCTTAAATGAGGCTCACCTTTATTCTCTGACTTAAGATAGGTGTCTGATTCTGGAACCAACTCCAGCTTCATGTTGAGATACGTGACTAAATCCTTCAACCAGAGCTCCGACTTGCCAGGAAAATGTCCTTTAGACTGGAGAAGAACTGATCGTAGTTCTTCCTCGTTCACCTGAAGACATACAGTCACAGGTTTAGATAAACAAAAATTTTAAGCGTAAACTTAAAAATATTTTCTTACCCATCAGTTTAAACATATGTTTTGGGTGCTCAAAAGAACCGTCTCATTCAGACGGTTCTTTTGCTTACTCACAACATATTATACTAGCCAAAAGTTCTAACCGGTCACCTGTATTTCATTAATTTTGTTCAAAATGAAAAATGACATGACAACACTTTTTTCATCTCGAAATGGCTAGACGAGCCATGTACCCTAGACAGAAAAGTTATTGGCAAAACATTCAACAGTTCATGCAGGATGCCCATTTGAATAGTGGTACCCCCATTTTCAAAATTCGCATTTTGGCGCAATTTGTAAGTCATGACTTTTTTTAAATAACCCACTTTCGCGCGCAAAACATTTTCATTTCAAAAGCAAAACTTATATTGAACACTATAGTGCTGAAATGAACGCTCAATTTGCACGAAACTCAACGTTTTTGGCCAAAATGACGAAAATTACCCCACCATTCAATGCAAATTCTTGTGAATTTTAATATTGAGGGTATGTGTATTCAGCAAAGCCTCCCGGATACAATTTTAAGAAATTTGCTAAGTCGTTTTCTGGTATCATTTACTTATAGGTTGGCATATTCGGGAATGAGAATGAAATCTATATTGTGCTTAAAGCTTTTTAGAAAATTGATAAAAACACACGTGACTGGTTAGAACTTTTGACTAGTATATGTTTTGGTTGCAAAATAAGAGTTATTTTTTTGGTACGCACTCTTAACTAAAGGCCCGTATACAGTATTTATTTCTAGCTCTTTCCTTGCTAGTGGCCACTTTTGTCGTCTGCTGATAACCTTTGCAAACAGTTTGGAGCCAAATCAGGACCAGTCCTGATCTGAGATTCAAACTGTTTGACTTGATAGCGTTCCTGAAAAACTGTTTTGAAAAAAGTTATTTTTTTTTTTAAAAAAGTCAGCAGACGACAACAAAAGCATGAAAAATTACCCAGCATGCAAAAGAGTCTATGTCTGTAGCAGATGACCACCATGCTTTCTGACTTCTAAAGTGATGTATTAACGCATTGTAAAACTTTATTGCAACATAAGAGCATTTTACAAACGTGTCCCATATTTTTACCCCTAGCCCCACCCCAGGAATGAACCCAGGGGTCTGTTCTTCACTTATCACAGAAGATCATCCCAGGCATCCAAGTTCCAGTTTTAAATATTTTCTGTTTTAGTGACTGGCAAGATTTAAGCATTTGAAAAACTTAAACACAGTGTGATGGGAATTCGGATGTGCAGGCACACACGAACGACCAGGGTGAGTACAATATCTCTTCTTTTACTTCGTACAGACAAGCTAAACATGATTTTTCAATGAGGCACTTCCAATAAGCACATGTCTTTCTTGAGAAATAAGAAAACTAGCAATCTGATTATCTACACTTTCCATGAAAGCTTAATATTTACTGGGAACCCCTACCCCAGAACTTTCCAAACAGTGAAGAACCAGATGAAATGCCACATCATGTGGCATTTCATCAGGGTCTGCACTGTTTGTTAGGATAAAAACAATCTTCAGGGAGGGGAGTACAGCTTAATTTAGAAATTCTAACAAGTAACCCCTTCATATGCACAATGAAACATCTCAGGCTCATTGAATCAAAAGAATTCATTGGTAATGCAAAGGGTTAAGAAAGGTGCTTGCTTATGACAGGTCTATTAACCCTTATTTCGCCAGATACATTTATTTACAGTAAAACCTGTGTAAAGCTGCCACTCAAATATAGAATAGACAAAATAAAGATCTTAAAGACAAATGGTAGCTTAATGAAGGTCAAAAGTATTGCAGAATGCTCCCCTTGGAGCATTCTGCATTACTTTTGAGCTGCACTAAGCAATATTTGGTCTTGAAAACCAATTTTTGGTCTTTTTGAGAATGGCCATTTTACACAGGTTTTACTGTACTCCTACTGGGTATTTTTAATGTACTACACTCCTGTTCATTCTTATCCAATTAATTTGACAGTTATTAGGGTGTATTTACAAGCAAAGTGGAAAACTGGATCCTGATCAGCTGGCTTCTCAGAAGTCAGCTGATCTGGATCTATACAATTTTCAAACAGATTATATTTGGATGTTACTAAGCCTGGCAAATGTTGAAACTGTATGATAATTACATTCAAAGATAATGTCCCCAAAATCCTGGTCTCTGCACCAAATGTGAAAGATGGAATATCCTAATACGATAGAAGTATGATATTTACACTCTATATTTTCCCACAAATCCTGGTTTCTGCTCCAAAATGTGAAAGATGGAAAAATTCCTATTAATAGATTATGGAGTTGGGTAGGGTCAACTGCTCTCACCTCCTTCATGGCTTCTTCAAATGTCCTTTTCCTCTTGTCCTCTGGTTTCTTGCCATTCTTTACAACAATCTTTTTCTTATGTGCCCCTTCAGCTATACCCCTGCCAGCAGCTTCCTTGGAGTCAAGTTTATCTACAAACTTCTCTTGCCGTTTCTCTTTCTCCTTGGCTACAAATGCTTCATAGATTGTTGATTGTTCTTGGATTGGATCTAGCAAGAAAAGGAATGAGTGAATTTTTGACATTTCAGAAACAGATTTTATCATTTCTATTTCATGGGCGGATCCAGAGGGGGGACAGGGGGTCCGGACCCCCCCCCCTGAAAAATCACAAAAATATAGGTTTTCTTAGCAATACTGGTCCGGATCCCCTGAAAAATCACAAAGCTACCAAGCCAGCATTCTACGTTGGGTCATCTTCGGTCCACCAGTGAAACACCATTTAAATGGCGTTTTGCTGGCGGGCCGATGATGGCCCACTTATAGTGATATTTGGATCCTCTATCCCCTCATCAACTAAAAAAAAATATAGACCACCTCTGACAAAACTTTCTGGATCCGTGCATGTATTTGATGCTTTATGTCCCAGTTACTCTCAACAATTTTTCAGTCAAATCTGAACGTTTTGCTGAGTGAAACTACTATCAATCAGAGAGGATAAAGTGCATTTTTACAGAAAACAACACAATGCGTCCAATGAGGTTCAAACCATGGACCTCTTGATTTCAAGTCAAGCACTCTACCAATGAGCCACCGCACTCTCTGATAGATATTTCAGTGAATTGGCAGCATTTGCAGATCCAGAAATTCTGTCAGGGGGCCTGGGGAGGATACTGACAATGTTTTTAGTCATCAACATATTTCACAGAGGGCCGTACAGACCTCCCTCGAGAGGCAATTGGACCCATGGGGTCCAATTGCTTCTCCAGGGTGGTCTGTACCAGAATTTCTGAGAAACCTAGTGCCAACGGTTGATTTTCCAGAGTGGGGGGTGGGGTTCCAGACGCCATGTCCCCCCTCTCGATCCACCAATGGGCATCAACAGAAAAGTTAACCTAACATGATAGCACATGTTATCCTACCCTTTACTAGGCTAAAAAAGTGAACTTTCTTGTGTGATCTTTACACTTGTTGGTTTGGCTAAGAGGATTTTTAGAAATTTTATTCTATCATACATAGGGTGTCCAGATATTATTTAGCTCTGACAAGCTAGATACCTCTGCTGTACAAGTTACAATTCCACTAGCATTTCTAGCTCTAGCAAAAATATTGATTAGTGAAAAAAAATCATCAAATTGTTCCTGCAGTGGTATGTATCAATGGTTTGACTGTCACTTTCCAGTCTGAGATAGTTTCACAGGGTATTGCGGCTTGGTAAAGGGTATTTCCCCCTCAACTGGCTTTCCCCCACCACTAGAGTAGACAGTTGGTGTCTTAGAAGCAGAATTGCTTAATTCAGACGTCTATCTCCATTGAAGTATATATATTATATACAGTAAAACCTGTCTTAAGCGGACACTCAAAAATAGACAAAAAAATTGTCTTAAAGACAAATTGTAGCTTAATGAAGGTTGAAAGTATTGCAGAATGCTCTCTTGAAGCATTCTGCAATATTTGACCTGCATTTATCAATAATCGGTCTTGAAAACAATTTTTGGTCTTCTTTTTGATTGGGTTTTATTGGAGCCAGCTAATGTTGATATGAACTGTTTTCAAACAGGGTATATTGGGATGTAGCTTGGTAAGGGTTGATTCTTTAAGATCCTTTTTACCCATAGAAGCCTAGCGACCTTTTTGTGGGACAAACATGAAGACAAAACAGTGCAGACCCAGATCAGACACCACAAAATGCGGCATCTGATCAGGGTCTCCATTGTTTTCTTACAGAATATTCTATTGAAATTTGAATAAAAATGAAAAATATAACAACCCTTAAAATTGAAATGGACAAGTCCAATTGGGAATTTCCATGTGGCTTAAATGGGCTAATAATCACATTAAAAGACATTTCCCCAAAATCTTGGACCTGTCCTAAACTGTGAAAAATGGAAAAATCCTTTGAGATTGAGTTGGGGACTGGGGAGGGGCAACAATCCTTACTTCCTTTAACATGTAGAATATTTTTATATACTACAATCATCCCCAATTTTTATTGTTAAACTACATTATTCAAGTTATAAGTAGGGTATGTGTCTACTTAACAAACAAAGTGGAAGAAAGTGTTTGCTTGTTTGATTTGATTCTTTACGGCCCATCAACAATCTTTCAGTTAAACAGCAACGGGTCTTCCTGGGTTCAACCAGTTATAAGCTAGGATAAATGTGTCTTGCTCACGGACCACAATGCAGTGACGCCGGTGAGGCTCGAACCCACCGCTTCTCAGTCTAGAGTCAAGCACTCTACCACTGAGCCACTGCGCTCCCTCGGAAGAAAGTGTTGATCCTGATTAGATTGCTTCATCAAAAGCCAGCTGATCGGGATCTACAGTGGTATCTAGAAAGGATAAATCTGGGTTCAGCAGATCAAGGAAGGGTTTTATCAAAGTCTGAGGAGGTACACATGGTTTTTATGTAGGCCTCATATTATTTTTTCACTGTGTCATACACTGGACTAGAGATAACTGCATGAAAATTCTCCGATTTTAGCCATTTTAAAATTTTAAAGCACTGTTTAAATCTAATGGGTGCTTGGTTGGATTTTTTATTTGAACGTATTGGAGGAATACCTGTATGTAGGGTTTAATTTGATACTTTTGTGAGTTGTTGGGCTTTCCAAAAGGGTGGATCACACCCATTTCCTTACTTCTGCCGAATACTTAGGACTAAGGGTTCAGCCAGTTTAAGAACCCTTAAACAAGAGTGGAAGAAATCACCACCCAAATGGCATTTCAGACTGCATCAGCTGCTAGACTCAGGGTCTAGAGGTACAGGCTCGTACCTGTTGCAAGCGTAGACACTTCCAGTAAACAAAAAACAGACCAGTCACGGACACACAGACCAATAGAAAAAATGGTAAAGAATAAAGTTTTATTGAGATCTGTTTATTGTTTAATTAACCCTAATGGTCCGTAATGAACCCAAACCCATGATTGTTAGCATTTGATGGGCATGTTAGTGGTATTGGACGTTAGTCTGTAATTTATAGGTCCGTGAATAGAATGGTCCGTGAATGGTTATTGTTAGCATTTAATGGGCTTGTCCGTGAATGCAATGGTCCCTGAATGGTGATTGTTAGCATTCAAGGTACATTATAGTTTGATGTGGGTCCATGAATGGAATGGTCCGTGGATATAGTTTGACTTTGGTCCATGAATGGGATGGTCTGTGAATGGATTGGTCTGTGAATGGAATAGTCCTTGAATGGAATGGTACTAGGAGAAAAAACAAAAACAAACAAAGAATGATATCATTTAATATCTACAATCCAGGAATTTTATTATTTTTGAAGATCGAATTTGGCGCTGAGTTTGGGTGATAAGTTGACAGCTAGGATGGAACCAATTTTTACATTCTGTACATGTAAAAATGAAGCCGAGCTCTGGCATGCCACATGTACAAAATATTGGAATGCCTGTAACATTTAACACAGGCTTTTTTTTTACAAGACAGTTTTCTATATAGATGGGGGGAAAACAGTGATTTTCTTATTTTCAAGTCCTTGTTGAAGATGTCTCTGCATGGCAGCCACATTAAAACATACATTACTAGGATCTACACCATGCAGTATGCTTACCATATTTGCAATTTGGCATAGCCATAGACCCTAGTCATTTCTATTAGTCTGTTTTGGGCACAAAGATCTTAGGTAGGGGGGTGCACATGATCTTTGCAACTGCCCTTTCAGTAGCCGTTGAAATATATACTTCTCCGCTACTGTCATACGAGTTGACAATACCATCGTCACATTTGAAATTTGAAAAGCATATCCAATGTAATCCCCCCTTCATTCAGATGGGTGTTGATTATTTGAACAAATCTTCCTGATACAGGTTGAAACTCTGGTTTCACAGCATAAAGTCCTGACTGTATACTCTCTTCGTAGGGAAACTGCTGTCTTAATACAGCCTGGGTTGCGTCTATTATTGTGTCACTGAACCACCCATTGTCGAATCTTCCTTCAATCCTTCTTTTTTCTTCTTGAGATAGATTGAGGCTGATTCCGTCAACACTGAAACGCGAGATAGCATCATTGACAGCATCAATGCTTTGTCTCATTGTGTTTTTTTCTGACGAGAGTCTTGGACCGCCTATCTCATCCTCAGTGCAGCACTTCTTCTCTGGTATTTCAATTGCTGGTTCATCTACATCTCCAGGTCTCAGTTGTTTTCTGCTGGTTTCTTTTTCCCTCTTTTAATATAAATTGTCTTGGCTTAGTGATGTCAGAGTCTTGTCCGTAACTGTCATTGTCATCTACTGTCATTCTCAGAGCCAGTTTGACAGCTAAAATATGACAACATTTTGCATTTTTGACTGGTTGAACTCTGGCGACCATAACAGGCTCAGCAGTAGGTTGCATATAGCTAATTTCTACGAACTTTCATGGTTGAAATGCTAGTATCTATAACGATTAGACGTTACAATGTAACGTTCGCCATGTTACGTTATTTTTTGACGGTCCATGTTTTGTCAGATTTGTCAGATCATTGGTCTATCCGTGTTTTGTACTTTGGTCCGAATTTTGTACTTTGGTCCGTGGTTTTATGGTAGTCAGTAACCAGTCCTGAGTCTGTGTTTTGTCAACCACCTCTTGATACAGGTGCATTTACTTACCAGAATGGGCCTAAAAAAGCGAAATGCACTTCCATTTCCCCACATAAAATGGCTATCGCTATTGACATTGTTAAAACATGCATCCTATACATTTAAAAGCCCAAAATGGCTTGGACTCACTCAGGGACTCACTGGTCTAATCTACTGGCAATACAATAGTGTATTTCCCCTCATAAAATGGCTATCGCTATTGACATTGTTAAAACATGCATCCTATACATTTAAAAGCCCAAAATGGCTTGGACTCACTCAGGGACTCACTGGTCTAATCTACTGGCAGTGTTGCATTGCTGGATGTTAGGTTAACGATTGTTGTATGCTCGTAACAACTGAAATGGGATGAATCAGAGCTATTCATGTTATTTTATGCTGAGTCTAATAGATATGTCAACAGCTGCTAAGTTTACCTGCAACTGCTATTCTGGGCATGTTATCCATAAACTGCTTCTTCTGCTGCTTGGACATGTGTTGTGATTGGCCTTTTGTCTTCTTGGGTTTACCTACTACCGACCAGTTACTCGCCGTTGCCATTTTCAACCTTACTGTGAGAGGTGAGGTGGATTTTAAAAAAAATCTTTTCTCAAACCGGTGACGTTTCAAAACCGGAAATTATGAAATAATCTATGTCTCGTTGGGCGCTTATCGTGATATAGTGCAACGGATGTCACGAATTGACTAACCAGACTACATGCTACAAGTAAAACGTGCAAAATCGATACTTATCCAAAAACATCGACACCGAAATTTCGGTATTTTTTCCATATATGGTTGTAATGCAACCTCTTAATAATCTATGTTTCACCTGTTATAGATGGAGTCGGACTATTAAAGTAAGGAAGAAGGCAAAGATCAGGAATCGATACAATCAAGTACCACGCCTAACCCA
Source organism: Loripinus fragilis (assembly GCA_964019695.1). NCBI lineage: Eukaryota > Metazoa > Mollusca > Bivalvia > Lucinida > Lucinidae > Loripinus > Loripinus fragilis. The sequence goes on from OZ026518.1 coordinate 26,939,768, forward strand.
GGACACCACATGGGAAAGTGACAAAATACAAGAAAATATGAATTACAGGAGAGCCAAGAGGTTAGTCCTTTCCCAGCAAGAACAGACAAGAAAGCATGACAGACACGAAACATAAACAACAAAAGAGGCACCGCCGCGGAACAGTTAGAAAGCATTTTTTTTTAACTGGAGGGCTTAAACTAGTTTCATGGTACCAACCTCAACTTTATTTCTGATGTGGATCAAGACAAATAGATGTTTGGTTCACATGAAAGATCCCTAACTTATCGATGTGTCATCTGCTAGTAAATACAAATCGAGATAAGATAAGACTGACTATTAACTAAAATAAGAAAACACCTAGAAAAAATGAGAAGCACGACCTAATTGTTAAAATAATGCCATGATATAATTATATTAAGAAAAAATGCTTTTCCTCAACAATTAAATAAATCAAAATTGCAAAAATGTCACTCTTAAATTCTATGAACAGTAGAATCACCCAGATATCACTATATACAGTCCAGCCCAAACAAAAAATGCTGCCAGGTGCGTTTTTCTGTACACTAAGTGCACAGGTGCACTGAGAAGTTCAAATGTGGTGCAACTGAGGTTCTACCTTTATTTCACCGCAAGTTAGTTCTTTAACTACTAGTTTACCTATTCATATATGTGCAGGCATGGTGCTTGTTGATAGGGATCGGTTCCAGTGAGCTCTGGGGTACCTCAGGGCTCAGTCTTGGGACCTATCCTATTTCTTGTTTTCATAAACGACCTCCCAGAAAAGTTGTCATCGCAAGTACGACTCTTTGCCGATGACACGGCAGTGTACCTAACAATTGGAGGCTTGGATGACGGCACAGTGCTACAAAACGACCTGGATAAACTATCATTGTGGGAGTCCCAGTGGGACATGGAATTCAACCCCTCTAAGTGCCAGGTGGTGCGGGTGACAACTGCCAGGAAAGCAATCAACACAGTGTATACTTTACATGGTCAGATCCTTGAAGCTGTCACAAGCGCTAAGTATTTGGGGGTTGACATCTCCAGTGGCCTATCTTGGAACTCCCACATTGACCGAATTACTGGAAATGCAAATAGAACTTTGGGATACATTTGGAGAAATATTAAATCAAAAAACCAAAAAGTGAGAGAAACCGCCTATAACACGCTTGTCCGACCTCAGCTGGAGTATGCAGCCCCTATTTGGGATCCTTACACTAAGGAAAAAACACTTCAGCTTGAAAAAAATCAAAGAAGGGCCGCACGCTGGACGACCAGTAATTACGATTACAGGTCAAGTGTTACATCTATGCTTGACCAACTCAGTTGGAGAACCCTTGAGCAAAGACGGGCGGATGCCAGCCTTTGTCTCTTCTACAAGATCATCCATGGAATTGTGGCAGTACCCCTCCCAGATTACGTCCAGCCTACACATAGAGTGTCCCATTACTGTCACTCAATGACATTTCGTCAGATCCATACAAACAGGAACTATTATAAGTATTCATTCTTTCCACTGGCTATAGTCCAGTGGAATGCCCTGCCAGAGTCTGTTGTTAGTTTGCAAGACCTTGAAGCCTTCAAGGTCGCTGTGAGCAAACTGCAACACTCAAAACCCTAGATCCTGACACTGTTGTTTTTAACCTGATTTTAATCTCATCTTCACTGTTTTTAACCTATCATCTTTTATTCTCCTTAACTATCATGCTTTTATTCTTTTTCTTTTTCTACTAACATTGCTCGACAGCGTGCAACTGCCTAATATGTCCGCGAGGGCGTATGGCAGAATATGAAGATAGAGATAGGGTGTAGAATCTTCCAAATCTGTCCCAAACTCTTGTATGAGTGCAATGGCTCAGTTGGTAGAGCATTAGACTTTGGATCTATGGTGTGTTTTTTTGAGACTCAGCATCGACAGAGTCACTGTGTTGTGTTCTTGAGCCACTTATCCACTGCCTAGTGCTGGTTCAACGCAGGAAGACAGGACATTGTCCCAACATGACAAAAATGTTGACTGGGACGTAAAGCATCAAAACAAACAAGCTCTTGTCTTTGATATGGTATTACTGTCACATATTATGCTTACACATAGCAGAATATAAAAACTCACAATATGTGAGTACGGCCAAGCAACGATACAATCACAGACAACAGACAACCCCACAGCGAAGCACAGAGGAACCATCTTTCTCAGCAAAATGATTGCAAGGCTAGAAATGACACTAAGGACAGTAAAATGCATTTAAGCCCTCAATCCCCCGTGATAAGCTTGTTCCCTGTGATGGTGCATTGCATAAGTTAGGTAAAGGTAAGTGCGTATGATCAGGCAATGACACAATCACATACTACAGACCAACCCATGGCATCTCAAGGAAGAGTCACAACCCATGGCACATCGAGGAAGAGTCAAAGAACTATAACAGCGACAGAACATTCAGAGCACAATAAAAATAAAACAACCAGCTCTCTCTTCCGCAGCCAGATGATTGCAAAACTAGATCGGACACAAGGTACTGCAAAACAAATTAAAGACTTAACACCACAAACAGTTGGAGCAACAACAGACAATGAATAAACAACAGCAGAACCACTGCCTTAGAACGGACAGTGGCCAAAGCCACCAGGGATGAGTGGGTGTGTATGTGGGCGAGGGGGGGGGGCTTGAATTAATTTTATTGGACCTAGATTCTGTTGTTGTATTACACAAATTAGTTTAGCTCACATGCAGGTTTCCTAACTTATGCAATGTATCATCACAGTCAAACAGCAAAATCAATCAACAATCTGTAATGAAACAATGAAAACCGCTCTCATCACACAGCGTTAGAAAAAACAGTTAAGCCACGGTGGGCCGAGCCTCTGACAAACAGCAGACACTGACATACCAATTAAAGATTTAAGTCAGTGTCATCATTGAGTCTGGCCTACCGTCTTGCAGTTATACAGGAAACCATAGCCATAAACCGTGATTTGGTTTATAACCAGCCATACAGCCTGCCGCATAATATCACTGCTATATTCTACTATTTTATAATGCTTTATATTCTTTTAAAATGATCATTAAAAGTAGGCTTTCCAACGATTCTTTTGAATTTATAGACCTAATCGCCATAAAATGCTGGTTCTGAAACGCCTTGTTGCAGAAGAGTTTCCAAGCCAACATTGTATTTAAAGATCAAATCTGAGCATCTTCAGTAGAAATCTGAGATTGTTTTAGGAAGTTTATGATATCGATAGCCCTGTTTCAGCAACTTACATGTAGCATTCAAAAATAGATTCTGTTGTTGAAATCACTTATATTTGATCATATTCTAGCAAAGTAAGTAAGGGTGCAAAGATCAGGAAGCGATACAATCAAGTACCACACCTGAACCAGGATACCAATGGGAAAGTGACAAACTCACAGTTTGATACCACAAACGAATTAGCAGCGAAATATATACACCATACAAAGGAACGTGAGGACCATCTCTATCCAGAAATGGGAAATAAATAATTTCAAAACTAAAATCGTCTCGTTTATCGTAAATTTTAGATGAAATTAAGCCACTGGTTGGACAAATCCAAGTCAAAAAGGGGACTTCAGTATCAGACAAATTTGCTTTATCTAACTGGGGTTCAGCTGGATATATTTTTCAAAATAAGGATTATCAATGCTCAGTAAGGCATCTATGCAGCTTGAACGCTTCAACAAAATAGCCTGATTCTTGTCAGACAAATGCCTGCATGCGAGCTCAACAATCTTTGTGTTTTTAACAATAGCAGAACCTAGGGTGAAGATTTGTCGCCAGTTAAGTGCATTTCAGCCCTCCTCCCCATGGTGGCTTTGGCTGCTGTCCATTTGAAGGTGGCGGTTCTGTTGCTGGTGTTGTTTTTGGTCCTTGTTTTGTTATGGAGTACTCAGTGTCCTTTGATGTTTTGCAATCAGCTTGCTGAGAGAGAGAGAGAGAGAGAGAGAGAGAGAGAGAGAGAGAGAGAGAGAGAGAGAGCTGGTTGCTTTACTTTAATTGTCTTCCTGATGCCTTATGACTGTTAGTGTTCTGTGTCTCTTCCTCGTGGTGCAGTGGGTTGGTCTGCAGTGTGTAATTGTGGTATTTCTTAATCATACTCACTTACCTTGAAATGTAGTTGGAATATGAGGGCATGTTTATAAAGAAAGCAAGGATCTATTTCCTGTTCAATTGCTGAAACATACATTTACAACTTGACCGTTCCAGGGCGGTGCTTCTTTTGTGGATCATTTATGTTATTTCTGTCTTCTTTTTGTTGTGCTTGCGTGTGCGTCTGTTTGTTGGTGCCTTAGGTCGCCTGCTGGGAAAGGGCTGACATCTTGGCTCTCGTTTGTGACGTCTAATTGTGAAGTTGTCACTTTCTCATTGGTATCTTGGGTCAGGTGTGGTGCTTGATTGTATCGATTCCTGATCTTTGTCCTCTTTCGTACTTTGACTTGAGAAATTTTATACGAATACAGAAGTGAGCAAATTCAAGCTGCAGTTTGGGAATGTTAATATTTGAAAGTGATATGAATCAGGAATTGGCAATGTACATCATGATCAGAGTTTAAAAAAATCAGTGATAAGATCCTAAAGAAATGAACTAGCATGTCTGAAAAACTTAACACAGTATGCGCATATGCTGTATTGCATCATTTTTTTAACGAAATATGCATTCTTGACATCCTGTTCATTAGAAACCTAAATGATCCACTTTTGGCATTCTGGACACCATTCTATTAATCAGGAAACAAAGGAATCCTCTTTTGACATACATGATATTCGTATCAAACATAAAAAGTAGAGTGTTTCTCTGATAAACTTTCATAAAGCATTATTTTGAACAAATGGCAGGTCAGATATATCCCACTGAACTTCAGTTAATTAGGGCTATTTCATTTAATTAGGGCTATTTCCCTTTTTGGGACTTGGACTATCCATAACGAATCACATAGTTTCATCTAAAATTTATGAAAAATGAGATGATTCTATTTTGAAATAGTACATTTCCCATTTTTGTATTTTAACAACAACAGAATCTAGGGTGAAGATTAAGCGCTAGTAAAATGCATTTAAGCTCCCAGTGGCTTAGGCTGCTGTCCGTTCTAAGGCGGTGGTTCTGTTATTTTGGTTTAAAAAACTCTTCTGCAGTAGGGTATATAGGGGCTGGTATTTTATGGTGATTTGGTTTATAAATTCAAAATAATTATTGGAAAGTCTAATTTTAATGATCAATTCAAAAAATTAATCAAACTTTATAAAAAAAAAGTTGTGTATAATATGGGTAACATGCGACAATCTGGTTGTAAATCCCAATCACAGTTTATAGCTACAGTTTCCTCTTATATTACATGACGGTGGGTCAGGCCAGACTCATTGACTGTCCTGAGACAAAGCTTTAATCCGTGGGTCAGTGCCTGATGCTTGTATTTTGTGGGTCTGCCGTCACTCAACTTGAGGTTTTCTTTAGCTCTGACTATCTGTGAGTAGTGGGCCATTTTCTTTGTTTCACCGCATTGTATTAATTTGAATGAGGTTGTTTCTCTGTGATGATACAATGCATAATTAAGGAAGCCTACATTCGAGCTAAACATTTTTGCCACAACAACAGAATCTAAGGCGAAGATTTGGTACCAGTAAAATGCATTTAAGCCCTCTAGTGGCGTAGGCTGCTGTACGTTCAAAGGCAGAGGTACTAGTGTTGTTTATTCATTTTTGTTGTTGCTCTCATTGTTTGTGGGGTTATGTGTTTGGTCCTTCTTTTGTTATGCAGTTTTGGGTGTCCTTTCTAGTTTTTCAATCATCTTGACGGGTTGCCTCGCTTTGGTTGTCTTCCTGATGTCTTGTGACTGTTAGTGTTCAGTGACTCTTCTTCAAGGTGCCCTGGGTTGGTCTGTGGTGTGTGATTGTGGTATTTCCTTATCATACTCAATTACTTTTATTTACAGAAGTTAGTAAGCCTCCGCTTCAGCTGAACATTTTTTCCGTGCTTTAACAACGACAAAATCTAGGGCGAAGATTTGGCGCTAGTAAAACAGTAAAACGCATTTAAGCTCCCTGGTGGTTATGGTTGTTGTCCGTTCTAAGGTGGTGGTTCTTTTGTTGTTCGTTAATTGTTGCTCCCATTGTTTGTGTGGGTTTTGTGTTTGTACCTTTTTCTGTTATGCAGTACTTAGTGTCCTTTCTACTTTTGCAATCATCTCGCTGAGAAAGGGAGAGAGGGGTGGTTGCTTTTCTTTAATTGTCTTCTTGCTGGTATTTGGCTGTTAATGTTCTGTGTCTCTTCCTCCCAGTGCCGCTGGATGATTGTGGCATATCCTTGTCATTCTCATTTACTTATTGACCGTCTGCTCAATGGCAGTCGTGGTATCATCGTGGGTATCTATTGAAGCAAATTTTACGACAGAACACAATTTAAGCACCCCCTGCCACAATGGCTATGGCTGCTGTCCTTTAAAGTTTTAAAATCGGTAAATAGCTATACATAGCTAATGTTATCTCTGTTTATACTCTCCGACTTTAAATAAAATTTGTCTTAAAATCATCACGCTGAGAAGAGAGAGTGGTTAGCTTCAATTGTCTTCTTGATGCCATTTGGTTGTTAGTGTTTTCTGTCTCTTCCTCTACGATGCCATAGGTTGTTCTGCATTGTGTGATTGTGACATTATCTGGTCATAATTGCTTACTTTAAAGACATAAAAATTTGAGCAATAATAGTGGTACCACTCATTATGACTCTCTCCAGGGGTGATACTGGGCAGATCAAAAGGACAGTCATAATGAGGTGATTAGCACTTCCTTACAGGGGCAATAAAGTGGTCCCATGAAGGGATTAGGCAATTTGTGATAAAATATTGATCTTTATCTAAGTGAAATAAATTCGGTTGTATACAGGTAAGTCCCCTCTTAATGTCCCTTTAATTTGGTGAGATACTGAAACTGTCCCTTATCAGTTAATACTTTAATGATCTCTATTGGACAGGAATATATGTCTTTAAGAGGTGACCCCCAAAATATCCACACACAAAAAATACCCCGAAAAAGGCCACTTTCTGACACCCCTCCCCACATACAAATTTTTGAACCACACCACTAAACATAGGGCTATCCAGAAGATATTGATATTATTATTATTATTATTATTATTATTATTATTATTATTATTATTATTAAGTAGATATTCTAAGATATATCTCTTCCTTAGACCATAACAACGGTAAATAAATAGTTCAAGCTATGAGTTTTATCATACCGTTATTCAAGATGGAGGGCACAAGAGAAAAGGAGAATTTACTGGCACTGAAAGGTAAGCCCATTGTCGCATTTGTTTTGTCACGTGCTTGTAATAGTACAATATATGCTTCTTTATCTTAAATCTATGCAGCAGTCCCTTTGTATGCTAATTTAATGTCCATTAACTGATGTGTTTACGTTTGTACTTTCAGTATTCACCCAAATTCATCAGGATCTTCAGACGCTTATTAGATCACTAATACGTTTTTTTAATATATATTATCTATGGGCAGCATCATATTGCCAAATAGATCAACAACAACAACAACAACACCACAAAATTATTTATGAAGCAAGTTAAAAAAAAAAAGGAAGTGGCTATTGACAACCGGCTGTCAGAAGCAATTCAGTGGCTATTGACAGCAGTTTTGCTATTGAAAGCCCGCTGTCAGCAGCAAATTCGCTATTGACAGCCAGTAGTATTTGTGGATGATACTCATGGTCTTTACAAGCCCACTTGCTCGCGCAGTATGCTTCAAACATCAAGCTCATACCCCAAAAGTGACACTCTAGGTGTTGTGATTGACAGCGAGTCACACATGCAAAACATGAAAGCCTCTTGTTTGCTCCATTGGCTGTCATGTGTTCATGCTGGCTGTTCTATTTTTCCATTTTATACTCTGACAAAACCATTAATACAATTACATTTGTACATATTAAATACAAAACTTTTTTATTTCCTAAATTATAATTATTTTTTTTATTTTAGATATTTATGATAAAATGTAAATATAAGCAATAAATTCAATTTTTGGTCTGTTCATGGAATCATTAATACTTCGTATCTCTTGAACAGTTATCATGAATCTCTTTGGGCTTCCCTTACTTTGCAAGAGACTCAAAGTATTCATGATTCCATGAACATTCCAAAAATCAAATTTATTTCTTAAATGAAATGCTCCCAATCTGTGACATTTCATCGGGGTCTTTATGTTTGGAAAAGTTCCCTTCATGTTGATTCATGTTGATTTTGGTAAAATTAAAATCAATTAGCTTTTTAAATTTTCCCCCATATGCCATAAAGTGGGTCAAATGTCAACCCAGTATCATCATTTTTGCCAACCTGGTAGGTTCCACATCCCAAACAGAACATATTTGAAAATGTTTAACATACTGACAGACGAGGGAGTTTCAACAATCAAGTGTAATGTCCCACCTACTAGGGTTGATTGTCAACTTCTAGTATGCTGTGTACTCCCCTCCTAGATTTCTTTAAAATAAACCATTGGACTTGGTAAAATAAGATGAGGACAAAAAAAAAAGTTGTCAGAGCTTTTTTAAGACAGAGGGGCCTGGACCTACCTGATGAAAATTCCAGGATCTGCGCATGCTGTCCCCACCTTAGTATGACTCCGTATATGGTAGAGTGTCAACACCTTGTGTAAAATCTCCATGTGAGTTAGAAAATCTTCATTTATAAGGTTGAGCAACAACCAGCCTAATGTTCCCACCATCTCTTGCCCCAAGATACATGTAATAATAATTAAGTACCCAGTCACCCACTGTGCCTTTTAAATTATATCTCAAGTTTATTATCCACAAAAAATATTTAAAGTAACATTAAGTTTTCAACTAAATCAGTGTATTAGACCCCAAATAACTATATTGTACATGTACATGTATCATTAACTTTGCTGGCTGTCAATAGGGAATTTGCTATTGACAGCTGGCTGTCAATAGGGAATTTGCTGCTGACAGCCGGCTGTCAATAGCGATCACCATAAAAGAAATGCTCCCTGGGGCAATGTTTCAGGGGTGTCCAAATGAGTTTTCCTTGTGGCAAAATTAAAACCTATTGTATGTTAGTTGTTGTAGGAGGGCTTGGGGGCGAACACCGATGCCGTTGTATGTTGTTAGCGCTTTCTCTTTGCACCATTTTAGGATGTTGACCATTAAGTTTCTCATACTTGTCTCATTAATTACCTAAAATGTCTCACATAAACCTTATGGTCAACGTCATGCCTAAGTACCGTTGCACATTCACATTTACAATTCTCTGTCACCTCTTATTGTTCATGGGTCTCCAGGCCCATGACTTTACTGCCTATTCTGTTCTGAGAGCTATTAAATACAATGAAGTTTCAACTCGTAAAGCTTCTCTTAATTATTGCAGTAAAGCTGTCATTAATGGTAAGCATTACATGTCAAATGTCGTCTTTACAAATATACTTATATTGCTCCTTATTACAACCATCATTGCGACATGGACATACAGTCTCCTGCTTTGCTGTGGTGATATACATCCCCATCCAGGACCTGTGTCTTCAACATCAACCATCAGCATTGACAGCTCTTTGTCAAATTCATCTTGTTCTATGACTGACAATCTAAACCTCTCTCACCACCTATCTTTTGTACACTACAATGTACAAAGCATATCATCTAAACTTGATATAATTTACAGTGAACTTTTGGACTTTGATATATTAGCCTTTTCTGAGACATGGCTCAACCCTGATATTCCAACAAATGATCTTCTCTTAGATTCTTTTAACAAACCAGAGCGGAAAGACCGCCCAGCTGATAGCCATGGTGGTGTCATGGTTTATGTCAAAGAGGGACTACACTACAAGCGCAGACACGATCTAGAACCTAATAGAACAGAATGTATTTGGATTGAACTTATTAACAAGACTAAGCATGTATTATTTGGGGTATTTTACAGACCTCCGAATTCTGACTCTACATATTTTTCCTCAATTAATTGAAAGTGTTCTTAAATCTCTTGCATCAGGCAAAGCTTCTGGACCAAATGGACTTAACAACCGTATATTAAAGGAACTATCAAAGGAGCTTGCCCAACCCCTTTGCAACTTCTTCAACTTTTCCCTTGGTAAGGGTGTGTTGCCCTTCTCTTATAAAGAAGCTAATGTGTGTCTTATACACAAAAAGGACGAAAGATCTTTGGTGAATAATTATAGACCAATATCCCTTCTTAATGCTGAAGTGAAGGTATTTGAAAGGTTAATATTCAAACACCTGTTTAACCATTTGCAGGAAAACAGTTTTCTTACCTCTCTACAGTCTGGTTTCATACCAGGCGACTCCACTGTGAATCAACTTACCTTCTTGTACAATATATTCTGTCAGGCTCTTGATGCCAACAAAGAAATCCGGGTTGTCTTTTGTGACATTAGTAAGGCCTTTGATCGTGTCTGGCATGCTGGTCTACTACGTAAACTCGAAGCTGCAGGTGTCACTGGGAAACTTCTTAATTGGTTTAAAAACTGCTTATCTGACAGAAGACAACGTGTAATCCTTCCTGGTGTCAATTCTGATTGGTCAAAAATATTCGCTGGTGTTCCACAAGGTTCTATAATGGGCCCATTGCTTTTTCTTGTTTTTATAAACGACATTGTAAACAAAATTGGCTCTTGTATACGCTTATTTGCTGATGACACCAGTCTCTTTATCATCGTAGATGATCCTGTTGCTTCAGCAGAACGGCTCAATGCTGATCTAATTAAAATATTACAATGGGCTGAAACATGGTTGGTAACATTTAATCCTAATAAAACTGAATCACTCATCATCTCTCGAAAAATTAACAAACCTTTACACCCATCCCTTTATATGAATGATCAACAAGTCTTAGAAGTAGACTGTCACAAGCACTTGGGTCTTTATCTTTCGAATAATGGTTCTTGGCATCAGCAGATAAATTTTATACTTGAAAAAGCTTGGTGTAGAATTAACATAATGAGAAAATTAAAGTTCAAATTAGATCGAAAGTCACTTGAGATCATTTATACAGCGTTCATCAGACCTTTACTCGAATATGGTGATGTAATTTGGGATAATTGTGCTCAGTATGAAAAAAAAGAAATTGAAAAAATCCAATTAGAGGCAGCAAGAATAGCAACAGGTACCACAAAATTAATATCTATCAACACTCTTTACAAAGAAACTGGGTGGGAGACACTTGAAAAACGAAGAAAGAATCACAAACTCACACTGTTTTTTAAAATGAGCACAAATGTTTCTCCGTCATACCTCTCCTCCTTAGTGCCTCAATCTGTTGATCATGCATCCAGCTACAACTTACGTAATTCTCACAATCTCCGGCCTATTGCTACAAGAACAAATCTTTACTATAACTCCTTTCTGCCATCCGTAATTAGGGACTGGAATGAACTACCTGTCGTCGTCAGACAACTAGATAGTGTTTGCTCCTTTAAAAACTACCTCAACAGAGATTTTACTCCAGTTCCTAAATACTATCTTACAGGCAATCGGAAATCACAAATCTTACACACACGTTTACGAACAAACTGTAGCTCACTAAATAATGATCTGTTCCTAAAAAACATATCTGAATCTCCATTATGCAGTTGTGGTAGCGTTGAAAACACTCAACATTTCTTCTTAAGATGCCCTCGATACAATGAACACAGAACATTGCTCTTTAACGAGGTCTCCAAACACCAGCCAGTTTCTCTCAATTTGCTACTATATGGAAGTAGTTCACTTCCATATGAAACCAATGTTGCCATCTTTCAAATAGTACATAAGTACATATCTGACACTAAGCGTTTTACTTAATATCCATCTCAATTGCTCTTAGCCTCAGGACACAATAAGAGTGAAGATGTAGTATGTGACGGTATCCACTATTGCAATTTGCCTATCACATATAGGCCTGGCCTGGTATCGGTGTTCCTCCCTCTCCAACCAACACTTGCACATCCTATTTTTCATTTATTATTTAAGCTTATGTATTGTCAATGCTAACAAATATGCTTAAATCTGAGTCCTGCATAATACATTGGATAGTTCAAATGTCTTGTTTAAGACTTGAATTATTTAATCATAAATTCCACCCATGGACTTGCACCACTGCATGCTGAAAGGGACATACTCAATAAGCACCTATATTTGTTAGCATTGACTGACTTCAATATTAAAATGTACAGTATTCGATATGATCTGCCTTCCACTTACATCTTACTTCGCATTGGAGAAGAACTATATAAGCTACATGCTTCCGTTCTTATCCTCATCTTATTGCTACAATTTGTATTTACCATGTACAAATTAATTTGAATAAAATATGTTTAAACCAAAACCTATTGTAGCAAAACAGAATAAAGCATGTTTGTTGCGCGGTGCTGTCATAAATTTCTCTATTCCTAGAGCCCCATATCAACTTGCTATACCCCTATCAAATCTTTAGATCAACTTTTATTATTAAAGAGTGGTATTGACTAAATTGAGGGTGTTATTAAAGAAGTGGGTATTAGCAATACTAGCGCTAATTTTCGGTGTTCACATACAGTTAGATGCAAAATGTAGATACCATGTCCACCCACTGCTGAGATAAGGCCAAGTTCAGGCCACTGCCATATGAGAAAGAAAACAACATTCACTTGCAGGCGATCAGGTTGTTTCTATTATCAATCAAGAGTCATGTAATGTCTCTGATAGAATACCTTGCCTAGCAGTACTTTTATAAAATCTGGCAGGAATCAGTTAGGCTCTGGGAGTGTTTGTACACAATCGTTTTTTGAAAAGTTGTACTTGTTGTACAGGGGCAAATTTGGGCAGTCATTTCTTAAGAAGCTTGTACCTTTAAGCGCCAGTCACAATAAATTGATTGCTAAATTGGTTTAGAAACAACCAATCTACATAGACCCAGATCAGACTGTTCCTACAGGAGCAGCCAGATCTGGGTCCACGCTGTTTGCTTCTATGCTTAAATTAGTCAATTAGGTCAGCAAATATATATAGCAGATGACTAAAGCAGCGACATTTTCATATGAATTTCTGCAGGCTCTTTAAAGGTTAATGTTTAGACAATGTATTTGTTTCAATCTAAAAGGGAAAACTTTTTGACAACACCACTACAGCTTCAAAACCAGGGAAGCCTTCCTTTCAAAAGGAAACTTTATTTCCGCTACCATTCCCACACTTGTACTTGTTGCGAAGGATGCTTCATTGGGAATGATTGCATTTCCGACGTTATTGTTTATAATTTTTCCGATGTAGCGATTTTTAGCTCACCTGAGCCGAAGGCTCCGAGGTGAGCTATTAGTATACCAGTGACTCCAGCGTCCGTCGTCCGTCCGTCGTCCGTCCGTCGTCCGTCCATCCGTCCGTCAACATTTTCAAACATCTTCTCCTCTGAAACCACTGGGCCAATTGAACTCAAATTTCATATGGAGACTCCTTAGGATGGGGGAACGAAAGTTTATTCAAATGTTCCTGGTCACATGACCAAGATGGCCGCCATGCCCATATATGGTAAAAACCCTTTAAAAATCTTCTTCTCCAGAACCAGAAGGCTGATGACCTTGGGACTTGGTATGTAGCATCGGGGACGTGAGGCCTACCAAGTTTGTTCAAATAAAGATCCTAGGTTGACCTTGACCTACTTAACGTCAAGGTCAAATTTGCTTCCTAATAGATTTAAATGGGAATTTTTTTGAAAAGTTGATTTTTTGAATACTGTTAAAGCCAAAGTGATCATTCTTACTTGATATGTTGAAACTAATGAGGCTATGGCTTTAAATAAGTTTCAAAGGTCAAGGTTGACCTTTGCCCTTTCAGCCAAGGTCGCTCATATTGTGGTCCCATCAATATATTAAAACATAGTTTCCTCACAAACCATTGGCCCAATTGAGCTCAAATTTCATGTGACGACTCCTTATGATAAGTCAGCCAAAATTTTTACAAAATATTTTGGTCACATGACAAAGATGGCCGCCACGCCCATATATGTTAAAAACCTTTTAAAAATTTTCTTCTCCAAAACCAGAAGGCCAGTTACCTTGAAACTTGGTATGTAGTATTGGGGATGTGGGGCCTACCAAGTTTGTTCAAATGATGATCCTAGGGTGACCTTGACCTACTTAACGTCAAGGTCAAGTTTGCTTCCTAATGCATTTGAATAGGAAATTTTTGAAAAGTTGATTTTTTAAATACCATGGAAGCCAAAGTCATTATTCTCACTTAATATGTTCAATCTAGTGTCTATAAATAAGTTTCATAGGTCAAGGTTGATCTTTGACCTTTCAGCCAAAGCCACTTATATTGGAGTCTCATCAACATATTAAAACATAGTTTTCTCAGACAATTCTTGGCCAATTGAAACCAAATTTCATAGGACAACTCCTTATGATTGGTTAGCCAAAACCTATACAAATTGTTATGGTCACATGACTAACATGGCCACCATGCCCATATATGGTAAAAACTCTTTAAATCTCTTCTTCTCTGGAACCAAAAAGCCATTGGCTTTGGGACTTGGTATGTAGGATAGGGGATGTGGGTCCTACCAGGTTAGCACAAATGATGAATCTACTTTATGGCAATGTCAAATGTGATTCCTCATGCATTTATATGGAGAAACTCTTAAAATGTTCATTTTCTATAACTGGGCCGATTCATAATAGTTAAACCTATTGAGACAATGGTTTAGTAAGTACCAAATGTCAAGCTGACCTGTGACCTTTTATCCAAGGCCACTCATTTGGACTGCCACATACATATCTAAGCATCTTTTTCTCAGAAATCACTGGGCTGTTTGATGGATTATTCATTAGATTGTTTAGGACACGTGACCAAAATGTATATGGTAAAAACAAAATTTGTTCCATTATAAGCTGTAGTTGACCTTGACCTATTTTAACATTATTAAGGAGATCAGGTGAGCGCCTCAGGACCTTCAGGTCCTCTAGTTTTATTTGTGGTTTGTATTCTTTACATGTATTTATGAAGTACAGGGATCAAGCTAGGGGGCGACTAGGGCTAAATAGTCGCCCTAGGGGCCGAAATTTCGCCCTAAATGGGACCCAGGGAGAAGTGGGAGTCTCCCTAAAAAAAAAAAAAATTTTTTTTTTTTTTTTTTTTTTTTTAGGGAGACTCATTTTCATTCTGTCACCACACAAATGCAAGCTGTGGTGACATTAACAGACATCTACTACCACTGCATTGTGTTTCTCCTTCCATTAAATGGCAATAGTATGTGTAATGGCTAATTTGCTTCTAAATTGACAGAAAATGTCGTAATTTTGTGCTATAACTTCTCCCTATCCAGGCTATCGGAGGCTGTACCTATGCGACCGTTTTTTCGAGCAAAAAATGGCGGAAAATTAAGACAAGAATACCCACAGCCTGGAGAATAACGGTTATTACTCTTCAATAAGCTTGGTTTCAGTTATCCAAATACTAGCCAGTACTAAATAATGGATTGGAAATGTTCTCATATGTAGAATTAGTTCGAGGTTTGTCCCAAAATTCTATATTTGCCACAGAAACAAGTGTACTTTCTCTCTGCTCAGTGAAACACCGCTACATACACCGATTTGCGAGGCTGTTTTCAAATGATTCCATTTGAAATCACAAAGTAAATACCTGATTTATCCGTGGTTAAACACTTTATATGTATGGTCATTCGCACCATTTATCTCTTTTTAGTTTATTTTGTATGTCTCAATCATATTATACACTGTACGCCACACTGTTTTTTCCATTTATACTGTAACGTTTTTCTAGCAAGGTTAACATTCCATTGTATGAGTATTTCGAGCAAGATAAAGCCACTGTATGCGTATTTTGAGACCAAAAACACTGGACGGGTATTCTGAGCAGAACCTTGATGGAAAAAATAGAGCTAAATGGACCAAGTATGGTGTCTGCTCACATTAGACTGGTAACATTTCTTTAGCCCAGTCTATCTGTGTGTCGTGGGCCATTCTCTTTGTTTCATCAGAATATGCTAATTTGATTTGATTGTTTCTCTGTGATGATACATTGCAATAGTTAGAAAACCTCCATGCCATCTACACAGTTTTTGTTTTAACAACAACAGAATCTAGGACAAAGATTCGGTACTAGTAAAATGTATCTAAGCCCCACTCCAGTGGCTTATGCTACAGTCTGTTCTAAGGCGATGGTTCTATTTCTGTTGAATCAATGTTAATTGTTGCTCCCATTCTGTGGTCCTTGTGTCCATGTTTTGTTGTGCATTGCTTTGTGTCCTTAATAGTTTTGCAATCATCTTGATGGAGAAGAGAGAGCTGGTCGCTTTAATTTGTTTGTCTTCCTAGTGTCTTGTGACTGATATGTCTGTGGCTGTTCCTTAAGGTGCTGTTGGTGTGATTGTGGTATTTCCTGATCAGGCTCACATCATTTTATAGCTGTGTGGCGTTAAGTCAACAGACAGGGTCACACTATTTTTATTTAATCTATGCTTCTTTCTGAAATTAAGCAAGAATGAGTGTCGAAATTATACCATGTAATTGTTGGTATTATGATATAATTCTAACATTTTATGTCATTAATAGACCATGAGCTGATTTCTATATGAGCCTTAGTATTTAACTGGCACAGCTTAACTGTCAGATCAGGTTTGACTGCAAAAACACAACCCTGATGTCTTCTGCCACATTGTTAGTCAATTAGTGCTGTCAAATTGCAGAAGCAAATTTTCTGTAGGACATGATCTTTATATGTACCCTACGTTGCATAATGGTAATAAGATAATGAGAGAAAACAGGCATGATGTTTGCCTATTGCTATTGTTTTCAAAAAAAATATTTTCCTTTAAATGTGTGTTTTATATCTATGCACTGACATAAGACAGTAAAACAATATAAACTTTTTAGACAAAAGACGTATCAGACGCAAAAATGCCTTATGGATGGGATGGATATACCCCCACCACCCTAATATAACGGTATCATAATTTGAAAAAAAATGTAGTCTTTCCTATTTCTTAATTTATCAAATAAAAAAACATATTATACATCAATTTTTAGCTTTATTCTTATGGTATGTTTTAAGTGTTTGACAGACATGCAACAAAAACAAACAAAGAACATACCATTTGAACTGACAGCCCAAGAAAGCATGTATTACTCAAAGAGTCAATTTTAGTGTACATTTTCTGTTGCAATATTTTGTATCTTTGACCTATATTTAATTCTTATATATCGGCATGAAGCTTTCTTAAAAGCATCTAATCAAATGCAGAAAACAGTCGATATGTGATTTAACAATAAACCATATGATATAACAGTTATATACGTTACTTATTTTTAAATGTATTTCTATTTAATGCAGTACAATCATTAGACCATGAGCTGCCAAAACACCTCCAAAGACATAAGTTGTAGACTGTGATTTTCTAAAACCTCATATTTTAACCACAAAATAAAGTATGTTTGCTCTTTATCAGTTTAGAGTTACCCTGCAATAGTAAAATTTACTATGTTACCCTGCAAAAATAGGAATTTATA
Source organism: Loripinus fragilis (assembly GCA_964019695.1). Taxonomy (NCBI): domain Eukaryota; kingdom Metazoa; phylum Mollusca; class Bivalvia; order Lucinida; family Lucinidae; genus Loripinus; species Loripinus fragilis. Next base: position 26,957,274 of record OZ026518.1, read on the forward strand.
TAACCTTAATATCAAATGATTCCCTTTTCTTGCATATCGAATTCATCTTTAAATTGAAAGCAAATTACTAGCAGTACAATTTTAACTAATTAATTTAGGCAGACTGTTGTTACTGTAATATATTTTACTTTCTTTTAAATAAAATAGTTTTTGCATTTATGACACTATATGAATGAGTTCTACTAATTTATGTAATGCACTGTCATTGGAGTGCGCAATAAAGAAAGAGAGAAATGATGAATATTGTATTTGACACAAAATGCAACTGAGAATTTACTCCAATAAAGCATGGCTAATTATATCACTTAAAACTGTAATCACTTAACACCACTTCAAGTCAGAGTGTGTTATCAAATTTGTAAGCAGCATATAAAAAAGACACAAAAAACTACTTACTTTTATGACCAAATAATGCTTTTAAATGCTTATATGATAATCTTTCATCTCTCTGAAATGTATATGTGTGCTTCTTTTTTTATATAAGGAATGATATATACAATACATTTTATCACTAACTACAGCCTAATTTAGATTTTAAAAAAAAATGATATTAAAAGATTGTAGTTGCTTAGTAAGATCTGACGCCCATTGTGTAAGCCACCAAGATACATATATTTATAGCATATAAGCTATTGATTACACCAACTATATTGATAACATTTGGGGACAAAAGCTAACCCATAACTCCTAAAATTGCCTAAAATATGTCTTTTAAAATATATGTCAAAATTGAGAAAATGAAATATTAATATTAAAGCAGACATAAATCCCTGTCATAAGAAAAAGAAACTGATTTTTTATCATAATGGTATCTGCCCCATGCATGAAACATGACATGCCTATCCCTATGGTAATACTCTCTTTATAGGTTGGTGAAGAAAGAATGCAAGTTAGGGAAATGATTCTTCTAAATAGGATATCTTTTAAACTGTTATCAGCTTAGTAAATGATCAGAAGTACAAAGTTGGTGTGATAAACGCTTCTATTAGTTATTCTGAAAATAAACTAATATCAGTTTAAAAGCTAAAACAAGTAATGTGTCATCATCTGCATATGCATAGAGATGCCAGTATACAAAGTAATTTTGAGACATTCTCTTTCAAAAATAATTGATTACAGACACGTATTATGCATACTATCTAATGTTACATGCATCAAATTTATTTTACCAATTCTTAGAGGATTGATTCTATCTGGAATGTAAGCAAAGTTAAATTGTATGCTACCACCTGCATAAAAACTTTAGTACTTTGCAGTCTTCTTATCGTAAATCAAAATAGATATACAAAGAGCTAGCCTGCCTCATGTTAGGAATTATGTTTGTTTATTGTGAACAGCAAAAAACTGGGTACACAGTTTGTTTTAAATAACTGATTAGATTTCTTTCAATTTAACTAAACTTAGCTTATTTCAGATAAATATAACAAAATCTACATCCAACATATATAAGCTTTCAGACCCAATTATATACTGTCTTTGACAACAATTTGGACAAACATAAGACCTTACACTATATTTTTATGGTTATATATGTTACTTTAATAAACTTGATAGAAACTGAAAATGTATCTTTCTACTATAACTGAAGTGCTATCCTTTTCTTTGTTTATGAGTTTAAAAAAATATTTAACTTTGGACCAATCAAAATTATATGTTGTGGACATAAAACGTTCAGATATTTACTTTTTCAGAAATGTGTACGGATATAGTTTCTTGATAAGAACTGATAATTATCTTAGGACAAACGGATATCTTGTCATAAATTCAACACATAAAAACAATTTTGGGATTAAATTAAGTATTTTATGACATAAACTATAAGGTATTAAGCAGTATATATAGTAATTCTTAAAGTCTGTAATGTATGTTGCATATTGACATACAAGCAACAAAAGGATTATTTTACACCAGAAACGATGTTAGTTATAGCTTATCACTCTTATTTATCTGCAGAGTGCTGATGTATGGTTTTGTTTTCCCTGACAACTAGAGAATATTTTTATTGTTGCGTTTAACTACTGGATCATCAATAATGGGTGACTAACATAAAGAGTAAGGACAAGCCTTCTATAACATTTCTAGGCACCAAAATCAGTTGTTGATTTCAAAAAAAAAATTTTCCTTTACCTGATTAATTCATATTAGGCAAACATGTTAAGGATACATGGGGCTAGGCTGATGTCATCTCATAGCTAGACATATATCTTATTTTAGATGTAGTTTGTCAATGATGACATGCATTCTGTTTAAATACCAAAGCTGATTGATGGTATGCATACCATATTTTGTTCCTTCAAACCTTTAAAGGGTTATGATTTTATTTTTGGTGATATAAACATATTTTTGCACAGACAATCTAATGGTGGCTTTATAAACATAAGCCATGTGTATGTCCAATAAATCAAGGTGCAATAGCTAACATGTATCTTAATTGACTTTATATCAGGCCTTTGTTTATTATAGCATCAATAAATGAATAAGAATTGGGACATTCCATAAAACTACAATATAAAATTTGTCAGTGAACTGGTATCTATTCTGTTGGTGAACTATCTTGTCAGTGAATTGTCTTGATAATCATTAAAAACAATAGAAGTAGCGTAGTTTGCTGTTTGTTTGTCCGTCTGTCTGATTGCCTCTCTAGATAGACATGTTTTGACTCAGAATCGCCAAAGGCTTTGCTACTCTAACTACCCGTACAGAAATTATGCTCAAAATACTCATCCAGAAGCATTGCGTAACTCGAAATACCCATCCACCTCACCTCGAAAAACGCTACAGTTTATACGCCGTGTAAGTGGAACTTTTGGTGTGCGTACAGTCTGGAAATGGCCATAAAACTGGGGTTAAGTTTAGAAATAGCAATATGCTGGGGATTAATTAATTTTTCTCTTCATGCTACGGGTTTAACATGAAGAAAATATGAAATAAAAACTAACCATTCATGACAAAAATGTGAATTCAATGACCCAAACCCAGGCAAATTTTACTGAGCAACAGACGTTTCAGCAGCATTTTTATTCATAACAGCAAAATAAAACATGTATAAACGAAAAATAATAAACATTTTAAGAAAAATTCTATATAAGAAGCAAAATGCGCATTCAATCTGTTAAATCAAATAGACAAAATATGCATTTACCTCACAAATTTCTCCCACTGGTGTGGTTCATCCTCCAACGTCCGCCATTTTTTGCTCGAAAAAACGGTCGCATAGGTACAGCCTCCGATAGCCTGCTATCTGACTGTCACTTCTCTTTAATTGTCCTGCAGGGAGAAGTCACTTCTCCCTAAAATTCTGGGCCAGCTTGGTCCCTGAAGTAGGCAATTTGTGAAAGAACCAATTTATTATTTGATTACTAACATGACCATGGTCGCCATGCTAGCACTAATCTGAAAAAGGGATAAAAATTTCTGGGATAGATAGGTGACTATGATTTGATCCTGTGACATCACTGAATGATAATCAAATAAAATACACAATAAAGTAGCAAACTGAAGGAGGAGTGTTAACGAGTACACAAGTAGGGTAATTCAGTACACCCTTACCTCCAACATAAGGTCATCTTTTAAAAAGGGCAAGGTTGGGCGGAAAATTCCACCCCCCGTATTTACCAGTGGAATTTACAGGTATTTCCCGGCATGGCAAATAAGGCTCAAGTGGCAAATACTGGCAATAAATGGCAAATATAACTTTTTCAACGCGAAATACTGGCAAATTTGATTTTTAGCTGTAAAATGTAGCAGATATCTTTAAGAAGTTGACTTAAAGCTGCATAGTCTGTAACTTTTGATATTCTAATTTTTGAAATAAAGTTTCTTTTTTTCAAGAATATAGTAAAAATACTCAAATTCAGGTAAACATTTTACCATTTTCATAAATTTTAACAAATTATATCTATCAAAACAACAGCATTTATGTTAAAAATCAACTGTCTAGAATTATTGGATTTTAAATACTTCCTAACAAGAGAAAAATCACCTGTTTTTATGAGATAATTCACTGTTCCATGCAGCTTTCAGCTGTACTGAACATATTTATTGTAAAAACGTAACTTAATTCTATTTTTACAAATGATTTAAAAAGAAAATGATTTTTTTTGGAAATGTTCATAGAACTTTACAGATCTAGTCTCTTTGAAGTAGTATAAAAACTAAATGAGTGAAAATGTAAATATTGAATATGAAACTACAGTATCAGCAAAAAACCTTTGAATACATTCAAACATGTTAAAACAGCCAAAAATGAATCTTAGACTGAAATTTTGAAATAACTTTTAATAATAAATAGCATCTTAAGCCCTTATCATGAAGAATACTTTATGTACTTCACAGTAACACTTCTCCCAAATTTATCCTGTTCAGCTTAAATCTGTATTTTCAATTAGTGTGGAAAACAGTGTAAATCCTGATAAGATGACCTCTGATTGAAACCAGCTGATCAGGATCTAGTGTTTTCAAAAATGAAAACAGGACAAGGGTTAATTCTGGGTTCAGCAGGACTTGTGTAAATTCTAATTTGACCTTTAAATGGGGAGAAAATTTACCTGTGTATCTGGCAATTGTTTGACACCTGTGCCTGTCATTAACTGTTAAAACAACACATCCCCAAGTGGATACTGTATAGCCAGGGGAAAGGATGAAAAATAAGATGTCATGATTGACTTCATATTATAACTTAGGACAATTTAAGTCCAGGTGACCACAAACAGGGGTGTCTTTAATTGAGTTATAGTACAGATAAGGGTCACTCATCCAAACATCGAACTTAAATACTTCATATTTAAACTTAAGACAATTAATGTCCAGGTGACCACAAACAGGAGTGTTTTTAATTGATTTAGAGTACAGATAAGGGTCACTCACCCAACCTTATCTGTAACTATGCACAAGTCAACTGATGAGTACTTTGGCAGGTACGAAACTCTTCTAAAATGCATTTTTTAAATTTAAATGTTTAAAGAATGAGACTTTTACCTTAAACTAAGATAATTAGCTGAAAGCCTGATAAACTAGAAGAAATGAAATATTAAGACAAACAACCTCTATTATTTAAATAACCAATCTAAATGTGGAAAGTTGTAAATCATATTTGCCAGTATTTTCCATTATTTGCCATTATTTACCAGTATTTCCCGGTAAATGCCACTGGCATGGCAAATATGCTTATTTGCCGGCATTTTGCCAACCTTGATAAAGGTTTAAGAGTGCTGCTGTCTTCTTTGTGGCTAACTTAAACAAGGTAAAATTGAAGTCTGCCATTTTGGCTTGACCTACTTTGGCCTAGTGAGTGACATCACACTAATCCCCTACTATAACTCTAAATGCTACCACTGACTTTCATTCATTCAGACGACCAGCTTTAGTTCTTCCCAGAATTCTGAATTTTAGCAAAGCACGTGGATTTTGAAGGGACTTTTTTGGATATATAAGAAACAGTGGGTAAAATAAGCTGTGCTTAACTGTTTGTACCTCATTTTGATCCCATAAACTTCTATGCGCAGTCTTTATGCTTGGGTAAAAAAATTCCCAGTGTACAGTGTACTGTCAGCTGACGTCAAAATGTAAACAAACATGAGTTTCGAGGTAACTTAAATCTTTAAAACAGGGATTAATGGCTTTTGACAACTGACCCAGCAGGTTCCAGAAATAGACTTGTGGCCTACATGTATATGTGGTGTCATTGTGCAGCAGGGATCAGTAGTACTAGCAGAGCTGCTTTTACCAAATACTGAGCAGAGTGAAAATAGTTTTGGGGTATGGATGGGGGGGGGGTTAGTGTGATGTTCAACGTAAATGTTAAAAACGTATGTTTGTAAATGTGATTCAGGTCATTAATTTTGTAAATGTGAGGAGCCTGGTGGCTCAGTGATAGAGCGCTTGAATCGAGATTGGGGGGCTGTGGGTTCAAGCCTCACCGGAGGCTGACTGGGTTGTGTGCTAGGGCAAGACACTTTATCCTCTTCTTTGTACTGATTCAACCCAGGAAGCCCCGTCCTGACATGACTGAAAGATTGTTGACTGGGACGTAGAACATCAACACAAACAAACAAAACATATGTAAATGTGATTCAAGCAGCCCTTTACTGTTGATTATTGAAGGATAAACACTTATCATATGATATATTTTAAAATTTTGAACTGATATCTAAAGCAGTTAATTTTTTGGGCTGTGTCAAACACCTGTAGTGTTTCCTTTGTCAGTCAGTATAGAAACTGTATATCTGATAAATGCTTTTCCTACTGATGTAGTCTGCTGATAACTTTTGCAAACAATTTGGACCCAGATCCGACAAAACATTGACCTGATCAAGGTCCAAACTGTTTAACACTGATGGTATTCTTGACAATTTCTCAGTAGGCAAAGAGTTAATGTTAGCAGAGAGAAAAATCTGTTTGTGCTTAATGAATTTAGATATTGCAGTGTTTTCCCTTTACTTCGAAAAATTGCATTTGGGCTTTTCTGATGAGATATCCCTTACCACCTCATATGATATGGGTCTACATTGTCCTTTGATGTACCAGTTGCAAGTAATAGGGGTATGTTTTATCAATGTACACCAAGGATCAAAAGCTAAATGCTAGTAGTGTTTTCAAAAAGCAAGGGGAAATTACCACCATGGTGTTGGTTGGGAGCAAAGTGGCTCAGTGATAGAGTGCTTGACTTGAAACCGAGTGGTTGCGAGTTCGAGCCTCACCGGCGTCACTGCATTGTGTCCTTCAATAAGACACATTAACCCTTGCTTAGGACCAGTTCAACCCAGGAAGACCCGTCCCGACATGCACATGCATGAATATCTTCAAATGCTACATTTCTTTCCTGTGGACTTCTCATCAAAACTCAGGCTATAAATTATGTCTTTGCAAGTTCTTCAACTCTCAAATAGCATTCTAAGCCAACCTGTAGTTCATTATTTTGCATATGCGAAAAACAAAGGTGCAAATTTTTTGTTTGCCTTACTGACAGACTGATCCTGATCAGTACTACCTTTGTTTTTCTGCTATATTATTGCTCTTATAAATTCCATATTCTAGTATAAACTTATTAGTTACTAATTTAAAATCCAAATCTCCAGCTTTCCCCTGTAGCTACACGCTAAGCTCATTTTTGAGTCTGACTCCGAAATAAAGTTTTCTCACAATGAATGTTCTACTGTGCCTTGACACAAGAAACTCTGTCTATGGGGGTTTGCGAACAACAAAGGCGCAGACCAGCCTGCCCATGCACGCAGTCTGATCAGCACATTTGTTATTCACTTATTGGAAAGTATCATACATGTACCTAGACTTGATAGGAGTGAAATTTCACATTTCTAGCCAGTCTCTGTAGCTGAGGAGACTGGTTTGAGTCTCGCTTGTTGGAAACCTCGAAGGCAGGTTTTGTCGCATCGAGGCCCATATAATCTATGCCATACAGGTATTAGCCATTTCGTATGCTAAGTGGGTCCGGGGTATGCTCTCCCCTGAATATTTTGAAAAGTGGATGCAATTTGGTGACTTCTGTCACATTTTCCTGCAGTTTATTTCTTGTTCTTGCCATCTCAGTGACAGAGAAGTGTATAAAAAGAAGCACTCTGCCATGCTCATTAACGATAACCCATTCGGTTACCCTGTATTCACCATATGAAAGGAGTGAAACGGAATGCATTACCCCTGGGTAAACGAGGATGGCACTCTGCAGGAACCGTCACAACTGCAGTCTTTGGAAACAGCAATACCATACACCAAAAGCCTTTTGCTGTTTTTGTGATTCGCTTATTAATTTTTTTTAGGTAAGATATTGATGCGAACTTTTGCACCAGCAGAATTTATTGGTCACACCAGTCGCACCTTCAGCTACCACCAGGCTGTATATGTCATCACCTGGAGTGCAATGTACTATCAAATGCAATTTTTAATATGCTTTTCTGATATCATATTTCCTTACTAGGCTTTATTTATTATGTGTGCATTTTTACTAAATGCATATTGCATAATCCTCTGAACTTTCTCAGTAACCACTGGACAATTATATACATGTATGATAGATATAGTAGTGATGTTCTGCATTAAGATTATAAAATCCAAAATGGCAGACTCCAAGGCTCCTCCCCTTGAGGTATGCCTAAGCCCAACCAATTCATAAAACCCCTAATATCTCAGAAACACCATTCAGATTCCAATCATAAAAGGCTAGTTAAGGAGACCATATATATAGATCCTCCACCCCTGAGCCATATATATTACAAATGTATTGTTCCTTTCAAACTGGCATTAAATGACACTGACATGGATCCTCCAGTAGTATGCTAAACTTCTCCCTTCCTTAAGCTTTAGGCCTGTAGGTACATATAGGTACATGAGATGAAATGTATGACCTAGATGAAGCCTTAGTTGTTTTGTACAGTAGTTGTAACTTCTTACTGACAATTAACATAATAATGTGAGTTGACTCTTTGATGCAGTATAATATTTGGGCCCTGACATGAGAAAACCTTTCTTCCAGGTTTCTTAGCAAGCAAGACTCAAACCAGTCTGCTCAGCTACAGAGGTTAATTAGAATGTTGAAACTTTGCATGTTGGGAGCGCAGTGGCTCAGTGGTAGAGTGCTTGACTCGAGACCGAAGGGCCGCGGGTTCGAGCCTCACCGGCGTCACTGCGTTGTGGTCCTTGAGCAAGACACATTTATCCTAGCTTAGTACTGGTTCAACCCAGGAAGACCGTCCCGCATAACTGAAAGATTGTTGAGTGGACGTAAAGAATCAAATCAAACAAAAAACTTTGCATGTAAGCTATTATACTTTCTAGGCAGGGGACAACAAAGGCTCTGATAAGTGATCAGACTGTGTGGATGCACAGTCTGGTTTGCACCTTTGTTTGCCGCATGGTTTCTTGCATTGAAGCCCATTTATGTAAAGGCTACTTACAAATTATTTCCTTTGATATTCTTTTGATTTAGTAATTACAGAATAATTTTCTGTTTCCCAGAAGTCCAGATAAACACCATTTTTGAGTGCTAAAATTGTGAATATTTTGCTACCTTGGGTGCTCAAAAGACTGATCTTTTGAGTATACCCACGTACAACATATGATTCATTTGGGAAATAAGAAAAAATATTTAACTGTTTACATACAAGAATAGTTTATTAAGGTCCAGCATAATTGGTTTAGCCAACTCTCTCCCCCAAACTTACCAGTATCTTGGCCTGGTCAGCATTTGGAGACATGTTTGATAGACTGAAACTCATGTCACACCAGGCTGATCTTTGTTATATTTTACCATCACTGATCCAAGTTGGGTAGTGAATGTCAGTTACATGCGAACTCATGAGCACTGAATACTGCTTTGGTTTAGATCCACCTAGCTTTAGGCATCCTTTATGAATCCAAAGTAGCTGTGGGAGTCAGTTGGTAGAGTGTTAGACTGGGGATCGAATGGGTTGCTAGTTGGAGACTCACTGCTTGCAGAGTCACAGTGTTGTGTCCTTGAGCAAGACACTTTTAGTACTGCTTCAACCCAGGAAGTCAGGAAATTGTCCTGACATGACTAAAAAATTGCTGACTGGGGCGTAAAGCAACTTAACAAACAAACATCAAAAGAAACAAAATCATCAGACCCCTCAAATCACCAGCAATGTGGGGAAGCTGTTGTACTTGAGTCCTTAGAAGCCATCCTAGTTATGTGTACCCACTAACCTCCGCAATCCCTCTGAATATATAGGATAAATACTGCAATACCATTTGGACTGGAAGATTTAATTTTGCATTTATCTCTTTAGTATCGATTGGTTCAATATTCCCGATGGAAATGAACCGCGGCACGAGATTTCCAACAATTTGACATTTTGACAAGTGTAGACTTGGACGACTCTCTGCAGCTTCCTTTTAAGCTTAGAAACTCCAAATGGTGTTCAGTCAGTAGCTTAACAATCATGAAATACTCAAGCGACTAGCAAAGACTATGATCAGACTGTGCATATGCGCAGGCTGATCTGAGGCTTTGCTGGTCGCACATACCACATTGTTGGAAATCTCATGCACTGGCTCAAATATAGTGTGGGTTTGAAAATTGAATTCCCTGTGTCTTTAGTAGGAAATTACAGGGAAATTGTAAAGCCAGAGTATTGATATTTCTACATTGGTTTTGCTTATTCCTGTACACGGTATATTAGATTATACAAATTTTGTGGGTATTCATTAACCCTTTGTTCACAAGAAACCCCTAAATGGGTACTTTTACAATCAGTGAAGACCAAGACGAAATGATTATGCAGCATTTCGTCTTGGTCTACACTGTTTGTTAAGGCAAAAAGATTTTCAGGCAAAAAAATACAATTATAAAAAAATAAACAAGAAACTGATACCCCTAGATACCTGTATGTGCATTGGCTATCCCAAGTTTATTGTATCAAACCAGAAGGAAGAATCCATTAGTATAAGAAAGGTTAAGATTGCCTATGTATGTGTATGTTAAAGAACATGAGACTTCGCTAAGTTACAGCCTGCTAGTGACCTCTGCTGATAAACTTTGCAACAGTTTGGAATCAGATTAGGCCTGACATTTTGTCACGCCTGATCTGGATCGAAACTGATTGCAAAAGTTATCAGCAGACGGCACTAGTATGGTACCCTTTTAATGTAGAGGGATTATCAGTCAATTGTAATGATCAATAATATTAGTTCTGCCTCTGTATTGAAATTATTGCTGTTGGGTGCACTTGAATGATTTTTTCATTGTTATTGTTCCGAGACTAAGATAGATGAAGAGCCTAGACAACAGGGAATATAATGGGGTATTAGGAATCGTTACCCTAAATGCACCCAATTTTAACACAAAGTTTGATATCTTCCAGGGCTTTTTTCCAGCAATTTTGGGAAAAGGCCCCTGGCCAAAATTGGGAAAAAGTGATTGACTTAACATCAAAGTTGGGAGAAATTAACAACATAGAACATAACAAAGGTAGCAAAATACATCCTCGAAATCAAGTTATTTTAGATTGTATTATGCCAAGCATACCACTTAAGCACACATGTTTAAGTATCATTCTAATATGCGTCATTGTTTCTCATAAGTAGTAGTTGTCTCTAAAAAAGTTAATTTTTTTTTTAACTTTTCTTAATTGGGAAAACAGACATGGTATTGGGAAAAAAGGTGGCTATTTTTGATTGGGAATGGGGCTGAAATTCGTCCCCTAGAGAAGGGCAGAAAATCCTGTCTTCTATCATACTGCTCCTGACAGCATTTCAGTTTTAATAATGAACAGCATTAAATATTCCCTAATACCAGTTTTTCAACAGTGGCCCTATCTCCTGTGTTTATTGTTATTGATTTTCTGTTGTATCCATTGTGCGGGGGTTTGATGTTTGGCCCTGGCTTTGTGGTGAGGGTATCCTTGCTGGTCTGGCACAGTGATCCATTGTTTGTCTTTGTTCTGATGTCTCATCCACGTGGTGCTGTGGGTTGGTGTGTGAATGTGGCATTTCCTGGTCATATTCATTTGTTCCCAATCCCTTACTTACTTTGTACCACACAAGATTTAGCTGTTAAGCCCAAAACTGTTCTCTAAAAGTGGCTAAACTTCTCTCTTTCTGTCAGAACTCTTGACCCCTGAACCATTTTCTTATTTCTGCCACCTTGTGTGATTTTATTACTTAGGGGTATAAAGAAAGACAAGAGTCTAAAATATGAAATAGTAACAATTTATTAGACTAGGTTATCACACTTTATATTTCTACAAACATTTTTGAATAATAGCAAGTTACCTTATATGTGGTGAAAATTATGAAGAAAAGAAAACAAACTACTTTGGTTGCTCTTGTATAGAAAGAAAAGCAAAGAAAGTGGGATACCCCACCATGAACACATTTTGAATAGTAAATTTAACCTGATTGAAAGTGAGAATACTGCATGTCAAAATGTTGTTTTGGGTATTTAAAAAACGCACATTAACACAGTTTAGGTATTTCAAAAAGGAAATCAAATAAATGTATTTTAGATTATGATACAGTATTTATTTATCAGTCTGCACAGACTTATAAAGAACACTTGTTTGTGCATTGTGTAACATTTTGGAAACTTCATTATGCCCTTTGGAATGGGAAATGCCCCAACAATACACATGGTTGGGGCATTGCCCATTCCAAAGGGCATAATGAAGTTTTTTTTGTTTTGAAAATTAATACCTTACAATTCCTGAACCCTTTGTAGGTATTTTGAAAACACTTTTTTTATTTTACCTGAACAAAGAAAAATAGACCTGCTCAAAGAGCAGAAATGCAGATCAGCTTGCTCCTGAAGTGTTTACACTGTCTGCCGTTCCTTCGATACAACTTAAACATGTCTTCAAGTAGTTACATGAACAATTTTACATTTTATTATAAATATTTAGATGTCCATATATTTAAGGTAGAAAAGTAATTTGTCCTTAACCCTTATTAGCCGCTATTTTTTTCCTAACAATATCTGCTTTTTGTGTCTGCTGCATATATTCAAGTTCACTTCAGACAAGATATTATCGTGGAGACACATATTATGAACCCCAATCAGACTGCTTCCTTGGGAGCAATCTGGTCTCAGTTCATATTGTTTTCAATATTAGCTACCTAAGAACATACGCAGACAAGAGAGCAGGCAATTTAAAGTCGTGACTGGCGGGAGAAGGGTTAAATAAGGTTTTGATAATACAGTACATAAAGAGAAAACATACAATTTTGATGAACAGCTCTTGATGTTGGAATGTTTAGAACTAGGTCTATGGCCAGACTCTCAAGTAAGGCCAAAATAAAAAATACCTGTGTTTAGGGTAACCCAACTCTACCTAAATTTACTGGTGAAACCTAGAATTTTTTCAGGTTTTCTGGAAAATATATAATTTTATGTATTTTGAAAGGTGAAATGCCTTTCAAAATGCATAAAATTATATTTTTTTCCAGGATTTTTTTGTTTTAAAAATCTGTATGCCTACCCTACCTAAAATTTTCAAAGCCCGTTACCCAAAACACAATTATTTGATTATTTGGCCTAAAGGGGAAAACACTTGTTCATAGGATAAGAGGGAGAAATTTCTTCTTTGGAAGCAGTTCCATTTTCACATAATATAAGTTGTTATCCCCCGACGAAGTCGGAGGGATATAGTTTTGGCGTCGTCCGTGCGTCCGTCCGGATCCATATCTCAGTACCTATTGGTCAGATTTAATTCATTCTTGGTACAAATGATTAGTACCATGGACTCTTGATATCCTATAAGTTTGGTTAAAATGGACCCTTTTACACTTGAGTTATTGCCCTTGTTTAAGTATAGGAAATTATAAGGCAAATCTATATTAGCTTTTTTGTGTGATGATCTTCACATTTCATCAAAGCTATTATATTTAACAACTTCTCGCTATAGACCATGATTGCCAAGTGCCTGTAGATAAGAATGCAGTGTCAAAGTTTTACCCCACCCCCTTTGACCCCACCTAAGGGGTCAAAGGTCAAATATTTAAATTTCGCAATAACTAAGGCAATTATTAATATTTTTTGCTGAAATTTTGCATGCAGGCAGAGCAGCAATAGATATGAAACATATCAAACGGGATTTCAGTTTGAAGGCCTGATTCCGAGCCCCTTTGGTGGACTTAGGGGGTGGGCCGAGGCCAAAATTAAACTTTTTCAGAATATGGTCATGTTGCATATCAAATTAAAGCTGACAAAGCTGGCAGCAACATGGTAGCAAATATTTTGCCCACAGACACACCCTCGACCCAGGGGGTGGGGTCAAAAGGTCAAACTATATATTTTTCTGAAAGTAGTCATGTTGCATATCAAATTAAAGCTGAAGACGCTGGCAGCTACATGGCAGCAAATATTTTGACCACAGACACACCCTTGACCCAAGGGGTGGGGTCAAAAGGTCAAACTATATCTTTTACTGAAAGTAGTCGTGTTGCATATCAAATTAAAGGGAGTTGAGCACAGAGCACCATGAAAGCAAGTGTGCTGTCATAACACACAAACAACCCCTGGGGTGGGGTCAAAGGGTCATTTTTGTTCTTTTTTCTAAAAGTGGTCATGTTGCATATCAAAATAAAGTGGAAGAAGTGTAGACCTACATGCAAGGTAACACTTTGAATTTACACACAATCTTGACCTCTTAGGTTGGGTTTAAAGGTCAGATATTGAAATTGTGCAGATGTAAGTATATTTTTTATTGAACTAAGCACTAAAACATACTTGACAGGCGTTTGTTATGATCTGAATGATACTGTAGATGAACTAAGGGTTAGATAAATGGGATTTATGTTTTGTGATTTACATGTTTCTCTCAAATAACTCTTCATCGGGGGATATAAGTTCGTCGAATTTGCCTTGTTTTATTTGACAATTTTCATGATACATTTTATGATCTTTTCATGATCTGTTTCTTTTAAGGCTTCTTTAGGTGCATGCATCTCTATGTCCAACGTTTATGCTGAGTATAAATATAGCTTCTGTCTTTTGGTTTGTCTGTCTTTTCGTTAATCTGTTTGTCAGCCTTTTGATGTCAAATGTTTTGGTAAAAGTTTCTTCATGTGGATGTTTCGCTCTATTTGGGCCTTGATTTGACAAAACCTGTCTTCGGGGTTTCCAACAAAGCATGGACTCAAACCACTCTCCTCAGCTATATAGAGACTAGCTAGATATTTTGCCTGGAGCAAATTTAGAAATGATACTTTCCATGAAGAGAATAATAAAGGCGCTGATCAGACTGAGCTTGTTGTTCCCAAACCACGGAAGACAGGTTTTCTCACATCAAGGCCCATGCATTAAGATGCATTCACCTTGGACATTATGTACCTGAGAAGGTCTGCTCTCATGCCTTGAGTTTTTGCATCTGAGTTTGTGGCCTGTCATGAGGTTGGATGTCAAAATCTAGCCTGATTGCCTGGCTTGATTTCTATTGCATAACGAAAAGGAGCGCTAACAAAGAAGCTACCTGTGGGATTTAGACTGTTCTCCCTTTCCAACAATGTGGCATTTTGATGAGTGTAGACTCATACAAGTCTGTGCAGCCTCCTTTTAAGCTTAGAAACTCCCAATGCTGATCGGTCAGTAGCTTAACAGTCATAGTATATTCAAGCGACTAGTAAATAATCTGATCAGACTGCGCAGGCTGGTCTGAGCCTTTGCTGGTTGCACATACCATATTGTTGGAAATCTCATGTCACAGCTCAAATAGTTTTATACTTCTGGCTAGCCACTACACCTTTTATATCAACCTGATAGTTTTGCGTTATGCCTTCGGATAATGATTCAAGTAAATGAAGCAAATGATTCACAAAAGAAACCAGCTCACCTGGCCATAGATTTAAGGTTTCATGGGGGTGTTTGTAAAAATAATACACAACAATGTACAAATTGGTGATGTTTTTGAACAAAACACATTCATTCATTATTGCCTGATCATACTGATTGAACATGATAAATAATTAAATATTATATATACTGTTCAAAAAGGTATTCTAAGTTATTTGCTTTTAACTTGGTACAACTTGTATGTGATATTCCCCAATTTTGGGGGATATGCCGATGACCTTGTGTGATGTATATATATGGTAAGGGCCGACCATATAGCTATATCATTAAAGATGTTTCATAGGTTTAGATAAACAAAATTTTTGAGCGTAAAATTGTAAATATTTTCTTACCCATTAGTTTTAACAAATGTTTTGGGTGCTTAAAAGACAATACGGTTCTTTTGAGTACCCACCACATATGTTTTGGTTGAGAAATAAGAAAATTATTTTTTGGTACACACTCTTAACTAAAGACCTATAATGTTTGATTGCTTGCATTGAAAAAGTGCATGAATTTGAACTCTTGTCCACAATTTGACAGCCAGACAGCCATTATCTTCTTACTGTAAATACATGTAGCAGGAATACATGTCTATATACAACAGTGAATACCCAGAATAAATGACTTCAAGGTTTGGTTAGGTTCTAATAAATAGGCGTTCCTTAGATTATTCAAGATTTCCACTGTTGTCTATGATAAATGTTCTGAGATTTCATCCACTGTTTTTCTCTCTGTTAAAAAGTTATCCATTTTTCTATCACTGTTAAAAAAAGGTTATTCACTTTTCTCTCATTGTAAAAACATGTAATCCACTTTTCTTAACTTTTTAAAAATTTCATCCACTTTTCTTTCGCTGTTTAAAAATTTCATCCTCTTTCATCTCATTGTAAACACATGTATACCTTTTTTCTCTCAATGTTTTAAAAATGTATCCACTTTTCTATCCCTGTTAGAAAATTTCATCCACTTTTCTCTCACTGTAAAAAGATGTCTTTCATATTTTTCTCACTGTTTAATTAAAAAATTTCATCCACTTTTCTATCACTGTTAAAAAATGTCACCCACTTTTCTATCACTGTTAAAAATTTCATCAACTTTTCTCTCACTGCTCAAATTTTTTATCCACTTTTCCATGGGTGAAAGTTTTCAGGATTAATTTCCATAGAAAGTCAGCCTCAAAATGCTGAATTAGGGAGGTTATAATAGCTTCTCTGATTCATTTTCAGATTATCTAAACACATTTAACAATTTAAACATGAAAATATTAATTTTTGTAGGCATCCTGCATGTTTAAAAATTGAATTTCTAAAGTTCAGGATTTTTAAATTTTTGAACCATTTTTTTACCCATGCTTTTCTCTCTCTGTATAACAACTTCATTCACTTTTCTCTTACTGTTTAAATTTTTCGTCCACTTTTTCTCGCACTTTTAAAAAATTTCACCCACTTTTTCTTTCACTGTGTGTTTAAAAATGAAACAGTTTTTTTTTCTGCCAAATTCTCTTATTAAAGTTTAAATATTCACCCACTTTTTCTCATTGAAAAACTTTCACCCACTTTTTCTCTATTTTTAAACTTCATTCATTTTTCTCTCACCATTGAAAAATTTCATCCACTTTTTCTCTCTAAAAAATTTCATCCACTTTTTCTCTCACTGTTTAAAAATTTCATACACTTCTCTCACTAATTATTTCTCTCACAAAATATGCATCTAGTTTTCTCTCATTTCTTTAACTAAAAGTTCAGTTATCAGATCTTTGATTTACAAAGTGTTTGTCAAACTAGAAAAAAGTAAAGGCCCACTATGAGACCACTTTGTTGTCTGATTGGGGCCTGCATAGTGTTTCCACCCATTTCAACATACGTATTCATAATTTAATATACAGCATTAATTTGACTGTATCCTTCCTTGGAATTCAGCATATTTCAGCAGACAGCCATTCAGAGATAATTTACAAATTTTTTTAGTTGATTTAACCTCATACTGTAATTTTACGGAAAGTAGAAAAAAAAAATTCTAAATTTTTTTGTTTTTTATTATATCCACCGACTCTAAATATGATTTGTTATTTGTTTCGTTGAAAAAAAAAATTTTTTGAGGCTCTGTTTGTGTATTTTTGAGAGTGACACTGTTAAAAGTTATTGTCCTATCCAGATTTTTAGGAAAAGGAAGAAATATTTAAAGATTTAATACAGACTGTTGGTTTACCTTACTAGTTTTACTGTTTGTTCTGGAGATATTAATTAAAAAAAAATAAAAAAAAAAAAGCTCTGAAAATGAGCTTTTTTCTATTTCGTCCCCCCCCCCCCCCCCCCCCCCCCCCCCCCCCCCCCCCCCCCCCCCCCCCCCCGACCCTAATTCTGAAAAAAAAATCCCGTAAATCTGGTAATAAAAAAATTCTGGCCTTATAACCAAGGTGTCACACACAGGTTGGAATTCCAAATAATTGATCCCCGGCATGAGATTTCCAACAATTTGACATTTTGACAAGTGTAGACTCGGACGAGCCTCTGCAGCCTCCTTTTAAGCTTAGAAACTCCAAATGGTGTTCAGTCAGTTGCTTAACTATCATAGAATACTCAAGCGACTAGCAAAGACTCTGATCAGACTGCGCGTATGCGCAGGCTGATCTGAGGCTTTGCTGGTCGCACATACTATATTGTTGGGAATCTCATGCACTGGCTCATTTATTCTTCCTGAAGATTGTTTCTATGTAAACATTGTAGACCCTCAGATGTAGCATCTGAGAGTCTTCACTGTTTGCCAAAGTAATTTACACATTTGCAATATACCAAGGCTTATAACGATTAACTCCTTTTCTTGCCAGTAATGAGTTTTGTTTTGTTTGTTTTTGTTGGTTTACCTCCCATGTCAACAGCTATGGTCAATACGGGACGGTCAGTTCACTTAACCACTCTTTTTCCTGGGCAGGCTTGAGCAAGCGGTTAACCAGTAATTTGTGCACATACTTTCGCTTGTAACTGACAACAACCCTTCTTGAATAAATCAGCGGAAGGTAGGAGAATGACCATAGAAATAATTTCATGATCAATCTCCATGAAAGAATGGTACCGGGCCGGGATCGAACTCGCGACCCCTGGATCTGCAGTCAGACACGCATCTGTAGCCAGACACGTTACCGACTGCGCTACGCGGCCCGGTTAATGAGTTTTGTTGTCTGCTCTCTCATCTGCTTATGTTCTTAGGTAGCCTATATTGCAAAGAAATGGACCCTGATTAGACTGCTCCCAGAGTTGCAGTATGATCTGGGTCCATAGTGTTTGCTTCTATGATATAATCTAGTCTGAGTGCACTTGAGTATATACAGCAGATGTAATAAGCTGAGCAGACATCATTTCAGAAAAAAAAATTATTGATATAAGGTTTGAATATATGCAAATTGTGTCATTGCAAGATACCACTTCATTAGACTGCAAAAGCTTGAATAAAACCCCCAGAAAACTATTTCTAAATGGGTGTCTGCTGTTTTTATTACACTATCAAAAGTTAAAACTAAATTGTATCACTGCTATAAAACTGTAATTTTTTCACTGGCCGAAGCTTGGTCTTCTTCTGTACATGTGTCCGTAACAAACAATGGCGCAGATAAGGCGGCCATATTGGCTTGATTAACAATCCCAGAAGCAATACTATAATGTCTGTACTGTTTCTCTTTCCGGCTTTCAAGGAACTCGTCCACCGATCTCTTAATTATTCGTAAAATTGCTAAAACCACATACATTCCCGGAATTGTGAACATCACCCATATGGGTATAACTGATGCTAAATTGGCAGAGGGTTGACTTAGTGAAAATCTTAATGCAGCTAACACAATTAAACAGTTTAAACTGGAAGTTTCCAATGCTATGGTTTTGCAGAAATTTGATTTCTGACGGAATATAATGGATAATACAGTTCCTACAAGAACACCACACAGTGGTAATAGGATTGCTGCTAACACAGTCATCGTCTCGATCACTTCAAAAACGTACATATTTATATAAACTCCAAGTGTAATGTAAAGAATCGTGGCAAGTAGTAACACAGGTTTTATAAGCCAGGTTAGAAGCCCGTCTGCTACTCCAGGTTTGAATCGGTTTATTACTAGTCCTGCAGTGTATGCAAAAAATATGGATGCAAGCCAGATTTCAAAGTTGTAAATTGGAATTAGTTTTGAGCCTTCTGACTTTTGGAAGTACTGTCCAAGAACAAATATCCATAGAGGAGCTGTACCTGAAATGAAATAAAAAAAAGAGTTTCTTTATTAAAGTTACATTATTGCACCTTTCAGTGATATTTTATAAGATCATTAATTTTGCAGAACTGTATATATAAGGCATAATATACTTGCCATGTTCCACAAATGATCTAGCTTTATTGTAGAAATCTGTTAGTGAAGTAACTGTTCTAGAATATAGAAGAGAACAGTTTGCCAAGGCATCAGCAATGGCCTCCAGTGAGAAAAGTGTTTACCCTTTGTTTTTGGGAAACCCCTAAACGAATACTTTTGCAAACAGTGAAGACCCAGTGTCTAAGCTGTTTGTAAAGGTAAAAAAAATGAATATAATATGTTTTGAAAATTATAATCTGACACCCTAGATATGTATAATGGACTATCCCAAATTTTTTTGTATCAAACCAGAAGGAAGAACCCATTAGTAACAAAGAGTTATAGGAAGATGTTTGGTAATCAGATTGACTGGAATATTTTGTTTTTTCATGTAGAGACTAGTTGACATTTGAGGATGTCTCTGATTATTGATGTGGTGAGCCGCAATTCCATAAAGACTGCAATAGGGACTACTTTATCATTCTTTCTCAAGCTTCACTGAAACTACTCTAGCAACAGAAATGTTTAAAGTCTAGGAGTCTCATAAAAACAGCAGACGTTTGATCTTATGACATTCTACAGTCTATAAATAGAATTTTTCATATCGTAATGCATTTTGACTTATATTTGATGTGAAATACAGAATGATACATGTATGTACATGTATTGGTCATTTGAGTATACAGCTGAACCTCATTGGCTCAAACACTTAGTAACATCTTTTGGAAATTCAAACCTGTGACTCCTTGGTATGTACAACAAATGGTCCCGAGGCAGGCTCATTGTATCAAAGAATACTGAACAAAAATAGAATCTTTACACTTTTTAAATAGAACCAATTTAACGCAAACTCATTACTTTAAAAATTATGCATATAAAGGCCACACGACTGACAAGACAACAATGCAAAACAGTTTCAAACTTGATCAGGCATTCGTGAATAATGTTGAAAAAACAGAAGTCACCATAATTATGTAGCAAAGAAAGAGTTTAGTCACCCTTCTCTCCTGGTCTTTCCAATTCAGCTTCCAATAAACAACTAGAAAGGTCATACATCACTTACAAGTCATTAAAAAGAACAAGAATGTTCTGTAAATCACTGGTATTGGTCTAGTTTCTCAGCAAGAAGAGAGAAAATAATGATATAAGGCGCCAAGATGAAAATACTAAGTCACAAAAATGTCACTTCAAGAGCACGCTATACTATTCCACTCTGTACCTCATATGTTACAACAAAACCCAAGATCTATACTCATTTAATTCTGCCATTATAACAAGCAATGTCGAAGTTACGTTTTATTAAAAGTTACAGACTACAGACTCGTTAAAGTCATGAAGATATGATGAGATATCCACCAGTCTGTAATGGACATCATCATGATGTTACTTATTCTCGCCGAAAGTGTTATGTAACGTCTGATCATAATATTATATATGATATGACGATATCCACTGAAAAAGAGTAACATCATGTGATAAATGCAAGTATTTTATGTGCAGTATCATTAGCCCTTAAATCACCTATCACAACTGCAGCAGACGACAAATTTTCCGACATCTTTCCTAATTTTTGAAAAAATAAGGTTATGATTTTTCATGAGAATTGTCTGCCAGCAGACAATTCTCATGAAATATCATGCCTTATTTGTTATTTTTAAAAAACAAATTACAGTAGATGCGTTACAGTAGATGTTACACACTGCGTAGATTTAACATGCGTTACATCTACTGTACTGCGTTACAGTAAATGTTCAAATATTCCCAATTCTATAGTTGTCTGCAAAAAATGCATAAAACAGCAGAATCAGTCTGATCTGGGTCTTTCCCTATTTTATTCTGACGTTCCAGCCTTGATAACCCACATTTTATTTGAGAACAGCGAGAAAAATGTTTGAAATTTTAGAACATTTACTGTATTATTTGATATGTCACAATTTGAAACTGTTTAGTCATAAACATTTGGTGTTTCAGCATGTGTTGGCATAGAACTGTGACATTTAATAGGTGTCATTTACACGTGACACATGATATGTAGTCATAAACATGTGGCATTTGACAAGTTTAGTCATCATTATACCACATTTGACATGTTATCATGCATAAATATGACACTTTATGTGTTCATGCATAGCAACACATATGGCATTTGATATACATATTGTTTATAGTCATAAACATTTGGCATTTGTATGTCAACAGAAATGATGGCGCATGACATGTGTCATTTGTTATGTGTTATTACAAACACTGTATTCTGTGACATGTGTTGTAATATGTAAATTCCACTTGTATGGCTATATATACGTGATATTTGACATGTGAAGTCATAAACATGCTTAATAAGTTAATTCTCTTGTTTGGAAACAGGCAGTTTTATGGAAGTCTTTGCAGCACGATACATATACAAATTGCAAATTGTTCGTAAAATAATTATCCCTTCTCTTTAAGGAACTATAAAACTTTAGATTTAATATGAATCATCAGTCACCCAAGCCAAATGTAACGGCAATCGTTTTGTTCTCTGCAGAAGAGTTAGAAACTTAGCAATATTTGCAAATTTTGCTGGTGTGATTGGCGCTTCTGCGGTGGAGTCTTTGCAGCAAGAGAAAAATCAATAGGAATGCTAAGACAAGATAACTGTCACTTGGTACAAGCTCCTGAAGGAATTGCAGAAAATCTCAGAACTTGGCGCCAGATCAACGTGTCTTAGATGAATAACATTTCTGTTCAAATCCTCCAAAACATACATTGTGGGTGGTCATCAGAATTGCCTCAGAGAGGCAATTCTGATGAACACCCATAATGTATGTCTACGAAATATAAAAGTAAAAAAAATCTTTCTAATTATAGTCGCCTTTTGGTTTCCTGGTGCCGTGGTTTATTCTCAGTAACAACATAATGTAATACATGATGGTGACATTGTTTCTCGATACCTCATTACATGGCCTTGTAAGGATTCAGCCTGGAATTGGTTTGATTCTGAGATAGAGTGTGTTGTGATTTAATCACGAAACATACAAGACAAATGTTTTGTGGTGTCTAACTGTGAGTTTGTCACTTTCCCATTGGTATCCTTGGTGTGGTACTTGATTGTATCCATTCCTGATCTTTGCACCCTTGCTTACTTTACTAAATAGTGTTGGTGTGTGTGTCCCACCAACAGCTAAGGTCATAATGGGGATGTGGCCTTAGCTTAAAGTCTCATCCGAAAAACTGGAGCAGTCGTGGAACGATCTAGCAACCCCTGGTTTACAAGGTGAGGAGTTTATCCACAGCTGCTTCTTAAATAGTGTTGGTTATGGGGTTTCGACATGCCAAATGTACACATTCTTTCATGTCAGGGTTTTGATGTGGGGTGCCATTAATGATTTGAGAGAGTGGTTTCATCTCCTAGTCTCTTTCATTCTTCTTAATTATCTCTCTTCCATCTCCACACTAGCCTTAAATATTATTGCTACAGCTTCAACACATTTTTATTTGTGTTTAACGTCCCACCAACAGCTAGGATCATATGGGGACTGGACCACAGCTTGAAGACTCGTCTGACAGACTGGAGAAGCTGGGGATTGGACCTGGGACCCCCTGGGTACAAAGCGATGGGTTTGTTCACTATTGGCGGCATCTAACTTTGTTGCACATTGTACCTTCATTCTAAAATTATGGAAAGCCTTACTTTTCCATAATCATACTAGATATTCCAGAAAATGATGTCATCCATTATGTTTATTGACCTATTGTGCATTGTTTGAATCTTTGACATTTGGATAACATTTCCAGGCATTTAATGGGCTAATACTTACATATTATTGATAATTATGGTCTGCAAAGCTCAAAGGAGTATGTTAACATAATTTAAACCTTGAACTGCCAGTCAAGACTGCAGCGGACAGCAATTTTAGTGATATTTTTTTCTGATTTCCTTACCCAGCATTGTCACAGTGCTAATGAGGTTCATGGTTAAACTTAACGAGATGTCGGCATCGCTGATAATGACAGCAACATGTCCGAGCCCTCCACCAGGCACACAGGCTACACACAGGAGTCCGAATCTCACATTCTTTTCTAGTGGTAGGAGCATCGCAAGACCAAAGGCAAGCTGAAAGATAACAACATAACATCAGGATTAGTCCTTTTCTGAACATTTACAACATATCTGCTTTGTCATCTGTTGATGTACAGTAAAACCTGTCTTAAATGGCCACTCATAAATAAGACCAAAAATTGTTTTTTCAGACCGATTTTCACTTCATGCAGGTCTTTGCAGAATGCTGCAATAATTTCGACCTTCATTAGCTACCATCTGTCATGAAGATTTTTGTTTTGTCTAGTTTTGAGTTGCCGCTTAAGACATGTTTAACTGTACTTTCTTTTTGGTACATGTATACCAACAGTATGGACTCAGATCAGAGTGTTCCCTAAGCATTCATAAAGTGTTTGCTTCCATGATAAAGTTAGCCCTTACAGCGCCAATCACGACTGCAGCAGATGCCAATGTTTGCAACATTTTTCCCAAATTTCGAAAAAAAATAAGGTATGATATTGCATGAGAATCGTCTGCCAGCAGACCATTCTCACGAAATATCATGCCTTATTTGTTATTTTTTAAAATGCAGCAAAAATTGAAATTGTCGTCTTCTGCAAATTATAGGTGGCTCTTTATGAGTTAGTCTGGAGTGCAGCATACATAAGCTTATAAACTTTTTCTGGACAATTATTGTTGGCAGAATAAATGTCAGGAAATGATAGGTTTGCCCAGTAAAGTCTCAGTCAGCTGGATTAGTCTGGAAATCGGTCCACTAACTCTTTCCTTGCTAGCGGTGACTTTTGTCGCCTGCTGATAAGTTGCAGTCCTGATCTGAGTCCAAGCTGTCTGCTGTTCTGTTTGCTTGGACCCAGATCAGGACAGACAGAACGTCAGTCCTAACTGCTTGATACTCTGATATAGTGTCACTGAAAGAATTGTAAAAGATAATTTAAGACAAGAAAAGCATGAAAAATTACCCAGCATGCAAAGAGTTAACTAATTCATAAATCTTCATGTGGTATGTGGGACCAGCAAAGTCTCAGAGAAGTCTGATCAGACCCTATACTTGTTGCTTGACTATATATTCTATGATTGTTAAGCTACTGACTGAACAGCATTTGGAGTTTCTAAGCTTAAGTGGAGGCTGCACAAGCTCGTGTTAAAATACCACATAGTTGGAAATCACATGTCGTGGCTCAAATGTACTTCAAACCATTTCCCGCCATTCATGACAATTCTCATCTACTATCTCATCTTCCTATGTACTGTAAATTTGGAAACTTTGGCGAGAATTTTATTTTCGCCAATAGCGTTAAAAGACATATTTGCGGCGTAAAAATTCACCACTATCAGTTCACATGATTTACCTTTATCAGTAAAAGACAGAACAATTTCGCCATTTCGCGAGGATTTTATTTTCACAAAACTTCGCATATGCTAAGTTTCGTGAAAATAAAACCCTCTCGAATATTTCCATATTTACAGTACTTGCAAACAATAGGGACCCTGATCAGACTGTCCTTTTAGTGTTTGCTTCCAAAGAACAAGTATTCTGGATTGAATTTGAAAATATGGAAGCAGACATTATAAGCAGTCAACTTTTTCAGAACAAAAAATATTGGGAGAATAAGGGTTATGTTATGGATACTTCTGAGTATTGTCAACATTTGTGGTAGTCAACAACCCAGAAATAAATGCATAATCAAGGAGAATAATTTAATAATTTTATGTCATTGAAATAATTAGCCCTTCCAATTACATGGTTATATATGCCTAATTTCTACTGGGAAATTTTGCATGCTGTTGTAAAATTCAAAATGTTACGAGAGACTTGAGTAAGACATTGGCATTACAGTAAAACCTGTCTTAAGCGATCACTCAAATATGACCAAAATTTGGCTTTCCAAGACCGATTATCAATTAATGCAGGTCAAAAGTATTGCAGAATGCTCCAAGAGAGCATTCTGCAATACATTCAACCTTCATTAAGCTACCATTTGTCGTTAAGACCTATGTTTTGTCTGTTTTGGAGTGGTCATTTTAGACTGGTTTTACTATATATCCATATGAATGACAAAATGAGTCGGTGCCTTGTATCTCAAGTATTGTTCCAGCTAGACATAAGAATCGAGAAACCATTTCAAGATTCATCGAAGCAAATGTACCACCAGAAAATGGAGCTAAATTGTTCAGTTTTCCGTGTATTGACATTTGGCTTTGATGTACGTTACATTAGCATATTGGGTCTGTTAACTCTTTGCTTGCTGGGTGATGTTGCATTATTTTATGTCGTCTTACTGCTGATTTTTTAAAATTGAATATTTAAAAAAAATCCATTCCAAAATACCATCAGAGTGTCAAATAGTTTGAATCCAGATCAGGCCTGATGTTTTGTCGGGTTTGGTTTGTTTGCAAAGGTTATTTACAGATGCATTCTCAGTAGGATTTGCATGAAAAACCTTAGCTTGGATTGATCTTTATAGAGGATGGCTTTAGTCTTAACTGGGTTTCTCCATAGGCTATATTTAGAACATTGCATCATTTTCTATAAATAATTCAAATTTTCAAATATTTTCCAAAAAAATATATTTTACATTTCAATAGTTTTGAAAAAAATTACGGGAAATGGAACATTTGCTCCTCAGGAACAAATGTTCCATTTTTCATAATATTTTAAAAAATCTTACATTTCAAAGGTGTCCAAAGGTGCTTGTGGAGTAAAGGGTTAAATGGTTGTTGAAGGATTGAGTTTTAAATTCATATTTAAAAAATCTTGTGTGTTAACCCTTACCATGTCCGTATGTTTTTGGTCGCTTATGTTTTTGGTGCTGAAAGTGCGGTCTACTTAATTATATATCGTTATATAGAGAATATTTGGTGAGTGTCTTTTGATATCAAGTTTATCAGGCAAGTCTTTGAGAACGCTTGTTGACATGTGTTCTCAAAAGACGCGAACCTGGTATTCTATTTATCAGTTTACCCATTGTTTCTCTCTTCAAACTAGCGATTATGAAGTAATTTTCGATTTTTGTGTTGATTCAGCGTCATTAGCGACGTCATTCAAAAGTGCAGTCATCATGACCTGATAAAGGCACATGCCGTGAGATAGACAATGTTTATCAGGCAACAAGCAACAATGCAGTTAATATGAGAGGTAACTGATAAAATCAAATATACTCCATAAAACTCTAACCATGGAACTAAATACTACGAACCCTAAGGGAGCAGCCTGATCTAATTGTCTATATAGTTACCCAAAGTACATAAGCAGATGATAGAACAGATGACAATTTACATGAACTATGAGAAAAGGATTAATAGCTGTTCATGTACTCAGATTTGAGTTCCATCTTTTTGGATTGCATTCCTTTGTAATATTCTCTTGACTTTTCATCTTGTTAGAAGCCTTAATATGACTGATTCTGGTGCCCGTCTTCTACATCTTTCAGCCGTCATTGATTATATAGGGAAGTAGTTAATCCCGAAATATTGACTTCTCAGCAAAACCTTTCTTGGCAAATAGCTTTCACAGAAAATTGGTAGAAAACATATAACTTCAGTGGATTTAGAGAAAAAAATGAGTGTTTGGTATGATCAATGTATTGCAAATTCAGATAGGCTCTATATAGATTAATTGTATAGTTATACATATACATTTGCAGTAAAACCTGTGTAAATTTAGGGCCACTCTCAAAAAGACCAAAAAATGGGATTTTAGACCAATTATCGCTTAATGCAGGTCAAAAGTATTGCAGAATGCTCCAAAGTGAGCATTCTGCAATACTTTCGAACTTCATTAACATACCAGTTGTCTTTGAGACCTTTGTGTTGTCTATTTTTGAGTAGCCGTTTTACACAGGACTGGTTTACATTTATAAGAATCTTTCCTGAGCACAAGCTATTGTTATCACTCATTGTCTGTCATCAGTAGTAAAGTGATTTGGTGGTGAACTGTCAACAATTTGCTATAAATTTCAACTGCTTCTGTACCACTTGACCAATTTTAACAAAACTTCAAAGGAATTTCCCCTCACTCATGACCATTTGACCCTAAAAACATGGCCAACTTCCCTGTTAGGGTGGCTTATTGCCTCTTAGAAAAAACCTAAAAAAACCTCCTTAAAAAAACACATTAATGGTTAGATTTTTTTTTAAATGGCAGGAGCGTAGCCAGAAGCTTTATAATGTTGAAGCCTGATGTCTGACCTATGAGTAGTGAAACAAGGGCAAGAAGCAAATAATTATGATGTTGAAGCTCAGGCTTTTTTTGGCTAGTCAGCCTGGCTACGTGCCTTCAGTGTACTATCTGGTTTCCCTGCTTGAGAGTCAGCCATTAAAGATCATAGATGATTTTCAGATTTTTTTTCACAAAAATTTGCTACTCTGAAGCATTATATTTTAAAATCAGCTTGACTCAGCATCAAACCTCTCCTTACTAAGCCTTCTGCTGCTGATATTGATTCTTTCAGAATTAAAATATATGATCCGAATGTATAATCTGGTCTAATGAGTACGCACAACGTATATAGGCTTTCGAGAGAAATAAAAATGAAGATACTGCATGGCCCTAGAACACAACAAGACTACATTTGAGTGAGGCCAATTGTCAAAAATGCCTTTACATATTATTAGATATGCAACTTTTAGGCAATCAAAATTTTTACCAATTATATAAAAAGATCTATTGTTGGATGATAAATTGATAGATGCATGACTTGTATCCATTGTTATTTTTTTTTACAATTCGTTTTAATGATTGATTGCCTTTCCATCCCATAGATTTCATTTTGAATTATTCTGACAAAATATTTTGATGAAAGCTCTTATTCTAAAATAGTTCAATCATTTCCAATCCTTCCATTATTTAAACTGAGTTCCATGTAAAGAGACAACATGATGTGTCCCATTGTGATCTTTGTGTCCTTCACCAGAGGTAAGGGTGTGTCATTTTTTGTTTGGTGAGGCTACCATTGTTGTCAGTATAGCATGCTGCTGTTGTTTGTATTTTAGATTCTGAATCATGTGGCTGGAAAAGTACTTGAAAATGGAAAGCTGTCTTGAAAAGTCTTTGAAAGGTCTTTTCAAGTCTTTGTCTGTAAAGGCTAAGAAACCTCCATGCGAGCTATACAATTTATGTGCTTTAACAATAATAAAGGATGAAGATTTGGTTATTTAAACAATCTTTGATTTTAAGAATCTTTGTTAATACACAAGCTAATACCACAATGGCCTGAATCATATTGAATCAACACAGAAAAGGGGGGAAAATATGTATAAGAAATATGATATGCAAATAGAGTGATTGATTGTTTTTATTGAACTCTAGAGACTTTGTCTGGAAACAGAACACTTTGATTAAGTCAAAACCTATTTCCACAAATATTGATATAAACTTCAGTAGTCTAAGTTAATCAGTCTTGAAACATCTAGTCAAAAATATGATTAGAATGGATAGTCTGTATGGCCGGTACAAAAGAATCTCTCCAAGACTGTTTTGCTGAGATTAAATACAAGTCTGAACATTTTCTGGTGCAATGAGATTATAGGAAAATCCGTCCCGAGGATCCCCATTTGGCATCACGAAGCTTGCCTAGTGATGACAAACAGTGATCTCGAGGGACGCATTTTTCTATCCTACCCTCACAGGAATAATGGATTCTTTTTCTTGCTCACTACTTTTTTTATTTATTAATTAATTAAGTAATTTATTTGTTTTAAAATAAGTTTCCAGAAGTCCCTGAATACGCTAAGATGCAATTTAACTTGATGACGTTACTTGACGTCCTGGGTTATACCCCTATTCCACACAGGCCACGAATCGCCCGAGTCGCCACAAATTGATTTTTATTGATTCGGGGGGATTCACGAGGTTTCGTTAATTTTTTTTCTCCAATCGTGATGCTCTACAAGTCAGTCCATATTCAGATACGATGTCGTTATTAATATTCGGGGGAATCGGCTCGATTCGGCTGGAATCTCGCAAGAATTCATTACGATTAGCAAAATAACATGCTGCACGAAAGTTAAGGAATCAATTACAAATCAGTTAAGAATATGCCGAATGCAGCACGAATTGGGCACGAATTAACAGAAATCCGCGACGATTCGCGAGATTTTCTCTTACAATAGTTATAAAAAAGCCCATAATGCTTCGGGGCATCAGTTCGGAAATGAATGTTCCTCGTAAAGCAGCAGTAGAATTGATCCTGCAACTTTAGTGTTGAAAACGGCTTCTTATATAGCTAGAAGAAAACAACTACGTTAAAGGTGAGTGGCCCTGGCTCAGACTCTTTGACTTGGAAAAATATGGCAGTTCGCCATTGGCAAAATCACCAGCCAGGAGCTACTGACTGATCCTGATTGTGCTCCAAAATCTGACAAATCTGTTTCAACTTTTAGGACTGCTTACATGCCCGTGACGGGGTAATTAATCTTAGGGAAAATCCTTCTACTGTCTCTTCCTTGGTTTTATTGCTTAGCTTAATCTCCCAATTCCCCACGAATGAGCTAAGAGTAGCTTTGAAAGCCCCAAAACGCCTCCGAATTGATTGCGATTCAGTTACGATGTCTAAGAATGCCTTAGGAATTTGGTACGAATCACGCACGATTTTTCAAATCGGGGAATTCGTTGCCAAAGTTTTGAACAATTCAAAACTTTTGACCCGAATTCCCGATAGACCTACAAATTGCAAGAACTCACTACGGACTGTGCTAATCAGTTAAGATCTTCACGAACTGAGTACGATTCAGCCACGAATCCAAATATTTGTCAATTCGTGTCAATTCGTGGGATTTGGGGCCTTTGTGGAATAGGGGTATAAGATAGCATGGGTAAGATAAGATTTTCTATCCCAGGGTAAAAGCTCAGATATCCTTATCCGGTGTGCAAGAAATAGCTGTCTTGCATACCCATTTAGCTTTATCATAGTCACTTGTTTTAGTGATGTTCATTGAAGCCAAACATTTCATGGCATAGCTAAAATATTGATAAACAGATGGGATGGAAGATGTTGATCTGAGGTTGTTCAACCTTGTTAAAGAACTGGACACTTTAGGAGTTGTTTAAACTGGATCCACACTAAATATGCTCTAATTTGAGATAACCTGTCTTAGTGTGTTTGCATTGCAATGCGATAACACTCAATCTGGTCTAAACTAAATTACAAAAGCACCCATTGGACTGTGTGCAGTAGTGCTGGCTGATCTGCCCCTTTGTTTGTCACATAGAGTAAAACAGGTTTTCTCATGATATGGCCCATATTGTCAATACCAGTGTTGGAGTGCAGTGGCTCAGTTGGTAGAGTGTTAGACTGGGGATCAAAGGGTTGCTAGTTTGAGCTTAGTCACTGGCAGAAGTTTCGTGAAAATAAAATCGTCGCGAAATGGCAAAATCACTCTGTCGATTATTGATATAGGTAAATCATGCATTAGTTGCGAATTTTTAGCGCCGCAAGAATGACTTTTAACGCTTTTCGCGAAAATAAAATTCTCACGAAAACTCCCGGATTTACAGTACTGTGCACAAACATTATTAGTTGCCTGCCTGCCTCATTTATGAAAGCACTGACTGGTTGTTAATCATCTCTTATGTCAGATATTTCTAAATAGGTTAAGACTACAGTTGATTGAATGTTTGTGAGGGATGGAAGCTATTGATTTGGATGGGTAATGAGGTCTTTTCAATTAAATATTGAATTTCACGCCAAGTTTTTATAAAGAGGTGATTATTTCATATATCTATTATTCATTATTCCTACAGAAGTTTAGTTAAGGCCAACAAAGGTTAATTATTAGACTTTTGTTTAGATTTTATAAAGCAACTATGTTTGGTAGATATTGGTTGTTCTGAAAACAAGAAATGGAATATGATAAAACTACACAAAAATAGAAAACAATGGTGCTGACCATTTGTTTATTAAAGTTAAAAGTATTAAATCTGATTTAAATATTGTTAGTTTAAAAGATATCCACATTGCAGATATAACCCTTGATGAGAACAAAAACAAAAAATAGAATGTTGGACTATTTGGGATTGGTGCATGGGGTTTTGGGTTGTGCAGAGCACCTCTTACATTTGAAATATTATGACACAGCTATCAAATATATTATTTGAAGGGATAACAAAAAATGTGAAGTTGTTTGATGTTATGGAGATAATCTGAAAGAAGCCTGAAAAAAACACCATCAAGCGAATTGTATTTCTTGGTCATGTTGCCACCGAAGATGGAATAAAAACTGACCCTAAAGTGTAGATATGGCCAAGAATATATTAAACCTTCCCAGCCATCCCATTCCCATGTGTCTTATGCACTGATTATGTTGTTCCTTCTGTTTCGCAGTGTACCCACAACATAATTTTTTTTTGTTGAGAAATAAGAAAGATAATTTTCAAATACGCACTCTTATCTGGAGGCCTGATCACATTTTTTTTGTTGCATTCACTGGTCAAATTGGCAGGTTGGCGCCATGAAACTGGTTTAAGCCCTCCAGTAAAATATTTATACTGACTGCTAGAAGGAGGTTCTTTTTTTTATCATTTGTGTTATTTATGTTTTCTGTTTTTCATGCTTTCGCGTCTGTTCATTGCTGCTGGTAAAGGGCTGACTTCTGAGGTTGAATTGTGTTTTGGTCACTTTCCCATGTGGTATTCTGGGTCAGGTGTGGTACTTTATTGTATTGATTCCCAATCTTTTACCCCTTTCTTACTTTGTAATTCATTGTCCTGATGTAATTCATCATCTTTCAGGACACGTCAAACCATGTATTGAGGGCATCAGTATCAATCTTTGACCTGAAGAAATAAAATAAGTACAGTTTGGCCTATTAGAGATAATCTCAAAGTTAACAATGCTAATCTTCAAGACAAAGGTTGCCAACTTGCCAGTGTTTCCCCTTGCCAACTTGCCACTGTTCCCCCTAACATTAAAGAAAGGTCAGCGAGCTTAGGTTTTAATCCTCCTAAAAATGTAAAACAGAACCAAGAGTGAAGTTGTTTTTGTTTTTTTAAATTTCCTTGTCATATATAATCAATTCACCAGGTTTCATACTGGCATTTTAGAGCAAAATTGTATCGACATAAATGGGGCCATCACGGTGCTTGACTGTTATTCACCATTCTTTTTGGGTTTTGCATCCAACTTTATGAGGGTCAGTTTTTATTCCATCTTCTGTGGCAACATGACCAAGAAATACAATTTGCTTGATCAAAATGGTGTATTTTTCCGGATTCTTTCAGACTATTGCCATATAACATTAGATGACTTCACATTTTTTGTTATCACTTCAAACAATATATTTGATAGCTGTGTAGTAATATTTCAAATGTAAGAGGTGTTCTGCACAAACCAAAACCCCATGCACCAATCCCAAAAGTCCAATTTTATCTAATGTTTTTGTACTTATTAATGACAATATCTGCAATGTACCTAAGCATGACTATTATATCAAAACAGATATCTTTTAAACTCACAATATTTACATCAGATTTAATACAAATAACTTTTTACTTGAATAAACAAATGGTAAACACCCAGTGGGTTTAGGGTGCAAAGCCAGGCCGAAATGTTTTTAGAGTATTTCAGAGGCTAAAATGAGCTCTTAGTCTGGACACGCAATTAAACACTATAAGCTGTATTTTTTCTTCTTAAATCAAATTAAGTTGCCAAAGACCCTATACTTGCGACACTGAGTTGTACGCATGTGCGTTTATAGGTACATGTAGGTAAGCCTTTGACCTTCTGTTGGGAATTATAGAACTGAAATATCTCCCACTGGAAAAGTAAAAAATTCTGCCATTTCCAGGCTATTTGGCACTAATTAGATAGAATAAATCTTTCTACTGCAAAGGCCATGGATTTGCCTTGAGCTATTTAGCTTCCAAGAATGACTTGAATGATGTATGTACCACATTTCTAGACCTTAAATGGCTATCTTTTTCTGTCTCAATTCATCAATGTCAGGCATATGCTTGGTAATGTTGTTATCTGACGAAGTCAGGACGTACATTGATTTTTGGCTTTATTTCCATATCCCAGCATGTTTATTAAGCCAATATTGTTTTTTTGACCACTGGATCCTATTATGGTGGTAATTTTATGGGAATTCTGTATATTGTTGGCTGAAATATTGTAGAGTCGAAGATTCCTGTCTATATCACATTGGTTAATTTGCAGTTTCAGTTTCAGATTGATGTAAGACCATAATGTATTCTCTCTCGTAATTGATTCCTTCCAAACTTACAAAAATGGTTTTTGAACTTACTAAATTTTTGTCACAGTATTATTGAATTCCTCCATCTGGGAGTATATACAATGAACCTAGGATGGTTCACTGTGCATATCAAGGGGTCACAGGTTAGAATTTCTAAATGAGGATGTGCTTCAGTCACTGAAGACTGTTTTATCTTAGAAAACAGTGAAGACCCTGATGAAATGCCACATTCTGTGGCATTTCATCTAGATCTTCATTGTTTGCAAACTTAGTACCTGTTTAGGGGTTTCCAGAACACAATTGGTTAAGTAGTGCAAATGTCATATAAAAGTAAAATTCATCTAGATCTTCATTGTTTGCAAACTTAGTAGCTGTTTAGGGGTTTTCAGGACACAATTGGTTAAGTAGTGCAAATGCCATATAAAAGTAAAATTCACACAGTTCAAACTTTATTTTAGTAAGATTAACAAATCTTTGCTTGTCAATAAATCATTTCCAGACTCTAGACACAGCATTTATTGACTGATTTTGCCAAATATTTGCATGTTTTTATATACTATGCACAATAAGTTTAGCAATTTCTTATGTTTTGCATCTTTTTTGTGCTCATCTTTGTGCAGTGCCGGTCAATTTCAATTGCAATGAGGAGAACAGGATCTTAGGCAAATGAAACCACGAAATTTCAGACGCCATCCTTTAAATAGGCATTTGGGGAGAGCAAGCATTGCAGAGGGGGTCAGTAATCAAAAATCACATCCGTTGTAAGTAATGCTAAAATGATAAGCATGTGATTTTTCGTTTGGTGGTCTTTCATCTTCCTCATGCATCATACGCCTATAAAAACTATTGGTTATGTGACAGATGTGATAGAGATTTCATGCTGAAAAAAATCTGTCGCCATCAATGACGTCAAAACGTTGTCATCTTTGATTAAACTTCTAATGTTAATTAGCGTATCAATTCAACAGAGTATCAGTTTACAAAGATATCATAGGCTTACAATGTAACCCATCGTATGGTTGATGAAAACCTTAAGTTACTGAAAAATGGTGCGACTCGTTTGCGAGATAACGGTTACGTTAGATTTTATCTTGTGGCTCGTGCACTGTGGTAGTGAAGATATTTCATTCAACACTATTTGTCTGAATGTGTTGGAAGGCATCAAGCCGTTTTACTTGTTAATGTTGTTCAAGAAAATTCGACTAGAAACACTGTTTAAAGGCGATAACGTAAAAGCATGAGTAACAAGAAATATCTTTAAAAAAGATATTCGGCGGCTCACAAATACTGACGATAAACGCAACCAAATTCGCTGGTTTAGACGAGGGCGCAACACCCTTGGGCCCTTATAGTGCAACGAGAGGATTTACATGGTAGTAGCGCGACTGATATGCCGATAGTCGGTCGGTTGAAAATGTCCGATAAACAAACAATTTTAACACAATTTACTCGAAAAAAACGTTGATTTTTTCTTTGATATTTTCCGACTTGAAAAGGGGATTTTTCATCCGAACATAGGAGAAAAGAAACGTTTTGGCATTGGGAATATAACCGTATAACGGCCAAAAAAGACTATTGTCGAAATATATGAAACAGACTATAATCATGTCCAGATATGGGAATTGGAAAAGTTACAAATATTTTATTTAAATAACGTAATATTACTGTAAAGTCCTTTCGAATTTAGTGGGTTATTTTATAATGCACTTCTTTACTGTGTGCAAGGCATGTAAACAATGATAGTGACAGCAATTTACAAATACTGTACATCGGGGGTTGACCTATATTCGAGACGAGGTCGTTAATACATTTGCATTTTTAGACCAAGTGCACAGACTGGTTCTCTGCCATTTACATGTATGTTTTCAAGTTTAGTTTCATGTTTAATAAGATTGTAAGGACATTCTGAGTATCAACCAATGAGAGCATCTTTTTCCAGTCGGTGTGATGAATATTACAATTTAAAAATGCTTCTGATTGGTGAATAATTTAGAGCTAAAGCGATATTAGAACGGCGGCCTTTTGGCCGCCGTAAAAACGTCAAATTGGGAAAATTTGGTCCTTTATTTCTCTGAGAAAGTTCAGAAAATTGCAGCATTTGATATGCTTTTTTGGTTTTCAGTGACCAAACAATCGTTTGAAAATGGTTTCGGCTTCCCCCAATGATCAGAAATACCAACCTTATGCGCTAGTCTTAAAATCAAACGTCACTGTAGCACGTCCGCTGCGTTTGGTAATTCTGTATTTTCTTAAATGGTAAATCTTGTCAGATGATCGGCGCTTGTATCTTCATGGCAGCAAATGTAACTCGAGATCTGGTGTGGATGGGCTCACCAATACAAAACAATTGCTAAATTTATTGTGCATAGTATATTAGCTCAGCTGAGCATCTCAAAGTGAACTGTTGGGATCAGTCAATACCCATCTTCAAGCTGTTGTGCCTCGTAATTGACAACTCCTACCACTGGGCCATTTTAACCAAAGTTCACAGGAACTTTCCCTAGGTGACACTCTACAAAATAGCTAAAACAAACTTAATCCAGCAAAAAAACCAAAAAAACATGGCTGCCAGTTGGCATGGCTTATTGCAACAAAGGAAACTTTAAAAATTTCTTCACTGAAACTGGTGATCAGAATTGAAAATAATTTCACGGAAATGGTCATTAGGTGACCTTCTACAAAAAAAGCTAAAACAAATTTGATTTGTAAAAAAACATGGTCACCAGGGGGCGTGTCCAGTTACCCTTATGAACTGTAAAAAAACTTTAAACAACTTCTCCTCTGAAACAAATGGGTAGAATTGAAAACGGTTTGGTAGAAATGGTCACTTGGCGACCTTTTACGTAAAAACCTAAAACAAATTTGATCCGTTAAAAAACATGGCCGCTATCTAGTTCAGCTTATATACCTACATAGGGAACTATTAACAGCTTCTCCTCTGAAACCAATTGTCAGAATTGAATACAATTTGGTAGGGATGTCCCCTAGGTGCACATGACCCTCTACAAAATAGCTAAAATGAAATTTGTCTGTCAAGAAACATGGCAGCCAGGGGGAGTTTGGCCTATTGCATCTAAGGAAACTATTAAATCTTCTCTAAAACCACTCATCAAAATTCAAAATGCTTTGGCAGAAATGGTCACAGGGTGAATTTCTACAAAAATTGCTAAAACAAATTTGATCTGTTGAAAAATATGGTCACCAGTGGGGGCGGCCAGTTTATGTACCTTATAAGAAACTTTAAACATCTTCTCGTCCGAAACCGTTGGTCAGAATTGAATGCAATTTAGCATATACTGTCATTAGGTGACCTACATAAATAGCTAAAATAAACTTGACCCCGCCGTATTGTGGCTAAGAAAACATAAACAAGAATTTTTTTTAAAAAAGATATTCGGCTGCATTTGTTGTTGTATTGTTGTTTATTACACAGGGTCATTCGACTTGAAGGGAGCGCAGTGGCTCAGTGGTAGAGTGCTTTACTCACACCCGAGGGGCCGCGGGTTCACCGGCGTCACTGCGTTGTGGTCCTTGAGCAAGACACATTAATCCTAGCTTAGTACTGGTTCCACTCAGGAAGACCCGTCCCTGTTTAACTGAAAGATTGTTGATGGGATGTAATGAATCAAATCAAACAAACAAACAAACAATCATCCGACTTGAGAAAATATAGTAAATACTCTTACAGTGCAAACAGTCCCCTAGTTTTATTATTGCAAGGGGTTTTAAACCAAGACAGGGCACTAATTACAAAATCACAACTTTGGTGCAATATTGCTAAACAAAGAACAGCCCCTTTAAATGTAACTGAAGCCTCATACAAGCTACGTCAAAGGTTAGCAGATGACATTTTTTTTAAAACGTTGTTTGGAAATTTAATTATATGAAAATATTGGATTGCACATATAGGGTAAGAAAGTTTTAGTTTTTATGATTTAATTATGTTCTTCAACAGTGACTTCTCTGATAGGTGTTGGATTTTTCTAAAAATAGATGTCTACTCTCTGTTTCGGTGACATTTTTCTGGGAAGAAAAGTGCAGAAGTACTGCTACAGTCTGTATCCCTAGATATTGCATTAATTTTCAGTGAATGTTGTAACATGGAATAAGCTTGTATGGACAGTCTGGTAATTATCAACGAGATTTTTCATATTTTAGCAGGTACTAGAATATGCAAATTTCTGTATATTTCTGTATATTCCTGATTGGTTGAAATTTAAGTTAGGAAAGTGATATCATATGGCTGCAAGCAGCCGAACAAGAAACAATAAAACTCAGGCGAGTGATTTATTGCCATTTAGCCGATTAGTTTTGACATTTAACGTGATCATTTTCGCTGATGGGTAAATTTGGCTCATAATTAGCAGGGATAATTCTTGCTCTTCCAACTGAGTGCAGTGGCTCAGTTGGTAGAGCGTTAGACTGAGGATCAAAGGTTTGCTAGCTAACAAATGAATAAGTTCTGGCTCAGAATATTATGATGTGAGAAAATATCTCATTCAGCCAAAACTCATGAGAAATTATAAACTTTCAGCGAGAAATTTTTAGCTAAATTACATTTTGCCATTAAGCCAATTTCAATGAGATTTTTGGCAGAAAAATGAGTAAATCTCTGTATTTGACTGGAAATAATCCCTGCATATAAATATTTGCCCTCTGATTGGCTGAGGTTTCTTCAAACCTATTGACTGTATTGATTGTCTGATTTTGAAGAAATTTGGTGTAATTATTATATATTCAGGGTATTTCTTCAAACATTTTATTGGCTGATTACCAAACTGTTTGTTAAGGTTATTAACAGATGACACGATAAGGTAAAGATCAAACGCAGAGTTGGCATCTTGGTGTACACATTCTAGGAAATTGATCTCTTTGTAAAGTCTTCAATTGTAAAGTCTTCAATTCAGTCGTAAAATATATGAAGGATCACACAGCATTATACTGGGACTGCACTAAAGAGCTAGAAAGTACAGTAAAACCTGTCATAAGTGGCCACTCAAAAAGAAGACCAAAATTGTTTTTCAAGACTGATTATCGCTAAATGCAGGTCAAATGTACTGCAGAATGCTACCCTTGGAGCATTCTTCAATACTTTGGACCTTCATTAAGCTAACATTTGTCATTAAGACCTTTGTTTTGTCTATTTTTGAGTGGCCCCTTAAGACATGCTTTACTGTATGATCCGTTTTTTTACCACACTCCGTGAGTTTTGGCCATTTATAGGATGAAGGGGATGTTTTAACTCTTTCCTTGCTATCGGCGACTTTTGTCGTTGCAAACAGTATGGACCCAGATCAAGACCCTGATCTGGAACCTAACTGTTTAACACTCTGATAGTGTTCCTGAAAGAATTTTTTGAAAACATTTATTTTGAAAAAAGTCAGCAGACCACAACAATAGCATGAAAAATTACCCAGCATGCAAAGAGTTAGGACACTAGCACCACCAACGACAGAACAAATCGTAAAAATTAATTTTGACAAATAAGTTTTAAAAGATACATCACCCCCCCAAAAAAAGCCGCCAAGATGTAGTGGATAAACCACTCCTCCCGGCAGGGGTCCTGAGTCTGATCCCGACTCCTCCAGTCTGTCAGATAAGACTCTAAACCATGGCCCCATCTTCATTATGACCTTAGCTGTTGGTGGGACATTAAACACTCACTCACTCAAGCCAAAAAAATAAAAGAAAAAATAAAAATTATATGCTTACCACAGGCATGAGTAGAAATTGGCAACAAAATCCGATCACAAGAGACACAGGATATTTTAGTTGACGTTTTAAACTGTCTGTATCAGTAACACATCCTATTCCAAAACTTATGAGAATAGCAACCGCAGCTGCTGAGCAATCGAACACAAAATCAGCAGTTTTCTGCCGCGGTGTGACTGAAACTTTCAACTCTCCACGACCTATGGTTTGTGATAAATGATTTTTGGCCATAGCCACCGAGCTGGTACCAAAAACAGTAACTAGAATTGTTACATATCCGATGTGCATGGCTTGTACAGTGAAATTGCTGATAGCATTTAGATGGACTGGAAATATGAGATCTCCTGTGAAAAACGGACCAGTTTTAGAGGGGTCATATGGATCAGGTACGACCATATCAGCAGGAATCACTAACTGAGCAATGCTGTCATCTTGAGAGCGAACTCTAGCTACATATGTTGCGTTAATATCCAGATCATATCCATTGTCACCAGATTCCAATGTGGAATTAAAGTACACTGTCGTGTTACAGCCTCGCACTAGGTTATTGATTGACTCTGGTTGGAAAAATAACTGGACTGTTCCATTCATCAGCGGGGATATGGAAATGGTGGAACTCATTGTCGCTGGTGGTATTGAGGAATAGATCATTGGAAAAGCGGTAGACATGATTAGGATAATTTTTAAGATACGTTTCTGAAAAATTCTAAGCATTGCAGATGACACAGTATTGGAAAAATCTTATTGCTAAAGCCATGTCATTTTTGCATGTAAACTAGAACTGATTTTCATTTTTATCCCAGGAATTGCTATTCCTGCTGGCGTTTAAAATAGAAAGAATAGGAGCACTTTAATTATAGTATGGTATTGACTCTTGTTTATAATACTTCATTCTTGCTCAATCTGTTAATGCAGCAACCAGAATTCTGAAACAAAGAAACAAAAATGAGCCAGTGTGATTTTGGTACTTAGGCCAGATTTTTTTTTATCAGTTGATTTACGGGATTTTTTTTTCAGATTTAGGGTCGAGGGGATGAAAAAAAAAAAAAAGCTCTGAAAATGACCAGTTTTTTTATTGTTCATTATATCTCCAGAAAAAAACAGTAAAAATATTAAAGTAAACCAACAGTCTCACTCTGTATTAAATCTTTAAATTTTATCATTTTCCTAAAAATCTGGACAGGACCATCACTTTTAACAGTGTTATTCTCAAAAATACACAGACAGAACCTCAAAAATATGTGTTTTTTTGCAAGGAAACAAAAAATAATATTTAGAGTGGGGATAAAATATAAAAATAATTTTGGAAATTATTTTTTTTTTCTCCTTTACGAAAAATTACAGTAGGAGGGTTCGTAAATCAACTAATAAAAAGATACTGACCTTATCATTAAAGCATAAAGTTAATAGATAAAAAGAGAATACTAGGTGTGTGTCTTTTGATATCAAGTTTACAAGGTGGGGTTTTGAGAATGCTTATTGAATCGCGCGGCTCTGCCAATTAAGTGATTCAACATGCATTCTCGAAGCCTTGCCCGTTTATGCAGCAACCAGAATTCTGAAACAGAAAAACAAAAATGAGACAGTGTGATTTTGGTTCAATCATAAAAGCATCCTGTTATTAGATAAATAAAAGAATACTAGGTGAGTGTCTTTTGATATCAAGTTTACCAGGTAAGGCTTCGAGAATGCTTTTGGAATTGCGAGGCTTTGCTGAGCGATTTGACATAATTCTCAAAGCTGAACCTGGTAAATTTGATATCAAAACACGTAAACCTGGTATTTTATTTATCAGTTTATGGCGATTATGACATAATTATCGAATTCCATGTTGATTCATTATCATCAAATTCATTTGAAAAGTGCAATGTCATGTTGACTTGATAAAGATAACTGCAATGACTGAAAGATTGTCGACTGGGATGTAAATAATAAAGCCAAACAAACAAAAACAGCTATCCAGTGGTGCCTGGTATCTCTGTTTTTGCAGGAATCTTCAGCTTCGTACTTCCATAGATTGTGTGCTTGAGTTCTGTACTTGATAGCTACTAGCTAGGTCAAATACAGAGTTGATATGCATGGATAGCTCTCCCCGTTGGCATATT
Organism: Loripinus fragilis; assembly: GCA_964019695.1. Taxonomy (NCBI): domain Eukaryota; kingdom Metazoa; phylum Mollusca; class Bivalvia; order Lucinida; family Lucinidae; genus Loripinus; species Loripinus fragilis. Next base: position 26,998,952 of record OZ026518.1, read on the forward strand.
GTTTTCATGTTTCAAACCATTTTTCCATAATATATAACGCCAGTGTTGCATGCAGGTACCATTGTTTAACACCACAGATCATTTTAAGGTTTTAGCACAGCTTTTTTTCTGTTCAATTTACTGATTTGAAAGAGAAATTGAAGGCATTCATCAGTGAGGCTGTACCAAAGAAAATGAATCTTGACAGAAAGTTTACAGCATCAATGTGTCCATTGACTATCTATATACTTGCACTATAAAATCAAAACTTGGTCATTAAATTTCAAAATCATTGAAGCTGAGCCAGAGAATAATCCTGATTGATATTGACAGACAACAATGATCATGATCAACCTGTGCTTAATGCACAGGTTGATCATGACCTTTGATTGTCCATGCATGTAATAAGGATTTTTTTGAAAGGTTCGGCACAGCTCCACTTTCCTGCTCATTGAAGGAGTGAATTGATTTGTCCGTAATTAAAAAGGCTTTTTAACAGAAAGCCAACATGTTTGTATTGATTATCCATTATCCTTTGATGCGAAAAATTGTCACAGAGCCATACCTGCAAATAAAAAGCAAAATACATAGTTAAAATGATAATTGATGTTTGTGCCGAGAAAACACCTCTTCACTTTTGTTGTCTGAAAGAAAAAGCCCTTTTTTTAACCATCAATCTCAGCTAATGTTTGTGGAAATTGCACAGTAATCTGCCACCTGACAGCATATATTGCATTGGGGTAGATGCTGTGATGCATTTAGCATGCCACAAACAGCGACGGTCATGGTGTCTCTTGTAAGGGCATGGTTGAAAGTTTTCAGGATTAAATCTTGAATTCAGGATTTTGAGGCTGAAATAAGGAGATTATAATAGCTTCTCTGATTAATTTTCAGGTTATCTAAACACAATTAACCATTTAAACAGGTATAATTATTCATTTTTGTATGCATCCTGCAAGAGTAAAAATTTGAATTTCTATATAAAGTTCAGGATTTTGGAAATTTTGAAAGGGATAAATAAGTACCATTAGCAGGCCAGGTAGTGCATTTGGATATATGTTGGACTGAAAATCATAAAGATGCAAGTTCATTCTGCTGCTGTCTGGCAACATTTTTTCGTAGAGGTAATTCTCTCTATACTGATGATGATTTGAGTAGTTCAATCATCAGTTACTGGGAAAGGGATTTGCACTTATTACTGGTAAACAGTTTTAATATTGCCTTGCCCAGGAAAAAACTGGTACCAGCCTATTAAATGAACATGGAATTATTTAAAACCCAGGTATGTTTAACACCAAAGCAAACAAGAAAATAAATATATAGTCTGTTATTTCCAGGCTGGGTTCAGTCAAGTTTCTTTCCTCAGCGACAGTCACCCTAAAAGTACTGTACCAATGCTCCATGAAATCAGTCATCTTATTTGATCAGGCTCTAGGAAATAGCAAGTGATTAAGCATAATAATTTTCATAGTCTGAAATTTTTTATGTACTCTGATTCTTGTCATTCTTTTGTGGCAGTATACTTTATTAGTATCCTTTTCACATGGCACGACATGACATGGCAGAATTATTATTTTTCAGAAAGTTTCTACTGGAAATAAATAGTTATCTGTGTTGCTTTATAAAAAGGTTAAATGTAAGCATTTGCAGGCTATTGAGACCCAGATCAGTCTGCACATGGTGCAGACTGATAGGGACCTTCATTGTCTTGCAAAATATAATCATTAATGCTAAGGAAATAAATTAATAATAAGGCATACCGTAAACTTGTTTTCTTATTGACTAATACCAGTGATTTCATATCATTCATAAAAGGGATATTTTCACATTTCTCAATATATCTGATTTTCCTGATTGGTGAGGACAAACTCAATTCATGTTGTTGGGTGCATTTGAGTGCCTTTATGTTGGGTTTTACACTTGCTTACCTCCTGTAATTCTGGTAATACTTAGAAAGATGATTGCTGTGTCAGATGATTGCTGTGTCATACCAGATTTACCCTAAATAGTCTGGTGCTGTATCACACTGGGTAGGAGGCAATCTAAAATGCTCTTAACAATCGACAGACGAGGATCAAAAATTGCTAGAAACAGTGTTTTTGATTGCCATTTGTCGCCAATATGGCGACAAATGGCAATCAAAAACTATGTTTCTAACGATTTTTATCAATGTTCCTTGACAGTATTAACGTTTTCGATTGCCGCCTACCCGGTGTGTGTATGAAAAAGTTAAATTGACTAAGAAAGATTGTGCCACAAGCTATTACCATCCACAGTACAATGGAGCCTTAGAATGTTGTAATAAAGCCATATACCAGAGATATTTCAGAAACTGATGTACACTTAGAAGTGACGATACTTATGCTTTGCATTTGAACATCTTTTTTTAGCTCATCAGAGCACATAGTTTTAAAGGTGAACTTTTCTGATCATTCTCTGGAGAGCTGTGCATACATTTTTTCTGTAATTAAACTATGTCTCCTCCTAGATGGCTGGCCGGAATTTGAAATGATTTCACCCAAATGTTCCCAATATACCGCTCTTCCAAAATTGCTATAATGGGTCAACTCAGCTATAGAAAATGACCACCATAGCTAAAAATAGAAAAATCTTCAAACATCTCCATCTGAACCACCAACCTAAATTCATATAATATTTCCACATTGTTGTTCCCACAATGCCCCTACCAAAATTGCACTAAAGGGTCCCCTCTATTGAAAGGGAAAATGCAAAAGCATGAAAAATTACCCAGAATGCAAAGAGTTAAGGAGCTTACATTATGGAAAAATCTATCAGTCAATAAAGGTTAACACTAGATGCAAGAACAAATTCTCTGACAAGTGCTATGTCTGTCACTTAGCATGCCAATTTTGATTAATGTCTCAGACAAGAAACTACACTCCAAAAGGAACCTTAGAGAGCTTAACCCTTAATGCGCCAATCACATCAAAAGTCGTCATCTTTTCTTGTCTGCTGAAATGTTTAAGAAGCCTCTATGGTAAACAGTGTGGACCCAGAACAGACTGCTCCTATAGGAGCAGTCTGTTCTTGGTTCACACTGTTTGCTTCTATACTTAATTTGTCAGTAATGTTAGGCAATTATTTGCAGCAGACGACTTCAGCAGACAACATTTTCAGATGCATTTTTTCTTGGCGCTTTAAGGGTTAAACATTTTGCATGCTGGGAATTTTTCATGCATTCATTGTTGTCTGCTGACTTTTTCCAAAATTAACTTTTTAAAAAAAATTCTTTCAGGAACACTATCAGAGTGTCAATTGGTTTGGTTCCAGATCAGGACTGATGCTCTGTTGGTCCTGATCTGGGCCCAAACTGTTTGCAAAGGTTGTCAGCAGACGACAAAAGACGCCACTAGCAAGGAAAGAGCTAAGTAAGTCAGACTTTCAGATGACAGCTCTGTAAAGGAAATGTTAGATTTCCCTAAGGTGCACTTACATACTGGGGAATTTTGCATGCTTTTTTGTCATCTGCAGACTTTTTGAAATTGACTGTGTCAAACAGTTTGTTTGCAGATTAGATTCGTCATTGTCAGGCCTGGTCTGGGTCCATACTGTTGGCAAATATTATCAGCGGATGGCAACAGCTGCCACCAACTAGGAAAGAGTTAATCATGTCTTGAAAATACAGACAATGGCATCTTAATCTGGAAAGCCTGGTAGACATGCAAATGCATGTCTCAGGCCTTTAGTTAAGAGTGTGTACCAGAAAAATAATTTACTTATTTCTAAACCTAAACATATGTTGTGGGTACTCAAAAGAACCGTCTTGATGAGACGGTTCTTTTAAGCACCCAAAGCATAGAGTGCTAAAAATTATAGGTAAGAAAATATTTACAATTTTACACTGAAAATTTTGTTTATCTAAACCTCTGATGTCTGGAAAGGTCTTTGAACTTAAAGAATTAAGTTTCAAGGTCCGCAATCTGGATAGCTCTGTTAAGAAGTACAATGAAAGGCTAGTTGACACATGGACAAAGGCATTTGAATCTGGAAAGGCTGGTGGACATTCAAATGCATAATATAAGTCTGAAAATCAGGTCTCTAGATTAACTCTATGGTTTGGACATACAAAGATAAACAAGGTTAGTAGGCATACAGTATCGATAAAGGCATATGTATCTGGAAAGGCAGGCAAAGATACAAATATATAAGTCTGGAAAGGTTTGTGAACTTATAGAAATAAGGATAGATCTGTTAAGACAAACAAATACAAACAGAAAAGTATGAAAGGTTAGGAGACAAGCGGACAAATGCACCAGAATCTGAGGAGGCTTATTGACATTCAAATGCATAACTGGAAAAGTCTCTGAACTTTATGGTCTGGCATAAACATAAAAGTATGAAAGGTTAGACATACAGTATTGACAAAGACATCAGAATTTGGGAAGGTTGGCTATCATACAAATACATATGTCTGGAAAGGTCTGGAAACTTAAAGAAGAAAGCTTCAAGATATGGATACATCTGTTAAGACATACATACGCAAACATCAAAAATAATAAGTGAGTATGACCAGGAAATACCACAATCACAAACCTTAGACAACCCCATGGCACCGCGAGGAAGAGCCACTCAACCATTACGAGACATCAGGAAGACAAATTAAGCAAAGCAACCAGCTCTCTCTTCCCCATCAAGATGATTGCAATACTAGAATGGACATAAAGTAACGTACAACAAAACATAGAACAATTACAGACTCCCACAATGGGAGTAACAATAAACAAAAAGTCAACAACAACAGAACCACCGCCTTAGAACGGACAGAAGCCTAAGCCACCGGGGGGCTTAAATGCATTTTACTGGTATCAAATCTTCGCCCTAGATTCTGCTGTTTTTGAAGTACAAGAAATGATCAGCTCGCATGGAGGCCTTCTAACTAATGCAATGTATCATCATGGAGAAACACTCTAATCAAATTAACACACCATGATGAAACAAAGAAAAGGGCTCATGACTCACAGATAGTCAGAGCTAAAGAAAACCTCAGTTGAGCCTCGGTGGTCCAGCTACAGATAAGCATCAGGCATCAACCCACCGATTTAAGCTTTATGGCAGAGCTGTCATAGAGTCTGAGGCCTGACACACCGTCATGCAATTAAAGAGGAAACCATAGCTATAAACCGTGATTGGGTTTAAAACCAGGCATGCAGACTGTTGCATGATATCCAAGTTATATCCGACCCTTATATAACGTTTTACAATCTTTTTGAATTGATCACTGAAATTAGATTTTCCAGCAATTCGTTTGAATTTATAAACTAAATCACCATAAAATATAGGTTCTGATATGCCTTGTTGCAGAAGAGTTTTTTTGTTGTATTTAACAATTGAAAACTCTGAGTGTCTGCGGTAGAATTTAGAAAATGCTTTTCGAATTTTATGATATCTATAACCTCGTTTTAATAACTTAGCAGTTAAAAATAAGTTTCTTTTGCCGAAGTCATCAACATTAGAACACACTCTAGCAAAACAAATAAGCTGAGAAATATATACATCATAGGAAGGGGAGTGAGGAACATCTCCTTCAAGAAATGGGAAATTTACTACGTATTTCAAAATTAAAATCATCCCGTTTATCATAATTTTAGAAGAAACTATGCCATTTGTTATTGACAAGTTCAAGTCCAAAAAACGGAGCTTCAGCATCAGAAGAATTAGCCTGAAGTTCAGTACATATATCTGACCTACCATTTGTTATCCCCTGAAAGGTCAGCGGACATAAAGACAAAGGCATCAAAGTGTACAAACTAAATAAAAGCAATGGAAATTTAAGGCTTTTAGAGTGACTAGTCATAAATTGTAATAATTGGAAAAGTCTGTGAACTTAAAGAAGAAATCTTCAAGGTCTTTTAATACCTACAAACACAAACATCACAGTCTGAAAGGTCAGTATACATGGAGATAATTAAGGGCATCAAAGTCTGTACCTTGTGTGACAAACAGACACACATGTCAAAGCCTATATGAAAGTGTCTCTTGGCTTAAGGCAATGGCTAAATGATCTGGAAAGGCAGCAAATAGCAAATTGACTGGTGGACATACAATTTATGCATTGGTCTAGAAATGTACTTTTACTTAAAAGAAGTGTCTGCAATATATAATAAGACATACAAACACAAATATCACAGTCTGAAAGTTCAGTATACATGCAGGTAAGGACATCAATGTTTGTACAGACAAAAGCATCTAAGCCTATATAAAAGAGTCTGTTGACATTAAGGCAATTGCTAAATGAATTGGAAAGGCAGCTTAGCCTGGTGGACAAACAAAGATCTGTGAACATAGAAAAGAAAGTTTCAATGTCTGGAAAGGTCTGGAATTAAATAACACATACAAAACACAAACATCAATGTCCGAAAGGTCAGTGGACACAGTCTGTATCCTGGATGACATCAGTGTCTAGAAAGGTCTAATGGGCATGATATAAAGGGGATAGCTATAAGATCAGAATAGATAGGTGGACTATAAGTTAGAGTATATCATGAGTGTGAACTGGTAAAAAAAGTTGACCATTTAGACTTTAATTTTTTTAATTTTAGAGTTCTTTTTTCCTTGAGTCAACTCACAAACAGGCTATACCATAAAACTGGTTGTAGTAAAACTATTGGCTTTCTTCATAACTGAATAATACCTAGTTTATGTATTATTTAATCATAAGAAGTCCATTTAGATGTCAAAAGAGAAATCATAAAAGTGAAATATTGGATCTCAGACAGAAGAATTTATCTTGTTTATGTCTTCTTTATTTCCATCTTTATTAACTCAATTTATATTGAAGAATCACCCTTTCAGTTCTGGAGATCTGATACATGCATTTGTTTCATTTGAATACTAATGGATTCTTCCTCCAGGTTTGATACAATAAACTTGGGACAGTCTATTGTATATATCTAGGGGTTTCAGGTTATAATTAAAAAAAGTATTGTGTATATTTGTCTGAAGATATTTTTTACCTGCGTCGCTGTAGCGAAAGCAGGTCTAGTAGTGGGTCCACTCCGTCCGTTCGGCCGTCCGGCGGTCCACAACACTTTAGGGGTACCAAGTTTGTGTAATCTGTAACTCCAAAAGTTTTCATTCCTTTTCATTCAAACTTTGCCTAATGATTGTACACATATTGAAGATGTGCACCTCCTATTTTGTGCGCGTTTCATAATTTTTTTTTCAATTTTGAGGGGTGTTGAACTTAGACATTTTTTTCAACCGAAATGCTTAGGGCGTGCATAGTTTTAGTAATCTGTAACTCCAACAGTTTTTATTCCTTTATATTCATACTTTACATAATGATTGATCACACATTGAAGATGTGCAACTTCTATTTTGTGCATGTTTCATATTTTTTTTCACTTTTTTGACAGGTGTTGAACTTAGACATTTTTTCCATCAGAAATGCTATAGGGGTGCCTAGTTTGTGTAATCTGAAACTCGAACAGTATTCAATCCTTTATATTCAAACTTGCATAATGATTGTTCACACATTGAAGATGTGCACCTTCTAATTTGTGCATGTTTCATATTTTTTTTCACTTTTTTGACGGGTGTTGAACTTAGATGTTTTTTCCATCCATATTGCTTAGGAGGTGCCTAGTTTGTGTAATCTGTAACTCCAACAGTATTTATTACTTTATACTCAAACTTTGCATAATAATTGTTCACACATTGAAGATGTGCACCTCCCATTTTGTGCACATTTAATAAATATTTTTCCATTTTTGACGGACATTGAACTTAGACATTTTTTCCTTCCGAGATGCTTAGGGGTGCCTAGTTTGTGTAATCTGTAACTCCAACAGTGTTCTTTACTTTATATTCAAACTTTGCGTAATGATTGTTCACACTTTGATGATGTGCACCTTCCATTTTATGCACATTTAATAAATATTTTCTTATTTTTAGGGCTGTTGAACTTAGACATTTTTTTACATCAGAAATGCTTAGGGGGTGTCTTGTTTGTGTAATCTGTAACTCAAGCAGTTTTCATTCCTTTATATTCAAACTTTGTATTATGATTGTTCACACATTGAACATGTACACCCTATATTTATGCACATTTGATAATATATTTTTAAGTGTTTAACTTAGAAATTGTCACAAGTCACCTACTGTAGATTACATTGTGTAATTTGGTGTAATCTGATTTCATTCCTGTATAATATTTGAACTTTGCATATCGACTGTTCACACACCGATATGCACCCGCGACGCAGGTCCAGACTAGAGTTTGGTCTTGTTTATCTTTACAAACAGTGTAGACCCTGATAAAATGCAGCATTATGCTGCATTTCATCTGGGTCTTCACTGTTTGCAAAAATACAGTGAATACAAAGGGTTAACTGTTTTACTGCCATTCTAAAAAAAAAATATTTTGAGAAAAAAAATCATAATAAAAAAGAAAAAAAAATCAGTCAATGACAAATATTTTTACTGATTGTTCCAAGGCGGTATTTTGTGGATCATTTGTGTTATTTATGTCTTGTGTTTGTCATGCTTTCGTGTCTGTTCATTGCTGCCTTGTTGTCACCTGCTGGGAATTAAAGGGCTGACCTCTTGGCTCTCGTTTGTGATGTTTAATTGTGTTTGTCACTTTCCAATTTGGTATCCTGGGTCAGGTGTGGCGCTTGATTGTATCGATTCCTGATCTTTGCCTCCTTTCTTACTTTGCATGCAAAGACAACTTTAAACAACTTTGAAAGTTTAGAATTGATGTGAATTTATTTGCGGTTTGAAAACAAGTGTTACCTGTAATGTTTCTCTTTGATTAATTCCTAGTTTTCCAGAAATTTATTTTCAGTGAGTAGACCAGGTGTGCAGTAAGATGAACTAATCTTTGGTATGAATGTAAACAGTAATTCCTCATCAGCAACAACCCAGTTGCTTCCAGTATTGTTAGGTAAACACATTGCATGCTGGGAAAATTTTGATGCATACTAGGTCATTGAGGACTCTTTTGCATACTAGGTCTTTGATGAGTCTTTCGCATACTAGATCATTGAGGAGTCTTTTGCATACTGGGTCATTGATGAGTATTTTGCATAGTAGGTCATTGAGGATTCTTTTGCATACTAGATCATCGAGGATTCTTTTTCTTAGTAGGTAATTGATGAGTCTTTTGCATAGTAGGTCATTTAGGAGTCTTTTGCATACTAGGTCATTGAGGAGTCTTTTGCATAGTAGGTCATTGAGGAGTCCATTGCAGACTGGGTCATTGATGAGTCTTTTGCATAGTAGGTCATTGAGGATTCTTTTGCATACTAGGTCATTGAGGAGTCACTGACATTTGCTATGTTGTTAAGCATTTAGTACCTCTGATAACTAAACAGGGAATCTCCTTAATAATTTCTAGCACTGAGGCAGTACTCCTAAGTCAGCATACAGTCTGGACCCACCAGCAAAACGCCATTGGAATGTTGTTTCGCTGGTGGAACGATAGTGGTTCACCTTTTTATGCTTTATGGGTACATGACTTTGTGATTTGCCGCATGATCAGGAAATACCACAACCACAAACTGCAACCGTTGAAGAGCCACAGAATACTAACAGTCACAAGACATTGTGGGGTTAGTTCAACAAAGTGAGTGCTCGTGGGAGCTTGTTGTTCTGATGCCAGGCTTTAGACATTCCCAGTAAAGATAGGTACCAGAACAACGAGTGCCAGGGAGCACTCGCGTTGTTGAACTTGCCTCGCGTAGCATTTGCTAAGTAGTTAAGCAAACAGTACCTTGGATAACTAAACACAGAATCTCTTTAGCAATTTCTAGCACTGAGGAGTGTTAAGACTTGTTAAATATGCATACCCTTGCATGCTTAATGAGGTGAAGACAGTAGTACGGATAAGGGATTATTTGGAATTATTATCCTTTTTAATGTTAATATTGTATCTTAACCTTTAATTTTGCTCCAAGTAACTTAATTTGCAAAATTAACTTTTTCCAAAATTCCTTTAGAGAACACTTTCAAAGCTTCAAACAGTTTGGAGCCAGATCTGGCCTCGAGGTTATAAAACTTTTTCTATGCTCAACTCAGCTGAGCATGAAATTTATCCTGCTCATAAACAATTGTTGGCATTTCAACATTTATTAGCATGATAAATACAACATCTGAGAGATTTAAAGCAAGAAACTCCTTTATTTGTAGGTATTTAAGTTTTTATGAGCAGTTGAAATTTCACGCTCTGTTGAGCATGAAAAAAGTTTTATAACCTCGAAGCCAGGGCCAATCTTCTTGGTCCAAACTGTTTGCAAAGGTTATCAGCAGAGAAAAGTCCCCACTAGCAATTCAACAGGTTTACAACTGCAGGAAATTACCAAATCTTTGTTAATCACCTGCAAATATGGTAACAGCAAAATAGAACTATCACAAACAATTTAAGAGAATATATTTTGTAAAATGTTGTTTGCTCACTCTTAAAATTATTGGTAAAGTGTATATCTGATTTTTCCAATCTGCAATTGCAGACTGCAGTTACTGTTAGTTTTAAGATAGATGAGAACCGTTGTAAACAAAAACAAATAAACAAAACAAACTAATCCTTGTAATGGGTGCTACAGGTATATACCTACCTTTACCTGTAATAACATATTTACCATTATATTGGGAGCGCAGTGGCTCAGTGGTAGAGTGCTTGACTCGAGACCGAAGGGCCGCGGGTTCGAGCTTCACTGGCGTCACTGCGTTGTGGTCCTTGAGCAAGACACATTTATCCTAGCTTAAGTACTGGTTCAATCCAGGAAGACCCATCCCTGCTTAACTGAAATATTGTTGTTGGAACGTAAAGAATCAAATCAAACAAACAAACAATTTACCATTATATCACATTTTTATGAAGAAAATGTTAGAGTCATAAAATTATGCATCAGTTCAGTATATTTTAAGCAGTTTTAAACATATTAATTTTATTGAAGAAAAACTGACAATTTGGTTAGAAAAGCAATTTGTGGTTGGAATATTTTCAGTATTATTTTCACCTTCACACAGAAAGATATATCCTCAGACTGGCATCAACTGTTAATTAGTTTATCACCTTTCCAATCACAAATTTATTTCTCTATTCTTTGAGAAGTGATATAATCACATTCTATATCATGAAGGCTTGATTAAAAATTCATTAGAACCAATAAAATCTAATGGCAGGTCTTCCTTATCCCACCAATATTTTGTTGTCCAGGATTGGGAAAGATGGAGACCGATCTACTTGCAATATGTGTTGGAAGGGATGGAATCTGATCTGCTTGCAACATGTGTGAGTAGGGATGGAGTCTGATCTGCTTGCAATATGTGTGGGAATGGATGGAGTCTGATGTGCCTGCAACATAGGTGAGTAGGGATCGGGTCTGATCTGCTTGCAGAATGTGTGGGAAGGATAGAGTTGGATCTGCTTGCAACATGTGTGTGTAAGGGCTTGCAGTAGGTGTGGAAAGGGAAGGAGTCTGATCTGCTTGCAACATGTGTGGGTTGGGAAGGACTCTGATCTGCTTGCAACATGTATGGGGAGGGAAGGAGTCTGATCTGCTTGCAACATGTATGGGGAAACAGAAGGAGTCTGATCTGCTTACAACAGATATGGTAAGGGAAGGAGTCTGATCTGCTTGCAACAGGTGTGGGAAGGAAAGGAGTCTGATCTGCTTGCAACAGGTGTGGGAAGGGAAGGAGTCTGATCTGCTTGCAACAGATGTGGTAAGGGAAGGAATCTGATCTGCTTGCAACAGGTATGGTAAGGAAAGGAGTCTGATCTGCTTGCAACATGTGTGGGGGGAACAGATGGAGTCCGATCTGCTTGCAACAGATGTGGGAAGGGAAGGAGTCTGATCTGCTTGCAACAGGTGTGGGAAGGGAAGGAGTCTGATCTGCTTGCAACAGGTATGGTAAGGGAAGGAGTCTGATCTGCTCGCAACATGTGTGGGGGGAACAGATGGAGTCCGATCTGCTTGCAACAGGTGCGGGAAGGAAAGGAGTCTGATTTGCTTGCCAAAGGTGTGGGAAGGGAAGGAGTCTGATCTGCTTGCAACAGGTGTGGGAAGGGAAGGAGTCTGATCTGCTTGCAACAGGTGTGGGGGGAACAGATGGAGTCTGATCTGCTTGCAACAGGTGTGGGAAGGAAAGGAGTCTGATTTGCTTGCCAAAGGTGAAGGAAGGAAAGGAGTCTGATCTGCTTGCAATAGGTATGGTAAGGGAAGGAGTCTGATCTGCTTGCAACATGTGTGGGGGGAACAGATGGAGTCTGATCTGCTTGCAACAGGTGTGGGAAGGGAAGGAGTCTGATCTGCTTGCAACAGGTATGGTAAGGGAAGGAGTCTGATCTGCTTGCAACATGTGTGTGTGTGTGGGGGGGGGAACAGATGGAGTCCGATCTGCTTGCAACAGGTGTGGGAAGGAAAGGAGTCTGATTTGCTTGCCAAAGGTGTGGGAAGGGAAGGAGTCTGATCTGCTTGCAACAGGTATGGTAAGGGAAGGAGTCTGATCTGCTTGCAACATGTGTTGGGGGAACAGATGGAGTCTGATCTGCTTGCAACAGGTGTGGGAAAGGAAAGGAGTCTGATCCGCTTACAATAGTTGTGGGAAGGAAAGGAGTCTGATCTGCTTACAATAGGTGTGGGAAGGGAAGGAGTCTGATCTGCTTGCAACAGGTGTGGTAAGGGAAGGAGTCTGATCTGCTTACAACAGATATGGTAAGGGAAGGAGTCTGATCTGCTTACAACAGATATGGTAAGGGAAGGAGTCTGATCTGATTGCAACATGTGTGGGGGGAACAGATGGAGTCTGATCTGCTTGCAACAGGTGTGGGAAGGGAAGGAGTCTGATCTGCTTGCAACAGATGTGGTAAGGGAAGGAGTCTGATCTGCTTACAACAGGTATGGTAAGGGAAGGAGTCTGATCTGCTTGCAACATGTGTTGGGGGAACAGATGGAGTCCGATCTGCTTGCAATACTCACTGGTGTGGGACGGGAAGGAGTCTGATCTGCGCCCCTGCGAATAGAACCATTCTAGAAAAGTTCTAGAATTTTCTTGAACTATGTTCTAGAACTGCTCTAGATATGTTCTAGAACGTTTATGGGACAGATGTAGAACGTTAAATGGGACAATTTTTTGTTCTACAAATGTTCTAGCCAAGGTCAAAAGATTTGTTCTAGAAAAGTTCCAGAAAATTCTAAAAGTTTTTCCTAGAACAGTTTTAGAACAAATCGAGTTTGTTCTAGAACAGTTCCAGAACAAACCTTTAGAACTTTTATGGAACCATTGTAGAACACCCCTCATTAAATGTCCCATTTAACGTTCTATAAATGTATCGGAATAGTTCTAGAACATCTGTAGAATGGTTCCAGAACTATTCCAAAAATGTTCTAATGGTTTGTTCTAGAACTGTTCTAGAATTAATCTTGGTTTGTTCTAGAACTGATCTAGAACAAACCTTTAGAATTTTTCTGGAACAATTGTAGAACACCCCTAAAAAATGTCCCATTTAACGTTCTATAAATGTCTCTGAATAGTTCTAGAACATCTGTAGAATGGTTCCAGAACTATTCCAGAAATGTTCTAATGGTTTGTTCTAGAACTGTTCTAGAATTAATCTTGGTTTGTTATAGAACTGATCTAGAACAAACCTTTAGAATTTTTCTGGAACAATTGTAGAACACCCCTAAAAATGTCTCATTTAAGGTTCTATAAATGTCTGAATCATTCTAGAACATTTTAGAATGGTTCCAGAACAAATCCAGAAATGTTCTAATGGTTTGTTCTAGAACTGTCCTAGAATAAACCTTGGCTTCTTCTAGAACTAATCCAGAACAAACCTTTTGAAATTCTCTGGGAAAACTGTAGAACAACTCTTCAAAAATCATGTCATAAAAACATTCTATTAATGCTCCTGAATTATTTTAGAGCATTTTAGAATAGTTTAAGAACAATTTCAGGAATGCTCTAGTGGTTTGTTCTGCAAATGTTCTAATACAACTGAACTTTTCTAAAACAGTTGTAGAACACCTCCCCAATAAAGTCCCATATTGGGTTTGGAGAATGCTACCTTTATATATCTGGAAAACTGTTGACATTGGTTTAAAACCCCAATAAGTAATCCCAAAATGCAGGTGACACAATAAATAAATAAACATCAACTGGAGTAGAATTATTATAGGGGCCCTAAGTTGGCCTAAATGTTGTTAGTTATTGCCACCCTGTTACCCCACCCATTTCAAAACATTGTCATGCATTTGACCTTGGAAAAACAGCAACTACAGCAACAATTAACATTAAAACTTTAGAAATTGTGTCTCAAGCCTACTCACTGTTCCAGACTATAATACTGTCAAATCTGCCATCTAGAAACTGCCACAAGTGCCTTTTCCGGGGTCGCGAGTTCGATCCTGGCTTTGTCCCATACTTTCGTGGAGATTGATCATGAAATAATTTCTACGGTCATTCTCCTCCCTTCCACTGATTCATTCAAGAAGGGTTGTTGTCAGTTACAAGCAAAAGTATGTGCACAAATTACTGGTTAACCGCTTGTTCAAGCCTGCCCATATAGTGTGATTAGGTGAACTGACCGTCCCGCAATGACCATAGCTGTTGACTTGGGACGTAGAGCAACAAAACAAACAAAAACAAAACAAGTGCTTTTTGGGGAGCCTTCATAATCCCTCCAATTCTGGCAGCCATGTTTTTCCCAACATCCATCTGGTTAAATTAAAAATAATGACATGCTTGTTCTAGAACTGTTCTAAAAATGTTCTAGAACATTTTTTAACTTTTGTAGAACTTGCTGGTTCAGTAAATTTCAGTAAAATATTTCTCCTGAATTATCATGCAGTGAATTGAAAAAAAAATAACATTCATTGCAAAACTGTAACATTGTATTTTTTGGAAAACTTATTGGATGTTAACAGCTCAACCTCTGTTTATAGTAATTAAGCCATGATCATCTTCTCATTTTGGTAACATGCCACCCTGCATTACCCCACCCATTTCAAAACATTGTCTTACATTTGCTAAAAAAACTTACAAACAACAACCCCACCATTAATCACCATTAAAAACCTTAGAGAAACTGTTTCTCAGGTCTACTCACTGTCTCAGGCAATACTACTATCATGTTTGCCATCCAGAAATTCCCAAACAAATGTTTATGAAGAGCCTCCACATTTTCCCTCCAAATCTGGCAGCCATGTTTTTCCCATCATCCATCTGGTTATGATATGTTTCCTCTTTAAATGTTCTAAAAATGTTCTAGAACTTTTTAGAACGTTTTTAGAACTTGCTGGTTCTATAAAAGTACTAAATAAGTTCTAGAACTTAATTTGAATTTTCTTTTACTTATTTTGCCCTTTTTTTTCTTTCTTTCTCCATATACTGCTAGACCCTCACTTGTGAGTATTATCGGCAAGTGTACTTTGTACACTCCAGGTTGCAGGATGAAAGCCTACAAGTAATTAACCATATCCAAATTACTGTAGGGTTCTTTAATCTGCACAAGGGGTGACCTTCCCTGCAAAGGGGACATCCAGTTAACGTCCCGATTCGAAGGACAATTAAATGCACTTATCTAGTGTCACCCCTGCAAATGACACCAGAGAAAGTGTGTTTGGACACAGAAAGTTTCCTCACCACAAGCAGGGATTGAACCTGGGACCTCTAGCACCATAGGCAAGTGCCCAACCACTGAGCTACCTGATGCTTTCTGCTCTTGAGAAGTTCCAAAAATGTTCTAGAATTTATTAGTATATTTGTAGAATTTACTAGTTCTAAAAAGTAAGACAAATGTTCTAGAACTTAATTTGAATAATTTTTAGAAGTTTCTGTCAACTTATCTTGTTCTTTAAAAGTTCTAAAAATGTTCTAGAATATTATTAGAACATTTGTAGAACTTACTGGTTCTTGATTTGTTCTAAAAATGTTCTAGAATATTTCAAGAACACTTTTAGAATGGAAATCAGTTCTAGAATGTGTTTGATTTGTTCTATAACAACGTTCTAGAACAGTTGTAGAACAAGAGTTCTAGAATGGACATATTTACCTGTTTAGAACAGATCTAGAACAGTTCTAAATGTTCTAGAACAGTTCTAGAACACCTCCAATTTGTAGAACAAAATTTCGCAGGGGATAACAACAGGTGTGGGATGGGAAGAAGTCTGATCTGCTTGCAATTGTTTAAGGAAGGGAAGGACTCTGATCTGCTTGCAATGGGTGAAGGAAGGGAATGACTCTGATCTGCTTGCAATGGGTGAAGGAAGGGAAGGACTCTGATCTGCTTGCAATGGGTGAAGGAAGGGAAGGACTCTGATCTGCTTGCAATGGGTGAAGGAAGGGAAGGACTCTGATCTGCTTGCAATGGGTGAAAGAAGGGAAGGACTCTGATCTGCTTGCAATGGGTGAAGGAATGGAAGGAATCTGATCTGCTTGCAATGAATGGGTGAAAGAAGGGAAGGACTCTGATCTGCTTGCAATGGGTGAAAGAAGGGAAGGACTCTGATCTGCTTGCAATGGGTGAAGGAATGGAAGGACTCTGATCTGCTTGCAATGGGTGAAAGAAGGGAAGGACTCTGATCTGCTTGCAATGGGTGAAGGAATGGAAGGACTCTGATCTGCTTGCAATGAATGGATGAAAGAAGGGAAGGACTCTGATCTGCTTGCAATGGGTGAAGGAAGGGAAGGAGTCAGATCTGCTTGCAATGGGTGAAAGAAGGGAAGGACTCTGATCTGCTTGCAATGTGTGAAGGAAGGGAAGGTCTCTGATCTGCTTGCAATGGGTGAAGGAAAGCAAGGAGTCTGATCTGCTTGCAATAGGTGTGGGAAGGGAAGGAGTCTGATCTTCTTGCGATAGGTGTGGGAAGGGAAGGGGCCTGATCTGCTTGCAACAGGTTTGGGAAGGGAAAGAGCCTGATCTGCTTACAACAGGTGTGGGAAGGAAAGGAGTCTGATTTGCTTGCCAAAGGTGTGGGAAGGATATAGTCTGATCTGCTTGCAACAGGTGTGGTAAGGGAAGGAGTCTGATCTGCTTGCAACATGTTTGGGGGGAACAGATGGAGTCTGATCTGCTTTCAACAGGTGTGGGAAGGGAAGGAGTCTGATCTGCTTGCAACAGGTATGGTAAGGGAAGGAGTCTGACCTGCTTGCAACAGGTGTGGGGGGAACAGATGGAGTCCGATCTGCTTGCAACAGGTGTTGGAAGGGAAGGAGTCTGATCTGCTTGCAACAGGTGTGGGAAGGGAAGGAGTCTGATCTGCTTGCCACAGGTATGGTAAGGGAAGGAGTCTGACCTGCTTGCAACAGGTGTGGGGGGAAACAGATGGAGTCCGATCTGCTTGCAATAGGTATGGGAAGGGAAGGAGTCTGATCTGCTTGCAACAGGTGTGGGAAGGGAAGGAGTTGGATCTGCTTGCAACAAGTATGGGAAGGAAAGGAGTCTGCTCTGCTTGCAACAGGTGTGGAAAGGGAAAAAGTCTGATCTGCTTGCAGCATGTGCGGGGGAACAGATGCAGTCTTTTCTGCTTGCAATAGGTGTGGGAAAGGAAGGAGTTTGATCTGCTTGCAACAGGTGTGGAAAGGGAAGAGGTCTGATCTGCTTGCAGCATGTTTGGAAAGGGAATAGGTCTGATCTGCTTGCGGCATGTGTGGTGGAAGAGATGGAGTCTGATCTGCTTGCAACAGGTCGAAAGGATAGAGTCGGATGTGTGTGTAGGGGCTTGCAATAAGTGTTGGAAGGGAAGGAGTCTGATCTGCTTGCAACAGGTCGAAAGGATAGAGTCGGATGTGTGTGTAGGGGCTTGCAATAAGTGTTGGAAGGGAAGGAGTCTGATCTGCTTGCAGCATGTGTAGGGGAAAAAATGGAGTCTGATCTGCTTGCAATATATGTGGGAAGAGAAGGAGTCTGATCTGCTTGCAACATATGTGAGGGAACAGATGGAATCTGATCTGCATGCAACAGGTGTGGGAAGGGAAGGATCTGCTTGCAATAGGTGTGGGCAGGGAAGGAGTCTGATTTGCTTACAACAGGTATGGTAAGGGAAGGAGTCTGATCTGCTTGCAACAGTCGTGGGCAGGGAAGGAGTCTGATCTGCTTGCAACAGGGAGGGGGAGGGAAGGAGTCTGATCTGCTTGCAACACATATGGGGGAACAGAAGGTGTCTGATCTGATCTGGTATGGGAAGGAAAGGAAAGGAATCTCACCTGCTTGCAATAGGTGAAGGAAGGGAAGGAGTCAGATCTGTTTGCATCATGTGTGGGGGAACAGATGGAGTATGATCTGCTTGCAATAGGATGGGAATGATTCTGATCTGCTTGCCAAAGGTGTGGGAAGGGAAGGAGTCTGATCTGCTTGCAACAGGTGTGGTAAAGGAAGGAGTCTGATCTGCTGATAACAGGTGTGGGAAGGGAAGGACTCTGATCTGCTTGCAACAGGTATGGGAAGGGAAGGAGTCTGATCTGCTGGTAACAGGTGTGGGAAGGGAAGGAGTCTGATCTGCTGATAGAGGTGTGAGAAGGGAAGGAGTCTGACCTGCTTGCAATAAGTGTTGGAAGGGATTAGGACTAAATTTGCTTGTAGCATGTTTTGGATGGGATGAGTCTGATATGCTTGCAATAGATGCGGGAGGAGATGGAGGCTGATCTGCTTGCAACAATGTGGCAGAGGATAGAGTTTGATTTGCTTGCAATAGGTGTGTGAAGTGACAAGGACTTGAAATGTTTGCATCATATGTTGGAAGGGATGGGGACCTAATCTGCTTGCAACAGATTTGGGAAGGGATGAGTCTGATGTGCTTGCACAGGCAATAGAGTCTGATCTGATTGCAATAGGCGTGGGAAGGGACAAGGACTAGCTCTGTTTGCATTATTTTTGTGATGGGATGAGTCTGATCTGCTTACAGCTGGTGCGAGAGGAGATGGAGTCTGATCTGCTTGCAACATATGTTACAGGGGATAGATTCTGATCTGCTTGCAGTAGGTGTGGGAAGGGAGGAGGACTTGCACACTATGTTTGCAACATTTGAGGGATAAGGACCTGATCTGCTTTGCAACACGTTTGGGAAGGGATGAGTCTGATCTGCTTACAAATGATGCAGGAGGAGATGGAGTCTGTTCAGCTTGCAACATGTTTGGGATGGGATAAGTCTGATCTGCTTACAATTGATGTGAGAGGAGATGGAGTGTTATCTGCTTGCAACAGGACTGGTGTGGAAAGGGATGAGGACCTGATCTGATTGCAACTGATGGGAGAGGAGATGAGTCTGATCTGCTTACAACTGATGCTGGAGGAGATTGAGTGTGATCTGCTTGCAACAGGTGTGGAAAAGGATGAGGACCTGATCTGATTGTTACTGATGTGGGATGAGATGAGTCTGATCTGCTTACAGCGGGAGGCGATGGAGTGTTATCTGTTTCTGCTTGCAATAGGTGTGGGATTGGTTTGAGCCTGATCTACTTGCAACAAGTGTGGGAATAATGGGATAGGCCCTGTATTTGCAAGACAAAGCCAACTGTCTCTCTCTCCCCCTATGTATTTCTCTCTCTCTCTCTCTCTCTGTCTCTCTGTCTCTCTCTCTCTCTCTCTTCTGGAGATTTGCCTCAGAGTAAGAAGGGAAAAGTTGAAAGTAGTGGGTGTTTTGATTGATGTGAATTACAGCATAAGAAATTCTCTTTCTTCTTGCTTGCTTCAGAGCAGCATCCTCTTACCTGAGAATATGTTATGATGCTGGTTTGACATTTTGCTTCATGGGAGAATAAATTAGCCGTAGCATGAGGTGAATTGAGCTAACTCAAAGCTGTGAGCCTGCCCATGTATGCAGTCTGCAAAGAGGCTTGCTCCAAACTAATTTGTAAAAGGCAGGGTGATAGAGGTGCACAGTGGCTCAGTGGTAGAATGCTAGGTTTGAAATCAAGCATCCAGGAAAGGAATTCTAAATCCATTCCAATCCTTGTAACTTTTAATGTTGTTAATACATGTGTGATAATGTCAACTGTTTAAGTATTGCTGGTTCGAGACTCACTCACTAGGGTTAGGACAGTATTCACGGATATCAGTTTGATAACCCTATGGAAGCACAGTGGCTCAGTGGTAGAGTGCTTGACTCGAGATCGAGGGGCTGCGGGTTTCAGCCTCACTGTCGTCACTATGTTGTGTCCTTGAGTAAGACACATTTATCGTTGCTTAGTACTGGTTCAACCCAGGAAGACCCGTCCGGACATAACTGAAAAATTGTTGACTGGGACGTAAAGAATCAAATCAAACAAACAAACTATAACCTTATAATATCTCAGACTAAAGACATAAAGACCGGTAGGACCGAAGTTTGTCCCAGCAGAATGAAATATGGGCGCTTGAATTGTTTCATCTGGTAGACTAGCAGACACTTCAATCAATGGAATTTCTATAAGGAATAGCAATTTCTTGATGACAATATATATATTACTTGTCATCGATCAGCAGGTTTTTATGTGATCTTTTAGTATGAGTAGTTGATTAAAGGGTACAGAAAGTTGAATCCTTCTTAATTCGCCATACTGATCTGCCTAGACTGATTAGTTTGTTCCACTGATTGCTTCGATCGGCTTTGCCTGGCTTGACTTTAGTTACATCTGCTTCGCAAACCATGTGGATCCTGATCAGCTTGCTTCTGAAGAAGCCAGCTGATCAGGATCCACATGGTTTGTTATTCAGTTAATGAAATAATAGCAAGAAATGGTAATAAATGGGATAGATGGTTGGAGATATTGAGCGTGTATATGGAATAGCAGGATAGAGGTTGACCTTCAATAGACCGGAGTCTGAAAATATTTTGTCTGATTTGTCCCATAAGACAGAATCTGATGTTTTATTTGAATTGTCTTCTCAACCGTAAAGTACTTAATTCTTTCCTTACTTGCGGCAACTTTTCTCTTCTGCTGATAACGTTTGAAAACAGTTTGGACCCAGATCAGGATCGCCAGAACGTCGGTGACCTGATGTGGATTCAAACCATTTGGCACTCTGCTAGTGTTCCTTGAAGAATTTTTTGAAAAAGTTAATTTTGAAAAAAGTCAGCAGCCCGCAACAAAAATATGAAAATCAACAGAATGCAATGAGTTCAGAGATCAGCTGCTGAAAAAGTTTTTATGTGTGTGGCACAGAATAATAATTTTTAGCTTGTCTCTTTGTAGTGTCCATCCTTTAGCTTTTCACATTGTTTTCATTGTCAAAGTGAGCCATCATTGTCAATTTGAGTCATCATTGTCAAAGTGAGTCATCATTGTCAAAGGGAGTCATCGTAGTCAACTGTGATTCATCATTGTCAGATGGAGTCATCATTGTAAAAGGGAGTCATCATTGTAAAAGGGAATCATCATTGTCAAAGGGAATCACCATTGTAAAAGGGAATCATCATGTAAAAGGGAATCATCAATGTCAAAGTGAGTCATCATTGTAAAAGAGAATCATCATTGTAAAAGGAAATCATCATTATAAAAGGGAATCATCATTGTCAAATGGTGTCATAATTGTAAAAGGGAGCATGGTTGTAAAAGAGAATCATTGTCAAATGGAGTCATCAATGTCAAAGGGAATCATCATTGTAAAAGGGAATCATCATTGTCAAAGGAAATCATCATTATAAAAGGGAATCATCATTGTCAAATGGTGTCATAATTGTAAAAGGGAGCATGGTTGTAAAAGAGAATCATTGTCAAATGGAGTCATCAATGTCAAATGGAATCATCATGTAAAAGGGAATCATCAATGTCAAAGTGAGTCATCATTGTAAAAGAGAATCATCATTGTAAAAGGAAATCATCATTATAAAAGGGAATCATCATTGTCAAATGGTGTCATAATTGTAAAAGGGAGCATGGTTGTAAAAGAGAATCATTGTCAAATGGAGTCATCAATGTCAAATGGAGTCATAATTGTAAAAGGGAGCATCGTTGTAAAAGAGAATCATCATTGTCAAAGGGAACCATCATTGTCTAAGGGAATCAGCATTGTCAAAGGGAATCATCATTGTCTGAGGAAGTCATCATCATCAAAGGGATACATCAATGTCAAAGGGAGTCTTCATTGACAAACAGAATCATCATTGACAAATGGATTCATCATTGTCAAAGGGAATCATCATTGTCAAAGGGAGTCATCATTGTAAATGGGAATCATCATAATGTCAAATGGAGTAATTCATCAATGTAAAAGGGAATCATCAGAATAATTGTAAAAGGAAATGATGATTGTAAAAGGGTATCATCATTGTCAAATGGAGTCATCATTGTCAAATGGAGTCATCATTGTCAAATGGAGTCATCATTGTCAAAGGGAGTCATCATTGTCAAATGGAGTCATCATTGTCAAATGGAGTCATCATTGTCAAATGGAGTCATCATTGTCAAATGGAGTCATCATTGTCAAATGGAGTCATCATTGTCAAATGGAGTCATCATTGTCAAAGGGAGTCATCATTATCAAAGGGAGTCATCATTGTTAAAGAAAATCATCATTGTCAAAGGGAATTGTCATTGTCAAAGGGAGTCATCATTGTCAAAGGAAGTCATCATTGTCAAAGAAAGTAAATCAAAGGGAGTCATCATTGTCAAAGGGAATCATTATTGTTAAAGGGTATCATTGTCAAAGGGAATCATTCTTGTCAAGGAGAGTCATCATTGTCAAAGGGAATCATCATTATCAAAGAGTCATCTGCATTGTCAAAGGGAATCATCATTGTCAAAGAGTCATCTGCATTGTCAAAGGGAATCATCATTGTCAAATGGAGTCCATCATTGTTAAAGGGAGTCATCATTGTCAAAGGGAGTCATCGTTGTCAAAATGAGTCATCATTATCATATAGGGAATCAACATTGCTAGAGAAGTCATCATTGTCAAAGGGAATCATCATTACCAAAGGGTATCGTCATTGTCAAAAGTTGAAAAGAGTCAGCAGAAGACTACAAAAGTATGAAAAACTACCAAGAATGCAAAGATTTAAATATGGTATGAGAGAAATGGGAAAGAAGTCTTATCTGTGTCAATGAAGCAGCATAAGATGAAAGAGTTTAGCACTAGAGAATATTATTTTTGACAAACCACACATCATTTGTCTAATCTCATTTTTCACTCCAAGCTCTACTTAACCTTTTCTATATATATACTGAAACCCCACAAATAGGTACATTGATTGATAGTGGAGACCCAGATTAGAAGCTGCAAGAACTTCCAATCCAAAAAGTGTTAATCTGTCCCACGCTTAAGTCGATCAGCCTTCAAAAGCGGCAGTGGTGTAGAGTGTTGAAGGATTGCTAGTGAGAGACTCATCAGAGACACTAGCTAGCTAGCTGTGTTGCCAGACACTTTATCCGGATCCTCTTCTTACAGGTTCAACCCAGGAAGACAGGAAAATGTCCCGGCATAACTGAAAAGCTGTTGACTGAGACATAGAGCATCAACACAAACAAACAAACCAAGTATAACTCAAAAGGCAAAGACCATTATCATATCTCTATAGGCGGGCCGATTTGAGTTCAAACAGTTTGCAAAAGTTATCATCATTTTGCCCCTAATTAGATATTTGCCTACTAGTACGGGTCATCTGCTGATAACGTTTGCAAACAGTTTGGACCCAGATCAGGCCCGACATAATATCGGGCCTGATCTGGGTCCAAACTGTTTGACACTCTGACAGTGTTCCTGAAAGAATATTTCAAATTAGTTAATTTTGGAAAACATCAACCCATGTCAAAACATGGTTCGCTATTCTGAGTCCAAACAGTTTGCAAAAGTTATTATCATTTTGTCGCTAATTACATCCTTGCCTACTTGTGTTATCTACTGATAACCTTTGCAAACAGTTTGGACCCAGATCAGGCCAGACATATTGTCGGGCTGATCTGGGTCCAAACTGTTTGACACTCTGATAGTGTTCCGGAAAGAATTTTTACAAAATTTAATTATGAAAAAAATCAGCCAACATCAAAATATAGTGATTTAATTGTTTGTTTGTTTGATTTGATTCTTTACGTCTCATCAACAATCGTTCAGATAAACAGGGACAGGTCTTCCTCCTGGGTTGAACCAGTACTAAGCTAGGATTAATGTGTCTTGCTAAAGGACACAACACAGTGACGTGGGTGAGGCTCGAACCACAGTGCTTCAGTATTATTCGGATGAAGCATTCGAAAGAATGTATTTCTTATAAATGCAGAACATTACAACAAGACAATATTTGGCACAGATTTGCAGACAGTATAGAGGCTGATGACAGATAATGCTGCCATTTTCTTATAACAGTTCTGCAGTTTTTAGATATGATTTATGACAAGTATGACGAACAAACAGGCACATTCATATGGGCCTTGACACGAGAAAACCTGTCTTCGGTGTTTCTGACAAAGCTAGACTCAAACCAATCTCCTCAGCTACAGAGACTAGCTAGAAAATTGGAACTTCTCTTGCAGCAAGTTTAGATATGATACTTTCCAATAAGCGAAATGCAAAGGTGATGATCAGTCTGCGCATATTCACAGGCTGGTCTGCGCCTTTGATTTTCCCAAACACCTAAGACAGGTTTTCTGATGTCGAGGCTCATATATACAAGCATCAATAAGTATGAGAAATAAATCCATGGAGACCTAAAGAAATCTTGTTTCCAGTTTTCCAACTGACTGGTGTTTGAAATGGGGCAGACTTTAGTTTTTAGGTCATATTCTGAGAAAAAGCTATAAAAAAACTAACATTTCGGTGGGACAATTGCACCTGCCTGGAACTCGTTAATTCTTTGCATGCTGGGTAATTTTTCATTCATTTTTTGTTGTTTGCTGACTTTTTTAATAATTAACTTTCTTTAAAAATTCTTTCAGGAACACTATCAGAGTGCCAAACGATCTGGGTCGAAACTGTTTGCAATGGTTATCAGCAGACAACAAAAAGTTGCTATTAGCTTAGGAAAGAGTTAATATTGAAAAAATACATGCCTTTTGTTTAAAGAACTGTTTTAGTGGAAGGTCCCTTGAACTTCACAAAGAGTCTTGAAATAATTTTCCAGACAGATGCACAAGATCTATAAAATAAATTTACAGAAGCACCTGTCTTCAAAATACAGTTTGCATTTTATTCTGAGGTATGAATGTTATGTGGTAATTTATGTTTGCCATATAATTTACAAGAATTCTTTTAACTGTTTTCTTGCAGCGGCCTGCTGATAATCTTTGTAAACAGTTTGGACCCAGATCTGGACAGCTAGACAGAAGATATTTACACTGATGGATAAAAAAAATAATCAAAATTTTACGCTCCAAACTTTTGTTTATATACCTATCTGGAACTATTTGCTTTATGCAATTTTTGCTTCCAAAAATGTTACAGATGACATCATGACACTTTAATTAATTTAAGATCTTCTCAATAAAAAGTCACCCTAACCGTTGCTGGTTGTTAGTTCCATTTACGTCTGTTATTAATTACAATATGGGATGGAAAGGGTTAAATTCATTTGATCTTTATATAATGCCAAAAACAAATGTTTGTTGGGCGTGTACTGGAATGTCTGTCCTATTTTACATAGTGAAATTGTGTCCCAAACTACTCTTAAAATTTTGAGAATCAAATTGAAACATCATGGTTCTCATCATCACCATGATGTGAAAGTGTGCAAAACATATTTTTGTTCAGATTGGTCAAGGTAATAAGGTTGCAAAGATCAGGAATCGATACAATCAAGTACCACACCTGACCCAGGATACCAATGGGAAAGTGACAAACTCACAGAAGACACCACAAACGAGAGCCAAGAGGTCAGCCCTTTCCCAGCAGGTGACCACAAAGCACATATAAACAGACGCGCACAAAACATAGCAAACACAAGACAGAACAAAAACATAAAAGATCCACAAAAGAAGTACCGCCTTGGAACGTTAGGGGGCCTTAATTGGACTTAGAAATAGTAAAAAGGCAACATGCCTATTTTAACATATACTATGCAGCTTCTGGTAAATGATTTTTCACTTTTCAACAAATCAAAATGCAAAACTCCTACAAGTCATCACCATTATAGTTCAAAGGTTTGCTAGACATTCTTTTTGTCTTAATTGGTCAGTTGCAATGCATTCATGAGTTATTATACCATTGGAGCTTGACATCTTCAATGACTGTTCTAAGTTGAGAATGCAACGGTGACTTGGATAAAACACTTATCTTGTACACCAAGGGTCACAGGAATTATGCTGAACCTACACAGAAGCATTCTAACATTCAAACTAAAGCTGAAATGGCAGCTATAGCATATGCATTGGCAAGGAATGAGTGCAACTGCTATTAGAAGTTTTATGATGCAATAAATGCAACCTCTCATTAGTTGATGCATTTTTTGTCAGATCTATTAGAATTTAGAAAGCACCTGTGTTTAACCTTATTGCACTGAGTAGGACAGAATTTTCTGGGTGCAGTGACTTGCACATCAAGTACTACTAAATAAATTGATTAAAAATGGGGAATAGAATATTTGCTGCAATATTTCAATACTAATTTGAGTCTTTAAAATATATAGCTGTTATTGATAATCTTTTGATTTAACATAGATTTTTTTGTGATTTTCGGGATTTTAACAGTTTCTATACTCCCAACTCGCAGGGATTGGGTGATTGTTTGTCAACAACAGGTCACATGGCTAGAACTTTAGTGACGTGTTACGTTACATGGATTATTTCGATCAGAACTAGTCAGGAGTGCATTATGGTACACCAGTCGTTTCGGCGCTGTGCTGATTTGGAAGAATCCACCAAAAATCCTATACCTGTGCTTGCAAGAGTCCTTTCCTAGTACTATTTTGATTTGATTTGAAATTTGTTGAAGGCCAGAGTTTTAATCATCACTTTAATGCAGTGAGATCCTCCTTTTACACGGGTGGTAAACCTAGGAACTACTATGAAATTGTGTTAACGCAATTTTGTTCCCAAGCCACATCCGGGACACGTCGTGGTAGTTTCCAGGCCGAAAATTAGATAAAAAAGGTTGATGTCACTTTCATTTTTGTTTTATTTTACAACTATGAACGAACAATGGTGAAATCCGACAATGTGGTTCCGTGTAAATATGTCTCAGCGTCCCCTACAGCCCAAAATTTTGTACGAAAAGTTATTTTCTTTCTTTTGATTTGTTTTTCCCCACTGAGCATAGGACCAACTTTCCCCAAAGTTTGACGGATTTTAGCCCATATCTGTCAAAATAAATGGAATTTGATATCATTTGACGACGAAAATGATAAAAAGACTCAATAAACGTTCCTACACAGAGAAAAAAATCCGTGCATTTAGTCGTAAACATTCATGCCCTGTTCGTCCTGTGTGGTAGTTTCCAGCTCATCGTGGTAGTTAAAATGCCATCGTGATAGTTTCCAAGACTTTGTAGGATGCGTTTCTAAAGTGGTACAAAACATTTAAGTGGGTGTTTGTTTCGGATGCTAACACTTGAACTCGTCAATTAATTACCACGGTAAACAAATAAATCACATTTCAACACCATGAAGAAACAAAGCTGAGGACTCAACAGATTCAATGTGATGCGTGACAGATGGAGATCATGCCCTGGACTGCCAAACAACACCTCTGGAAATCTAAAGCAAAAAAAGGTCATCAGTTGAGCCCAGGTGAAACAAGCACACAGACGAAAAATGATATAATAATTGCGTCACTCGCTAAGTTGTTCCATGTTTAGTCAACTTTAAGGTAAAATGGCACTGCCCAAAGTATTGTTAGTACTTGCGCTTCAGAAAAAAGGAAAATATCCTCGGGTTGGGTCACTTTTCATATACATGTGAGTGCGTCGATGAACGGGCATGTTATGTGATAATTAAAAAGCATGTTAATTCAAAAACAAAATATGTGAATATCCCTTCTTTTCATTCTTCTTATCATTTCAATAGCCCACTAAATTTAAAATTAAGGCAGTCGACATTTGTTATCTCTGAAAAAAGGTTGTTTGAAAAGATCTTCGTATAAATAAGAGGGGTAGTCAAGGTTCGGTCCGCTCACCCTGTCTTTAAAAAAATGAAGTAGCCCCTGAATAGTGAACATCTGCTGATGCGAACTACTACTTAAATCCTACAAAGTCTTGGAAACTACCACAATAGCATTTTAACTACCACGATGAGCTGGAAACTACCACGCAGGACGAGCAGGCATAAATTGTTTATGAGTAAATGCTCAGACTTTTTGTTGGAATGTTTATTGAGGGTCTTTTTATCATTTTCATCGTCAAATGATATCAAATTTCATTTAATTTGACAGATATGGGCTAAAATCCTTCGAACTTTGGGTAAAGTTTGTCTGATGCTCAGTGGGGAAACACGAATCAAAAGAAAGAAAATAACTTTTCATACAAAATTTTGGACTGGAGGGGACGCTGAGACATATTTACACAGAACCACATTGTTGGATTTCACCATTGTTCGTTCTTAGTTGTAAAATAAAACAAAAATGAAAGTGACACCAGCCTTTCTTTATCCAATTTTCGGTCTGGAAACTACCACGACGTGTCCCGGATGTGGCTTGGGAACAAAATTACGTTAACACAATTTCGTGGTAGTTCCTAGGTTTACCACCCGTGTTTTAATGAGCTGGTATCCTGGGCATATGATACAAGATTGCATGTGCGTACATCAAAGATTCAAATCAGTCTACGCCTCTGCACAGCAGTCTGATCAGTCTTAGGTTTCTGTCTGAAGAAATATTGGACACTTGGCTACCCATAGAGCACTCATTGAAGACTCTGATCAGACTGCGCAGATGCACAGACTGATCTGAGCTTTTGATGGGTGCACATGCCAGCTTGTACCTTTTGTTGGACACCGGCTTTAATGGTCTTTGTAACCAGGGATTGCATGAAAAATTAATAAATGGGCCAGTTGAAGGTGGTTTGGGTACTTCTCTGCAATGGCTCAACATGAGTAAAATAAAGTGGACCAGGCCAGTACTTCTTATTTCAAACAAATCACTTCACCATGCAAACAATTAATATTTTCCATTTCAAGTGCAAAATAAATACAGCAGTCATTATAAATACAAGTTCAATAAAATGTTAATGGGTTTTGCACATTAATTACTCTAAAAGCATCATTTTCAGCCTTTGTCCCATTACATTAACACTTTATCTCCTAGTGTTGTCTGCTGATAACTTTTGCGAACAGTTTGGACCCAGATAGAAAGTCAGGCCTGACCTGGATCCAAACTGCTTGACTCTGATCGTATTCATGAAAGAATTTTTCGAAAAAGTTGACTTTGAAAAAAATCAGCAGACGACAAAAAAGCGGGGAAAAAATTTCCCAGGGGACAAAGAGTTAATTAACCCTTTTACTGCCAGTCACGACTGTTGTCATCTGCTCTCTCTTCTGCTTATGTTCTTAGGTAGCCTATATTGTAAACAATGAACCTCGGTTAGACTTGGGAGCAGTCTGATCAGAATTCTTAGGTTTTGCTTGCATGATAAATCTAGTCTGATGTGCACTTGGATATATGCAGCAGACATAAAAAGCAGACAATATTTCATGGTTCATGGCTTAAGCATTCACTTAATCACCTGCACTGTGTGAATATGAAGACATAGGCCAAGTTACATCAAAATTGGTCAATAAATACAGTGTTTACAGATTCCTGAAACTACTGTAAGCACACCCTGGGCCCTGTCACCTGTTAACCTAACGGTACCGGGAGCCAACTCACGACAGTAATCATTAGTCATATCAGCCATGCACTCAAAGGCCTGAGTACCA
Organism: Loripinus fragilis; assembly: GCA_964019695.1. NCBI lineage: Eukaryota > Metazoa > Mollusca > Bivalvia > Lucinida > Lucinidae > Loripinus > Loripinus fragilis. Next base: position 27,028,651 of record OZ026518.1, read on the forward strand.
ATTATCATTATGTGATGAATAGCTACATGTAGCTATATATAGACCAATTAGAGGCCAGAACACCACATCATTATGGGATGAATTGGCAAGCCAGAGGCCAGAACACCATATCATTGTGCGATAAATTGGCCAATCAGAGACCTGAACTCCATATCATTGTTATTATTTTGTACAGCATCAGACTTGACCATGGTCTTGCTTGCCCAGATTTGTCAAAATAGGTCCAATAATGCAGCACTATGTATACAGTCTGTACATAGAGTCTGGAAACAATCAACCAATCAGAGTGCAGAACACTAATGCACAGGATTTGTATAGCCAAGTTCTTGTAAATGTTAGAATATATGCCAAAAAGCAAGTGAGTATGACCAGGAAATGCAACACTCACAGACCAGCCCGCAGCACCGCGAGGAAGAGATACAGCACAAGAGCAAAACACTATTAAAGTGAAGCAACCAGCTCTCTCTTCCTCAGAGAGATGGTGGCAAAACTAAATACAATTTAGGACACTAAGTACTGCATAATTCAAAACAAGGACCAAACATAATAAACCCACAAATAATGGGAGCACAATAAACAACAAATCAACAGCAACGGAGCAAGTTCCTTTGGTCCACAAGTAGTTGCAATTGCTTGATGTTGCTTAATTCAAGAAGAATAGACGTCAGCTTTTAGTTGTTGATGACCAAATATGTAAAAAACCTGGTCCTATATAGTCTGAAATTTCTAACATATTTTTTTGCAACTTGTTCTAGGAGATGATGCATTGATAAGTTAGGGGTCTTTCATGCAAATCAAACATCTATGTGTCTTGATCCACATCTGAACTAAGGGTGAGGTTGGCTTGCCGTGAAACCGGTTTAAGCCCTCCAGTAAAATATTTTTACTGACCGTTCCAAGGCGGTGCTTCTTTTATGAATCATTTGCTATGTCATTTCTATCTTCTTTTTGTTATGCAATTGTGTGCGTCTGTTTAATGATGCCTAAGTGTGGTCACCTGACCTCTTGGCTCTCGTTTGTGACGTCTAATTGTGAAGTTGTCACTTTCTCATTGGTATCCTGGGTCAGGTATGGATGGTGCTTGATTGTATCGATCCCTGATCTTTGCCCTCTTTCTTACTTTGTCCTATACTATTATATCAAGCATTTTAGAAATAAATGTTGGGTGAGGGTCTGTGAAAGGTGTCTTTAAGCAACAGCAGAATCTATAGGGCGAAGATTTGGCTAGTAAAAGGCATTAAGCTCCCTGATGGCTTCGGCTGCTTTCTGTTCTAAGGCGACCAGGTTCTGTTGTTGTTGATTCAATGTTTATTGTTGCTCCTGTTGTTTGTGGGGTTTTGTGTTTGGATCTTGTTTTGTAATGCAGTACTTATAGTGTCCTTTCTAGTTTTGCAAGCATCTCGTTGAGGAAGAGAGAGAGCTCAGGTTGCTTTACTTTATAAATTATTGTCTTCAAGCTGGCTATCATGTGGTTGTTAGTGCTCTGTATCTCTTCCTCACAGTGCCCTTAAGTGTGTGATTGTGGCATTAACCCTTAAAGGGCCAATCACGACTGCAGCAGACGACAAATTTTGAGACATCTTTCCAAATTTTCGACAAAAATAAGGTATGATATTACATGAGAATCGTCTGCCAGCAGACGATTCTCATGAAATATCATGCCTTATTTTGTTATTTTTGAAAAAGTGGCAAAATTTTTAATTGTCGTCAGCTGCAAATTATAGGTGGCGCTTTAAGGGATAAGTTACTCCCCTTTTTCTGTTTTATCTAATTCACTCTTTAGCATAGCTTTAAAATGGAGGAGCTGAAAAAACATCTGATTTATCTTATCTAGTCATATGTCTGACAAAACTCTTTTGTTTGGGAGGTGAAGAATGTAAAACAGATTATAAAAGAAACATAACATCTCCAGTATAAAAACATATTGACACCTTTTATCACCAAGGCAATATAAAAACAGTAGGAACTAATAATCATGATAAAAACAAGCATCTGTTCCAAGAAGCCATTTTGTATTTAATATAAAATATGAGCCAGCTTTATCCAAAATGGTATTAGCCCTTAAAAGACCAATCACAACAAAAGTCGTCTGCTTTTGTCATCTGCTGAAATGTTTTAGAAGTCTTTCCAACAAACAGTGTAGACACAGATCAGACTGCTCCTATAGGAGCAGTCTGATCTGGGTCCACACTGTTCGTTTCTATACTTAACTTTGTTAAATAATGTTAGCAAAAATTAACTGCAGACGACAATAGCAGACATTATTTTCAGATAGGGAGCGCAGTGGCTCAGTGGTAGAGTGCTTGACTCGAGACCGAAGGGTAGCGGGTTTGAGCCTCACCGGCGTCACTGCGTTGTGGTCCTTGAGCAAGACACATTTATCCTAGCTTAGTACTGGTTAAACCCAGGAAGAACCGTCCCGCATAACTGAAAGATTGTTGAGTGGACGTAAAGAATCAAATCAAACAAACAAATAATTTTCAGATGAATTATTTTGATGGTGTTTTAAAGGTTAGCATTGGGGACCAGGAATGACTATATGACCCTGCACATCAGATTCTAGTTAATAGCCTAATTGTTGGCGGACACACATGATATAACTTAAAGACCACAGATCCAATGGACAATCTGCACAATATTTAACATTGTGATAATCCCCAGTTTCATAACCTCGTTTTTGGTCCTTTTTTTTTTGTCACAATCTGACTTGGGTCGGTTTGGGGCAGGGGTAGAGGTAGGGTGGGGTGGGATAGGATGAGGTTGGTTTGGGTGGGTTTAGCCGTTGATTAAATGAATGAGCTTCATAACTCATAACTTATAAGGAACTGTTGTAACATTATTTAATTTAGTAATATAATAATATAAACATCGATAGGGAGCCAGTCACAAATTTATATGCACGTACATTAAATACCGCATAGTATGACATTTATCTGACCTTGACCTTTGTTGCCAAGGTCATACCAGCAATCCAAAACCTTTTTTGTCATCTACAAACTATAATATAGACAATCAGTGTCCAAAATATGAACCACTAAATACATTCTTCCAGAAAAGTAGGCATTACAAAAGTTTCCATCTTCTGTGGCCGGTATCATGCAGTCATTTCCATGAGGTCACAACCACTCTCCTTTACCGGGCCGCGTAGCGCAGTCGGTAACGTGTCTGGCAACAGATGCGTGTCTGACTGCAGATCCAGGGGTCGTGAGATCGATCCCGGTCCGGTCCCATACTTTCGTGGAGATTGATCATGAAATAATTTCTACGGTCATTCTCCTCCCTTCTGCTGATTTATTCAAGAAGGGTTGTTGTCAGTTACAAGCGAAAGTATGTGCACGAATTACTGGTTAACCGCTTGTTCAAGACTGCCCAGGAAAAAGTGTGGTCAGGTGAACTGACCGCCCCGCAATGACCATAGCTGTTGACTTGGGACGTAAAGCAACAAAACAAACAAACAAACAACCACTCTCCCAGTGGTTTGTATTTCATTACTCAGTTCGATTTTGAGCTGGAAAAGCTGAGGAATATTATAGGCTTAGTACAAATTTTATTTTCAGATTACTGCTGGCCTGCAATCTTCCTTTATTATATTTAAGTAGATACTCTTGTCTGTTTTAAACTTTTATGAATTGCTGTAATTCCTACCATGTCTGTAACAGTTGGCGCCAAGCAGCTTAACTCTTTCCTCGCTACCACAGTGGCGACTTGTCGTCTGCTGATTATCTTTGCAAACAGTTTGGACCCAGATCAGGACCGACATTCTGTCGGTCCTGATCTGGATCCAAACTGTTTGGCATTCTGAAAGTTAAATCACCCTTTGTTGATATTCTTTGCAGACAGTTTGGACCAAGATCAGGAACAATAGAATGTGGTTCTTGATCTGGATCCAAACCATTTGACACTGATAGTGTTCCTGAAAGAATTTTTAGAAAAAGTTGATTTTAAAAGAAGGCAGCAAATGACAACAAAAGCATAAAAAATTACCCATCATGCAAAGAGTTAAAAATCTTTGACTGCTGAATTTCTAAAATGAAATATTCCAGATGATAGATTATTTGTTGAAGAAAGCAAACAAGTTATCCCTGATCAGGCTGCTGATCTAGAAGCAGTCTGATCTTGTAATACAGTAAAACCTGTCTTAAGCGACCACTCAAAATTAGACAAAACAAAGGTCTTACTGACAAATGGCAGTGATTTTGTTACCTGCGCATCCTGCATCTTTTGCGCATAATTTTGTCTCTGGGATGCAAACAGTTTTTATTTCAGCGAGTACCAGGATGCAATAGTATTGCAGACTTGTCATTAAAAATAGTGTTTTGGACTCATAAAATTACAGTTAGGACTCATTGATATGGGAAACAGCGAGTCCCAGGACCCATAAGCCCAAAATTGTAAATGAATCACTGCAAATGGTAGCTTAATGAAGGTCAAAAGTATTGCAGACTGCTCCCATTGGAGCAATTCTGCAATACTTTTTACCTACATTATGCAATAATTGGTCTTGAAAACCAATTTTCGGTCTTTTTTAGAGTGGCCATTTTACACAGGTTTTACTGTATGAATTGCAGTTACCATAGCTGATTTTCCAGCCCACCCACTGTGAGTGAGTGTCATGGACTCTCTGGCTGATCAAGCTCATGTCAGTAGACCTCATGGTACTCAGACACCTTTTCTTTACAAATTCTATCTGCTGTTTAATCATACACGGTTTTTGGCCACTTGTCATACACGGTTATTGTGAACTTGGTAGCCCTCTTACCTTTTGATCAACAATTCCATACTGGAGATAAACCTTACAAAATGTGAAAATATCAAAGCACTTGGTTTTGATCAATTTTAATGATCCTGTTATATGAAAATGGATTTTGTAAAATACACAAAAAATTGAATAAACTTCTGCGATGTCTCAAAAAGTGAAAAGATATTATTAAAGGTGGCCACTTATGTTTGGCAATTTGGAGCACTTACTTAATTTTATGTAATTACTGTCACCATGCCTAAAAAATCGCTTTTATATAGAAGTATGTTGCATAATGATAGCTGTTTCATTTATTATACATGTCTTTTTGTACTTTGCAACTGTAAAACACATACTGTAAATTCCATATGTAGACTGAGTAATTGCCTCCAGAATCATGTTTACCATTTGCGGGGTAGTTTTAACTATGCCATACTGAAGTTTTGTAAGATTTGATCAGAAATGATTATTTTATGACAATTACCATATACAATTAAAGGATGATTTAAGGAGAATATTTTGTCTTTTTGTTTGGTATATTAGATACAGCAAAGAAAAAATCTCGTTTTAGCATAAAACAAAGTGGTGTGCTTTCAAGGATAGATAATCTAGCTACAATGAAAGTAAATAGGCACGGATCCAAAAGAGTTTGGGAGTAAATGCTGCAAGTCTGTTATAATGTTGCAATTATATGTCCTCTCTTATGATTGATGAGGCTAAATAGGCATATGTCCAAAAATATAATTACCCCTTTTCCCTGCTATTCATGGCAATTGTTGTCTGCTCTCTTTCGTTTTTGTTTGGTTTGATTCTTTACGTCCCATCAACAATCTTTCAGTTATATAGGGGCGGGTCTTCCTGGGTTGAACCAGTGCTAAGCTAGGATAAATGTGTCTTGCTCAAGGACCACAATGCAGTGACCCCGGTGAGGCTAGAACCCGCTGCACCTCGGTCTCGAGTCAAGCACCTTCCACTGAGCTATTGTGCTCCCCCACATACTTTCCTTGGTGGCATATTGCAAACACTATGGACCCAGAAGCAGACAACATCTTTTGACAAAAAACATCAGCAGAATAAGAGTTACTCCTCAAGCAATTTTATTTTTACATATAATGATGCCAATTTCAATGCATCCAATGTATTTGACACTCCAATAGCCATGCAGGGGTTAGAATATCCTTACAGGAGTTATCTTTCCCTGTAGATTGCTAACAGCATTAATTTGATGGATGGAATTAAAGCCTCTTTTTTCAACTCTTTGTTCAAACACCATGGAACACTGTAATAATCTTTTTTTTCTTGCTTCACTTAGGCTCAGCCCCTCAGCATCTACTTTTTAACGTGCCCCCCCCCCCCCCCTCCCCTCCCCTCCCAGAAAGAAAACATTAGGCACACCCCTAAAAATACTTGAATATTTAGCTTGTATTACCCTCAAAATTTTCCCCATTCTAATAGTCCAGTTTATAAGTGACCCCAAAAAATCACCATACAGCGCCCCACCCCAAATAAACAAAAAAAAAAAGATTCTGAAGAAAAAAACACCAAAATATCAAAATTCAAAATTTTGGAGCCCAAAAAATTTGGCTAAGCTTAAGTATATTTATAAAAATGTCAGAGTACCCCTCCCACCCTGGGATTTTGACAGGTGCCAACATTTTAACAAAAATAAAAAATGTCATTTGTTTTTGGCATTTACAATTTAATGGATTTCTGATTTTGATTTATCCATAAATATTCTATTTAATGATGCTCTTTACCAATGTATATTTGATAATTGATGGAGGAAGAATTTTAGAAACGGTCATTAACTGTGTTTAAGTTAGTGATGAGACAATAGACCATACATTTTGATCAAGTATGAAGAACATGGACCACAGGTTTAGATAAGCAAAAAAGAGCTATGTGCATTAAGAGGCTATTTTGGCCCCCCTATGAGGCAAAAAAATGAAATTCGCTTTCACCAAATTCTTCTTTTTAGTTTATTAGAACAATGGCCCAAGTGTATAAATCTGATATTAGTTTGACTTTTACCGTTGCTATGGTAACCAAAATGGCCGCCAAAATAAGCTGAAAATAGGAAATTGACCATTTTGGAGCAAATTTGAGACGTTTGACAGAGCAATTAACATAGAGCACAAGCAAATACCAAAAAGATATTTTAACAGATGATGAGAATTATCATGGCACACAACATTTTAAAAGGATTTTTTGGTATTTAACTGTGCTAATATCTAATTCTTAAAAATTCGGTCTCTAAAAGCCTTAAATTTGGCCAAAAATCGCAATTTCTCTATTTTAAGCCTATTTTGTTGGCCATTTTTGTTACTGTAGCAGCAGTAAAATTTAAATAAATGTCGAAATTTTACACTTCAGTCATTCTTCTAATAAACCAATCAATAGAAATTTATGAAAAGCAATTTTCAGCTTTTGGCTCCAAAGGGGGCCAAATTAGCCCCTCAATGCACATACCTCTTTCAGCGTAAAATTGTAAATATTTTCTTACCCATCAATTTTAACATACGTTTTGGGTGCTTAAAAGAATCGTCTCATTGAGATGGTTTTTGAGTACCAACAACGTATGTTTTGGTTGAGAAATAAGAAATCTAAAATTTTGTTACACACTCTTAACTAAAGTCCTGATAGACAATTTTGAATGCAAGGAGATTGTAATAATTTCCAAACAAATTGATTAATAAATGAATGTTGTATTAAAGTTAATAAATGAAAATTAGGTATAAGAAACTAACCTTGATCAAATTAATCTAGCACCTAAAAAGTTCCACACCTTAAAATAATTCACTTCATAGATAGCTCCTGGAGGATAGCTCATTGAGTTTCTACTGAAACTCTCATGAGTATCAGAGAAGGTGTGATATAATTTGTAGATCTTGGCACAGGTGAACCTGCTTGAGTGACTTTGGCACCATAATTCCCACCCATCTACAACTATTATCATTAATAATTGATACATAACAACTCTGTAATTGATTCTTTCATTAAGGTAGTGCCATACCACTCCAGTGGCTTTTCACAAGGATTGACAACACGTGTCAAAATCTCTGCCAGAATGGCTAAAATGCATTTGGGGCTAGGGGCAAGAAAACCTGTATTCAGGGTTTGTGAACAACAAAGGCGCAAATCAGCCTGTGTGAATGTACAGACTGATCAGCGCCTTTGTTTTTCGCTTTTTGGAAAGTATATCTAAACTTGATATGGGTGGTATTTAAATTTTTTAGCTAGTTTCTGCAGCTGAGGAGACTGGTTTGAGTCTCACTTTGTCGGAAATCACGAAGACAGGTTTTCTCGCATCGAGGCCCATTTAATCCTTTTCTTGATTAATGAATTCTCCCATCTAGTTTTAGATGGTCGATTGTATACATTTAGATGGGGGTCACTGGTTAGAATTTTCAAATTACTTCATGAAAGTGCATTGTACACTAACTTAAATTGCCTCCCTTGAAATGGTCTGTGAAATGGTAGAATAATCAAAGCATAATATGGGCCTCCACAAGACAAAACCTGTCTTTGGGGTTTCTGACAAAGCGAGCTTCAGACCAGTATCCTCAGCTACAGAGACTAGCTAGAAAATTGAAATTTTGCTCGTAGCAAGTATTATACTTTCCAATTAGCGAATAACAAAGGTGCTGATCAGACTGCGCGGATGCGCAGGCTGGTATCGGCTTTGGTATTCACAAACCCCCGAAGACAGGTTTTCTAGCGTCAAGGCCCATATAAATAGGATAAAGCTGAAATATTTCCGTGTGCACAATTCTCTATCACTGCTGAGTGACTGCCACCATTAATTAGCTTCTGTTAATTTGTTTGTAACAAATGTAATAACTTTTGACACTAATAGAACTGTTTGCTCCCAGCTTCCATAACTTCTGGGTCAAAAACATACAATAGGAGCTGTATGTACCATCAGGGCAACACAAATACTATTATAATCTTCCAAAGTTGAACCCTAATGCACTCGGAGTGGCCACATTCTAGCATAGAAAGAACATTGGATGATTTAGATTGTAATACCGAATAGATGAACCAGTACTAAGCAAGGATTAATGTGTCAAGTATGCTCAAGGACACAACATAGTGACGCTGGTGAGTCTCGAACCCGCAACCCCTCTAGTCAAGCACTCTACCACTGAGCCACCATACTCCCTTGGTTTTCATAAATGATTTTTTGAAAAAGTCAAAATATGAACAGTGCGTAACAACAAAAACATGCAAAATTACCCAACATGCAAAGAATTTGGGTTGAAATGTGGTAAATTGATCATTTTAATTAATGTGAGAAGACTTCACAAGAAGTTATATCTGCATTTTCTTTGAAATATTTCTGTTTTAGAGAATTGTTGGCACCTACATGCAGCAGTCTATATTTGGAGCATTATTATAGCAGTATTTTGTTCAACAAACACCATGGGTCCAAGAAAGACACATTTTTTCAACCAAGGATGTTAAATAATCTTTGGAAATGGAGAACCATCAAAATTTGAATGGAAAGATCAATATAACTGCTATTCGCTGGCCCCAGTGGGTGCATGGTTGTAAATGACTCCATGGTACATAGATATATTTCTTGTGAGTAAGGGAGCTTATACCATACCCCCTCTTCCCCTTTGATAGAGGGCCTCAGTTGACTACAGGTAAAGTAAAGTGATTCTGCAATGCATTTTCTGAGTATGTATGAATATTGTAAGCAGAACGTGTTTCTGTAGGTTAAATGATAGTTCATGTAACACTGTGTTGGCTTGTCATGTTTTAATTGCCATGATCCATGAGCTGACATTTGCTCTTGGCAACCAAAAACTACTTGATCTTAATGATAAATGGCAAATAAGAGTATATTCCTGGATAAAAAAGACTTGACACTTCCCCTGTGAAATAGTTCAAGAATGGTTCAAGAACTGTTCTACATAGAGGATCTTACATGATTAATCGAGTGCTCATGTTTTATTGAATTTATTAAAAGAGTTGGGGAAAAGAGATAAAATGTGAGGCTTGTCGAACATTTTATCTCTTTTCCGCAACAAGTTTAATAAATTCAATTATACAAGAGCATGAATGTTAGATTCTATTTATCACAATGACATTAAAAATACTTGAAAATTGCATTTTTGGTGTGAAAACGTCAATATTTTCCCTTATATTATGCACCGTTAAAATGGGCTTCATTTCGTTTCATGGTGTTATATCACTCCCAGAGTCATGTGATAAAACAAGTTCTTGTTAAGCTCTACATTGCTGTTTCTAGAACCTCAAAGTTCTTTAAAACATTAGTTCATGAATTCTAAATGACCGGTTTTAGAGCCTCCAAGCTAGTTCAAGAACTTCAATGTCCAAGAACAAGAGTTCTAGAACTGGCCATTTAAGAGTTCACAAACTGTTCAAGAAAATAAAAAGAGCTTAGATCTGCTATACCATTTAAGAAAATGGGCAATTATATAACCTGTTATGAAGAACCTTCTGTTAAATTAAGCGTGCTTTTTGTGGGACATCAGCAAACAGTGCAGAACCAGATAAGATGAGATGCTGATCAGGTTCTCCACTGTTTTCTTCCAGAATGTTCTATCAATATTTGAATAAAAATGAAAAAATACCACCCGACAATTCTTAAAACAGAATTGAACTGGTCCAATTGATAAGAGTGGGAAATTCCATTAGGCTTAAATGGGTTAATTTTTATCATATTTTGATGCATTTAGAGAGGGAATATTATTGATCTTTTCACAATACTTTCAGCCTCATTACATTTTGCCGATTGTTTGAAGCAGATATCCATTGATTTTGATATATCTTCTCTTTGTAAGATTATCATTGGAGCAGAGGATGACATAATTGACATTTCTACCCTTTCTGATCGAATCTTCTTGCAAATTTGTTACAACTAGGTCATTGTTGTATTACTGTGCGTGCAGTGGATGAGCCCCCTACTGAATTAACTCCTTCCTTGAATTATAAAGGGGCAATTTTTTATGTCAGCGGATAACCTAAATTGCAAACAGTTTGGACCCAGATCATATGACACTCTTAAATTGTTCCTGAAAGAATTACGTGGGATGGTTTAGGAGGAGATTCATTTACTAGAAAATAAATTCAAGGTCACATAAAATGTTGCCCAGTACCCTCTACATCATGTGACCTATGCACCTGCAAAGTTTGAAGTTGCTATGTTCAAAGGTTTAGAAGGAGATGCATTTACAAGAAAATGACCGGTTCTAAAGTCCCCAAGCTCAGGGTCCAATGGCTTAGGAGAAGGTACATTTACAAGAAGCGTGATGGATGGACAGACAGATGGATGGACTTTGATAAGAAATAAATATACACTTTTTTCTAAAATAAAGCCATGCATCAGACATGCTAATGGGTGGAGCGCAGTGGCTCATTTGGTTGAGCGTCAAACTGGGGATCAAAGGGTTGCTAGTTTGAGACTCACCTCAGGTGGATTCACTGTGTTGTTTCCTTGAGCATTAGAACTGCTCATAGTACTGGTTCAACCCAGGAACACTGTAAATCATCCCAACATGACTGATTTTTTTTTGACTGGCACGTAAAGCATCAAGACAATACTCTAGCTCTCACCATCTTTTGGCCATTCTTTACCTGCTTCTATACGCTTTTTGTGGCTTTTTCCTGGGCAGTAACCAGTACTGGGCCAGGAGTGTTTATGGTTTGTGTGTGTATTTTATGAGCACCCGAAGGCTCAACCGGAAGTGTTTCTGGAGAAACCGGGGATCAAACCTGAGACCAATAGTTTACAAGACATAGCGCTAATATCCACTACACCACAGCGGCTTCTATACTCTGTATATATGAGCAGCAATGGCTCTCGATACTAACTCTTAATGCGCTAATCACAACAAAAGTCGTCTGCTTTGCTCGTCTGCTGAAATGTTTAACAGGCCTCTATGGCAAACAGTGTGGACCCAGACCAGATCTATAGGAGCAGTCTGTTCTGGGTCTACTCTGTTTGCTTCTATACTTAATTCGTCAGAAACGTTAGGCAATTATTTGCAGCAGACACCTTCAGCAGACGACATTTTCAGCTGCATTTTTCTTCTTGGCACTTTAAGGGCTAAATGTAATGACAATGTGTTGCCGCTCAAACACTTATAATATTGTTTGAGCTTTTTGACTATTTGCCGTGTTTTGCCGGGGAAACAAAAAGGAATTGTCGTCTGCTACAGGGGTAATCTTTTTCATTGATCTTAATTTGAAAAAAGGTGATTTGGTGATCATTCTTATCTGATATGATATTACTGAAGATTGTTTGACGACTGTTTGACGTCATACTGTTCAGCAAATATTTATCTTTGGTGTCACTTATTGCGTAATTGATGCCCAAAGAGAATGTGCATCAATGAATGAAACACCATCTTCGTCATAACATATTTACACTAAATTTGTGAACTCTTTATCTGCTTGTGTCGTCTGTTGATAAGTTTGCAAACATAACGTCGGTTCAGATCTGGGTCCAAAACGTTTGACACTCTGATAGTGTTCCTGAAGGAATTGTTTGAAAACCTTAATTTTGAAAAAAAACAGCAGCCGACAAAAAGCATGCAAGACTACCCGCGTGCAAAGAGTTAAGTTCTTGAAAGATGAGGCCATGCCAAATAAATTTTTAGATTCTCATCCCCACCCACCCCTATGAAATATAAGCAAATAAAAAAAAATTGGGGTGGAAGCCTTCCATCCTGATTTTTTGTTTGCTTATTAGGACAAAAAATGTTTGAAAAGGCAGAAAATTCTTGGTGCAATTTTCCTTGTCAGCATATTTGCAAAAAAAAAAAAAAAACTCTGGTTTTTATATAGACATTTAGTATTTATCATTTATTCATTTTGACAATTTTAATTCAAGGTATTAAAATGTTTCTTTCAGGACTGTTCTGTTCTTTAAAGTAGTCAGAAAAAAATAAAAATATAAACCTCCCACCCACCCCAATTTTTCACAAAATTTGGATGCGAATCTAAAAATGTATTTGGTGTGGCCTGAAGTGTAAAAATTCTGGAATAGCAAAGGGTGAATTTAAGGAACAGTCTGATCTGGGTTTACGCTGTTTAATCATGCATATCTGTCCTGAATATTTTGGGTAAATGCAGTAAGGGCTGTTTCACATATACACCGAATCCGAACCGAAACCGAACCGAAACCGTAACGGCCACCGAATTGCATCGTTTCGTTTTCGGCAGACCTTTCACATATGAACCGAATCCGTGGACGAAATCTAAGAAAATGTCTGTATAATTTGGACTTATTTCCCTCTCAGATAGCAGAAATACCTTTACAATACAAATTGCTCCATATCACTGCATTAAGTTCGTGGTCTTTATAGTCGCTCTGGGTATTGTCCCACAAAAGTCTGTAGTAACCGGTATTGAGCTAGAAAAATAATTGCACAATTGTCTCGCTGGTTAATCCATCAATGGTTTTCATGATAACTAAGTTATATTCAACGCACGTGGTTGTGTATGTGCAGATTTTATTAAAATTACCTGTCGTGTTTGCTGAAATTCGGCCACCGAAACCGAAAAAAATAAAATCAAAATCGTGCACGTTTTCGGTTCGGCGTTCGGTTTCGGTTCGGTTTCGGTTTCGGCGCATATGTGAAAGCGCCCATAGGGTTTAAGGCATTTTAATTTTTCGGTTCGGTTTCGGTTCGGTTTCGGTTCGGTTTCGGTGTGTATGTGAAATGGCCTTAATTGTTTCAGTCTGCTGTGCCTATTTTTGGAATAATATAAATAAAAGATAACCCGATATTTAAGGAAAAGCGTAAATCTACTCAGCTTATTGATTGGTCCAAGAGGATTAGCTAGTATTGACGTATCCACGTAATCAATTCCGCCCTTTTAATCAGGTCAGTGTAGTAGCATTTTTAGCTCTGTCTCAATGACAGGATTTGAATTCCATGGTGATTTGGGCTTGATTTAGATTGAGTTAAACTGTCAGCGGCAAAAACTGTTACCATAGTTAATGAATTATTCCGTGGGAAAGACCAAAGCAAATAGTTAAGCCATCGATCAAGCTGCTCCTTGTCAAAAGAGATTTTGATCAGCAGAAGTAGCAGTTTGACCAGCATCTACATTATTTGCATTTTCACTCAAGGGTGTACAGCTACATTTAGATGGCAAAATATCTATTTCTGAAGCAAGCAGACTCAGCATGGTTCTCTTAAATTGCCTACAGTAAAACCTGTCTTAAGTGGCCACTCAAAAATAGCCAAAACAAAGGTCTTAAAGACAAATGGTAGCTTAATGAAGGTCAAAAGTATTCTTTTGACCTGCATTAACACTGGGTGGAAACGTACACAGGATATTGCTCAAAAATGAGCCGATGTTTACATTGAATTAGGAAAAAAACACACAACTAAGGTAAGGAAATCAGGAATTTCTCCTGTTTAACTCTTTTTTCGGTACTTGGCGTGTGTCGATTTAGAATCACTATATGTATATTTAGCAAATTGTATGCATGATTTGGCATCAAACACTGAACTTGATAGTGAAAATCACAAAATGAAAGTCGTGCTCACACCAAAATTTAGACACCTATCCCCAAAAAGGAACAATATTGAACCAAGAAAGCAAACTTTTAAAATTCTGAATCGGCCAATTTTTTGCAATGGCATTTAAATATCAATACTGAAAATTTCAGCCTCGTAGGTTGAAACTTGACGGAAATATTGCTCAAAACTGATGGTCAGTTAGTCTCGAAAAGGGTACTGGGGATTGGGAAATCTCAGTTTTAGTGTACAGGAGTATTGTTTTTTAGTGTACTGGGTATTGAATTGAAGATTAAAGGATAAAACATAGTTCGGTTGCTAATTGGAGCTCTTCATGATATGCCGATATGGGATGTTGTTCCAATTATATCCCTTACCGAATCTGAACCCCCATCACCCACAATTTATCACTAAATCTTATGGTACGAGTTGTTTATATGCACATACGCAAGCAACGGAGGCTCAGTTGACTCTGTGCAACGGCAGTACTTTTTCAGATTATTTGCTGCATGCACATACAAATTACAATTTTAAAAGGACACATAGGCATAAATTTTGGCGTCTGGTACCCCTGGGTGGCTGCGCATGTATTTTAAGGGATGAATTTACAAAAATATACACTAGGTCACATAAGATGAGCTTTACACATATACATATAAAACAGCGTCCAAAAGCCATACACATTTACTGCTATAAGAGCCTTGAAGAACCTGTCAAAGCTAAAATAAATGCACAATTTCTTCCATATATTTGCTGTTTGCAAACATAAAAAGGACTTTAATTAATGCATGGGTCGAAAGTTATGGGTCTGATCTCACTGGATAGCTGCGCTTGTACATGTATTGTTAAGGGATTAATTAAGCGAATTCATGCATGACCTAAATAATAATTGGACTGCAACGTGGGAAAGCCTATCTTCAAGGTAAGTGATCAGGCGAGTCTGTTTGGCTTCAGAGACTATTATATTGACTTTCCAGAGATTGAACATCAAAGGTGTTGATCAGTTTGTGCGCATTCACAAGATTGTCTGCACCTATGTTGTAGGCATGCAACAAAGTCAGGATGTTATTTTTTGCGGCAGGCCAATATAGCCTCTAAAAGCCGTTTGCTGGTACACAAACAAGGATGGCTCTGGGGAGCTTGCAAAAATGTACAATCTTGATTGATTTGTTTGTTTGATTTGATTCTTTACATCCCATTAATAATATTTCAGTTATATAGGGACAGGTCTTCCTGGTTGAACAAGTACTAAGGTAGGTATTATGTTCTTGTTCAAGGACACAACGCAATGACGCCTGTGAAGCTTGGACCTGCGGCCCCTCGGTCTCGAGTCAAGCACTCTACCACTGAGCCACTGCGCTCTTAATTGAGGCTTTCCTGCTTGCATAAAACATAGGGACTTGGGTAACCACACATGCTGAAATTAAGGCGTCTGGTTTCACTTGATGGCCGTGCATGTGTTTTAAGGGATGACTTAATAAACATATGCAACAGACTGTGATTTAGTTTGATGCTACAGCCGTTAGGCCCTGGGATAGATATGGTTTAACCGCACCCTCCCACAGGCTGAATTTTGTAGACTATGATTTCCATAAAGCCTAATATGTTACAAGTTTTTTTTAAACATGTTAGCCATCTGGCAAGGGTCACGTAAGCCTGTAACATCCTGTTACACATGTTTGTTTTGTTTTGATTCTTTACATGCCATCTAAATTTTGGTGTGAGCATGACTTTCATTTTGTGATTTTCACTATCAAGTTCAGTGTTTGATGCCAAATCATGCATACAATTTGCTAAATATACATATATTGATTCTAAATTGACACACCCCAAGTACCAAAAAAAGAATTAAATAGGAGAAATTCCAGCATGTCTTTCAGTTATATAGGGACGGGTCTTCCTTGGTTGAACCAGTACTTAGCTAGGATTAATGTTCTTGCTCAATGATACAATGCAGTGATGCTGGTGAGGCTCGAACCCATGGCCCCTCGGTCTTGAGTCAAGCACTCTACCACTGAACCACTGTGATCCCTCTGTTACACATGTTACCTATCAAAAATCGATAAAATGACATGAAATGTACAAACGTCAAAATGTTATTAGAGGCATATAAATGAGTTAAAGTTTTAAATTTTCATATAGCCAATTCATAAACAACAAAACCATTTTTACGGTCCACTATGTTACGGATGTGACATTTTGCATTACTACCCTATTTCTTGGAAATTATTGTGGCTGTCGTTTTTTCTGAAATGTTTATTATTGTTCATTGGGTTTGGTTTTTGATGCTGCCACAAAGACGCTAAACTGAACTATCCAAACTCCAAAGGCCAGCTTTTTCTTTACAAAATATATTTTGTAGGCATTTGAAAATGGCTACCAGTGTATAAATTTTCAATAATAACAAATACATTTTTTGCTAAAAACATGGATTAAGTCATGCAGTTTAAAGAAAGCCCAAATATATTCAGCTGGCATGTTATGAGAGGGATTAATAACAGTAAATTATACTTGAGTAGCGTGCTCATCTTGAAAACATAATGCAATAATAACATACATAACATCCAAACCTATCTGTGCATGGACCATCCCATTTAGGTGTTTTTTGTACACTATGATTTTCTAAAGGTATATTAAATGTTTAGACGAATATAAGATGCAAATTGGCTCAAATTAGGTTCTGGCAGTTAGGGCTTTACTTTGTTACAGTCACGTTGACTCTGTTGCCTTTTAAAAATCTCAAATCCTATAGTGCAAATACAAAGTTGAATCTTATTCTTATTATCAAAATACTAATTGCATCGAAAGCTCTTAAATACTAGCAGCCAACAGCCAGTATGCAACAAAATAATCTACAGCTATGATAATACTGTTATATACGTTACTTAATAAAATATATTACTATTTAGAACAGTGCTTTCACTTGACCATTGGCTGCCAAAAGACCTCCAAAGCATTGTTCATTATGATTCACTATAAAAAGATTGGCTATAACATTAATGGATTGCAACAGACTGCTCGCTTGGTTGTCAACCCAATCACGGTTGGCAACTTTGCTTTCCTCTTTAGTTGCACGCCGGTTGGTCGGACACCAGACTCTATGACGGTTCCGACTTAAAGTAAGTAAGGGTACAGAGATCAGGAATTGATACAATTAAGTACCACACCTGACCCAGGATACCAATGGGAAAGTGACAAGCTCACAGTTAGACACCACAAACGAGAGCCAAAAGGCAGCCCTTTCCCAGCAGGTGACCACAAGGCACATATAAACAGACGCGCACAAAGGCATAGCAAACACAAGACAGAAAAATATAAAAGATTCACAAAATAAGTACCGCCTTGGAACGGTAAGTAAACTATTTTACTGGAGGGCTTAAACCAGTTTCACGGCGCCAACCTCACCCTTAATTCAGATGTGGTTCAAGACACATAGATATTAGGTTTGCATTATATAAACCACAAAGTAATGTAGGCCATGGGATACATATGGCTTTGCCTCCCCCAGGGTTAATTTTGCTGATTATGTTATTCATATAGCCGAATGTCTTACAAGTTCTTTTTTTGAAATATGTTACCTCTCTGACAAGTGTCGCGTAAGCCATGTAACACCTGTCACGTACGTTACTCTCCAAACTTTATTCAAATTACATGGACTGTTATAAAGTAAAAAATGTTATGAGACATTCAAATGAATTGAAGTTTAACGTTTCTATATAGCCCAACCATTTAGGAACAAAACCTTATTATTTTAAACAAAATTATCCTATCCACTATGGTACATGATATTTTTCATTGCTACCCTATTTCTGGGAAATTATTATGCCTGTCGTTTCTTCTTATTACTGACAAAAGGGTCAAGTTTTTGGTGTTATCAAAATACAACTATCTGACCTATCCAAAATTGTAAAGACCAGCTTCCTAGCTGTTATAGATTATTTTTGTAGACATTTGACTTGATAAGTTTACAATAATAACACACACATTTTTTGGCTAAAAAGCATGGAATAAAGTCATGCAGAGTAAAAACAAATATATTCAGCTGGCATGTTATGAGATTGGATACTAGCAGTAAATTATACATAAGAGGCATGCTTATCTTGAAACCATAGAGCAAATAGTAACATACATAACATCCAAAAATAAGCTTATGGAAGCCCTCCCCCTATTAAGTAGATATTTAGTACAATATGATATCCTTAAACTGCATTAAATGTTTTTAGAATATAAGATGCAATTTGGCTCATGTTAGCTTCTGACAGTTTGGGCTTCACTGTGTAACAGCCATGGTAACTCTGTTACCCTATAATAGTATCAAAATTTATTGTACAAATACAAAGTTTAATCTAATTCTTATTTAACGACATGCTCATTGCATTGAAAGATGTTAATAAATGCAGCCAACAGCCAGTATGCAACAAAGCAATCTACATTTATGATAAAACTGTTGTACACGTTACTTAATATCAAATATATTATACCACAGCTGTATTAAGTACAGTGTTATCACTTGACCATTGACTTTCATAATACCTCCGAAGCTTTGTTCATTATAGTTTGCTACAAACTCATTATGTAAACCACAAAATTATATTCGTTAGCTCATACACAGTTAGGGGATTACCCTGCAATATCAAAGTTTACTTTGTTACCCTAATAAATAGGAGCTTATATAGTAAGATAGGAACTTCTTTAGTGATAATATCAAAGTATTTCTTATTCTTACATGTCAATATATTTTTTTTATTGAAAGCAAAGGACTAGAAATATGCACCTATTTTACAGTTACATATGTTGCTTTCTTTTATATTTATCATTTAAGTGTAATAAAAGCACATAAACTACCATAGAAGTTTTTTTTGTATCAAATATGTAACCCACATTAAAAGAACTGCTAATTTTAATGGTCAAATTACTTTTCATAAAATGTTTTATGATATTGTTTATCTGAGTCGTAAAAATTCAGTGCACGTTTGACAACCTTCATGCCTACCCCTATAGTCATCATCTATTTTTATCTAAAGCATGTCCAATATGGCTGGATTTAATGTGAAAAATTAATCAAATAAGCCAGCATAATTGATTTTGAGAGGGCTGGTTGCTTAGCTTAGTTTGTCTTCCTGGTGTCTCATGATTGTTGAGTGGCTCTTCCTTGCAGTGGTATGGGATTGCCTGCAGTTTGTGATTGTGGTATTTCCTGATCATACTCACTATTTTTCTAACGCAAAATCAATCTGAACCATAGATATTCCATATATTATGTCACCCATTGAAACATAATTTTATCAAAAATTAAAACACTTAATATTCATGAAAATGAAAGTAGAACTTTATCAATCAATATTTTTTTTCTATCAGAATTGGATTGGTTGAATGTCTGTCATAACCTCTAAACGGTATTGTGTGACTTTTTTGTTACTGTAAAGGCGGCCCCTCATGAATGCAAAATAAGGACTGGTAAACCTTACACATAGGTAAAAGCTGAAAATGAGGCTTGGTTTTATTGAGAAGTAACTATCATATTGCGCCATTGCCTCAGATTAGATGCAAAACACGTTATTTAGACATTAAAACGCCAGCAAAATAACTGCATCTAAAAATGTCTTTTTAACATAAGCATAAGGGGCAAACATTGTGGACACAGATCAGACTGCTCCTACAGGAGCAGTATGATCTGGGTCCTACAGGAGCAGTCTGATCTGGGTCCACACTGTTTGTCTGTGAGGCTTCAAATATTTTAGTGGATGGCAAAAAACATACATTTTGTGATTATGTGCTTTAAGGGTTAATAAATGTGAGTTCAGTGTGTATACGGTTAGGATTCTCATGAAATGCACACTTGTTTGCGTGTCCCAAAAAGCTGATTAACTCTTTACCAAACTATAAATAAAAGGTGATTTCCCTTCCTTAGCAGATGAAATAGCCAAATCTAGCCCAGATATGGATATAAAATTGCCGCCTTTACAGTAAGCGAAAGGTCTATTAATACAATCATTTAGGCAAGACCTAGTTTGTAACTAAATTAAACTCCTGAAACATTTAGCAATGGAAGTTAGGGTCAGTATATATACATGTACTTCAAACTGCTTTTATTGACAAAGCAAACACTATGGATCCTAACCAGACTGCTCCAAAGATAAGTCTTATCTGGAAACACAATGTTTGCAAATAAGGCTTCCAAAGTATACCAGCAGATTAGAGCAAACATTTAGTCTGTTCTGAGTCTTAGAGGAGCGTAAAGTCAATTGTTAGTTTGTCAGGACTGAAAGGTAGAATGGCAGAGAGATGTACGGACGGAATCAATCAATTCTATAGTACTTAAAACTGACCTTGATTAGTAGGGTGCTCAAAAGGGGTAGAAATTACCTGCCAATCCTCAGTACACCAAATTTAGACAATATGCATTACCCAGTACACCTTTTCCCAATCCCCAGTACGCTTTTCGAGACTAACTGACCATTAGTTTTGAGCCATATCTCCATCAAGTTTCAACCTATGAGGCTGAAATTTTCAGCATTGATATTTAAATGCCATTGCAAAAAAATGGCCGATTCAGAATTTTAATTGTTTGCTTTCTTTGTTCAATATTATTCCTTTTTGGGGATAGGTGTCTAAATTTTGGTGTGAGCACGACTTTCATTTTGTGATTTTCACTATCAAGTTCAGTGTTTGATGCCAAATCATGCATACAATTTGCTAAATATACATATAGTGATTCTAAATCGACACACGCCAAGTACCGAAAAAAGAATTAAATAGGAGAAATTCAAGATTTCCTTACCTTCGTTGTGTGTTTTTTCCTAATTCAGTGTAAACATCGGCTCATTTTGGAGCAATATCCTGTGTACGTTTCCACCCAGTGATTAAGCGATAATCCGTCTTGAAAGCCAATTTTGGTATATTATTTTTTAATGGCCGCTTAAGACAGGTTTTACTGTAGTTCCCTTTTCAAGACGGAGGCCAATTCTTTCCTTTAGGAGTGAGTCCCTTTATCATATACATGTAATATGGCATCTTCACGTTGATTATAATATTATGCATAATTTTCATTATGCACGTGGATACTTGCTCTAAGTGCCCTTGGCTGTCCCCTGCTTCAGACTTGAGGCCAAGTGAAAAATAGTCAGCCCTGCTGATGGTTGAGGGGTAGTGGTTAAAAATGGCTGGTGCATTGCAAAGGAATAAAGCTATCATCACCATGGACTTGTTTGTGTTGATGCTTTACGCCCCAGTCAACAATTTTTAGCCATGATGCCATCATGGGACACTTTCCTGTCTTCCCAGGTTGAACCAGTACTGATCGAGCAGAGAATAATGTGGCTTGCTCAAGGACACAACACAGTGCCTCCAATGAGTATCAAACTCATGACCCTTCGATCCCAAGTCTAACACTCTTCCAATTTTAACTGAGCCACAGTGGTAGAGTGCTCGTCTTGAGACAGAGGGACAGTTGGTTGGAGTCTCACCAGCGTCACTGCCTTGTGTCCTTGAGCAATAGCATTTTGTAATAATATGCTACATGTTACTGCAGCTAAAGAAATAATTGATTGATTGCTAGAGAAGATTTTGGCATGGGTATGTCAGTAATTAAGAATCAACATCAGCTAATGGATCATATATACTTTCGCAAATAATCATCTAATTGTTGAGTAAATGTGTTCTTATTGGCTGACATTCCTCTGGTAGACCACTAATGGTCCCTGTGTGGTAGTTGCCACATTTTATGAGCTTGCACTTAACATATTGGACCTTGTTAAGTGCTCATGTGATCCTGAAGTCATACATTTGGACACTTTTAATACCCTTTACACCATTATAACAATGACTTTTGAGGCCTTTGAAAAAATATTATGGAAAATGGAGCATTTAATTGCTCTTAGAGCAAAAGCTTCATTTTCCATAATATTTTCAAAAGTATTCAAAACTTTTCTTCAATTTTTCTTGATTTTTTTCAATGTTGTCTAAAAATAGAAAATGATGCCATGATCTAAAAAAATGCTTATGGAGTAAAGGGTTCGTAATGGATTGTTACCAGTGCAGTAGCGTAATATTCACCCCCACACTCTTTTTAAAAAGCATCAGGGATACTGTGATGACCATGGTCCACCCCTAACAACCTACATCGCAGACTACATCAGAGGAAGCGACTTCAGTCACTATATTTGTATGCCGTGTTGAAAAGTCGGTTGAAATGAGCATGGCCATTTGATGCAGCAAGCTTATGTTGATGGTGTATGATGTTCACCAAAGACTTAAGGTAGATCTAGTACGTATACACCATAATTATGTTCCAAACTGAAAATAGTTGATAATCAGTGATTTTATTTGCCCATTTTTACCGCCTTATATGGGAGTCATTCCCAATCAAAAAATGGCCTTTATTTTCCCAATTTCATGTATTATAGCACTTATTTTCTGATTTTTATGAAATATTTTCCCAAATGTTCAGGAAAAGGTAGCTTCCCAAAACCCGATAATATCGAGAAATGGTTTCCAAATGGTACCCTTTACTCCAAGGGCTATTTTAGATCATGACATCATTTTCTTTTTGTAGACAACATTGAAAACAATTCAAGAAAAATTTAAAGATAAGTTTTGGATACTTTTGAAAGTATTATGGAAAATATCATCCGAAATCGTTATATATATCCCAAAGTCGCTCTCTTTGACGTAGGTTGTGGTCCTTATTGGTCTGTCATTTTTTTTTGTTGTTGTAAGATTGGGATTTTTTATCCTCACACGTGCACTTTTTGAATTAATTGCAAATATTTCTATCTCCTCCAATTGAGCCGTTGAATCCTAGCTCTGTTGATGGGGTGCAAGATCGAGCACATTTATTTTTGGCCTCTAGATTGGAATCAGGGGAAGGGTCATTCAATTACCAAGTCAGTTTGTTATTCTATCTCCTCCCTAACCGCTTATCATTCTGACCATTTGTTGTGTGACTTCACTTGCCTGTAACACAAGTCAGGCAAGGGCACATTTATTCCCCCTCCCATCCCCACCCAGGGGCCAGGGGGTGGGGGTCAAAACCAAGTATGCCCATAATGACTACATCTGTGAAATTTCTAGTTTGCAATCTGATCAGGGGCTGAATTCACCATTTGCATCTGTGAATTATCTGTCGTTTGCTGATATAACCTTTGCAAACAGTCTGGAACCAGACCAGGCCCGACAAAATGTCGGCCTGATCTGAATCCACACTGTTTGACTCAAAGAATCTTTCGAAAAAGTTATTTTTAAAAAAAATCAGCAGACGACAAAAAAGCATGAAAAATTTCCCAGAATGCAAAGAGTTAAAGCATCTGTAACTTCAAATCTTTTGAGCAAATCACAGTTCTTTGCCTTTTTTTTGTGTAGAAAGAAAAAGCTTACCTAGATCTTCAGAGGACAGGTGATAGTTCCATATTCCCTTGAATTATTAACAGACTTGAATGTTGCTGCAAGTACCTGTTTCTCTCCCACACATACTTGCAGACAATGACCTGAAAGTACCTGATCTTCAGGTGTAATCATTTCATCAGCCTCCCTCATAAACCAATTACCAGGTGACCTGTTGTAGATCTACAGGTGAGACTTAACCCTTAAAGTGCCACCTATGATTTGCAGCAGACAATGATTGCAAATTTTGCTGCTTTTTCAAAAATAACAAATAAGGCATGATATTTTATGAGAATCACCTGCTGGCAGAGGATTCTCATGTTATATCAGACCTTATTTTTGTCAAAAATTGGGAAAGGTGTTACAAAATTTGTCGTCTGCTACAGTCGTGATTGGCGCTTTAAGGGCTAACTCTTTGCATGCTGGGTAATTTTGCATGTTTTTTGTCGTCTGCTGACTTTTTTCAAAATCAACTTTTTTGAAAATTTCTTTCAGGAATACCATCAGAGTGTCAAACAGGGTGGATCCAGATCAGGCCAGACTTTATGTCTGGCCTGGTCTGGGTCCAAACTGTTTGCGAAAGTTATCAACAGACGACACTGTAATAGTAGGCAAAGAGCTCTTTTCTTGCTAGCGGTGACTTTTGTTGTCTGCTGATAAATTTTGCAAGCAGTTTGGACCCAGGACACCCCCACACACTCTCTGGATCCATCCATAGATCTGGGTTCATATTGTTTGTAATACAGGCTCCCAAAGTACACCGCAGATGACAATAATCTGGAAATAGGTTAGTTAACCCTTTGTATTCCGAAAACTCCTGAACGAGTACTTTTGCAAACAATGAAGACCTAGATGAAATGCAACATAATGCTGCATTTCATCAGTGTCTACACTGTTTGCAAAGATAAAAAAGATATTCAGACAAAAAATACATTTAAAAAAAATTATAACCTGACAACCCTATATATGTACAATGGACTATCCCAAGTTTTTTGTATCAAACCAGAAGGAATAATTCATAAGTATACAAAGTGTTAAATTTACTATTGGTTTTTAGCTCACCTGAGCCGAAGGCTCCCGGTGATCGAGCTTATAGGATGGGATGCGAGCCGGCGTCCGTCGGTCTGGCGTACACACTATTCAAACATAAATATCTCAGAGACCAGCAGGCCAATTGTAATCAATTTTCATCTAGAACATCATTGGGGGAGGGGGATGATTGTTTGTATTAGGTTTTGGGTCAGATCGGATCAGAACTCTGGTTTCCATGGCAACAGATAATTCCCATATGGTTATAATGGGGAAAAACTTGTGACCACTCTAAACTCGATTTTTTATGTTTTTCACATTGATTTTCGGCGATAACTTTTTAACTATTAATTTTAGCAAATTGTGTTCGCGATGAAAGTTGTAGAGAAAAATTAGCGCCAATTTCTCCAAGTGGCCCGAAGTTTGTGGCACAAACAGATTTTTGTGTACATATATGAAGCTTTTGCAATAAATTGAATTCAGCCAAAATTTCTAAGTCTTTTATTGACAGGTAAATTTCGTAGAGGCGTGACAGAAAGGGTTCGTCTCAAAAGAATATTCGCAGGGTGCGTATATACAAATATTCAACGGCTGTTAATAGCATAATCCCGCCGTATGTAGACTCAGAATGTACCGTGCATATTCAGAATCTACTATGAACATGATCATTTGTAGGTACAGAAGCTGTAATATCGCATTACGCACCATTTTCTTCTTATGCACATGCTCATAAACGGACAGTTTCGAGATGACCCAACTAGCTTAACGCACGGGCGAATCAGGCGCGATTTCCAATATATTTGAACAAGCCATCCATCGTCTTTCTTATTGAATCGGGGCGGTGCAATGTAACTTTTTGACTGACATATTTGACTTAGTTTATTTGCGCTTTGCTTAAAATGCCCAAAGAGTGCATCTATGCGCAGAGTTAATTGCAGCATCTATGATTTAGGAACCGCTTGGAGAAGTTGGCGCTAATTTTTCTCTACAACTTTCATCGCGAACACAGTTTACTAAAGTCAATAATAAAAAAGTTATCGCCGAAAATCAATGTGAAAAACATAAAAAATCGAGTTTAGCTCCTTCATTTTTGATTGGATCTTCTTCATTCTTGCAGGCAACAAGGACACCCATAAAAGCTCGGATGGGTTCAAAACTCGTCAGGATCCAACCAGGGACTTATGAGTTACCTGCTCTTGAGTGTTGAAAAATCCCCATAGACCCATAGGTTTTTTTTTTAGCTCACCAGAGCCGAAGGCTCGGGATGGGCTTATAGGATGGGACTCAAGCCGGCGTCCGTCCATCCGTGGGTCCACACTTTCAAACATAAATATCTCTGAGACCAGCTGGCAGATTGTAATCAAATTTCATTGGGAGCATCATTGGGGCGGGGGATTGGCTGCATAAAGTATTGGGTCAGATCAGATCAGATCCGAACTCTGGTTTCCATGGCAACAGATAGCTCCCATAGGGTTATAATGGGGAAAATGTTGTGACCACTCTAGCTCCTTCATTCTTGATTGGTTCTTCTTTATTCTTGCAGGTAACGAGGACAACCATAAAATCTCGGATGGCTTAGAAATTTAGCAAGATCAGACCACGGACTGTGGAGTTAGCTGCCCTTGAGCATCTGGGAAAATCCCCATAGACTTATAGTGAGACAAATGTTGTGACCACTCTAGTGCCTTCATTTTGGATGGATCTTCTTCATTCATGCTGGTAACAAGGACAATCATAAAAGCTTGGACGAGTTTGAATTTTGGCAAGATTCCATCACCGACTACGGAGTTAGCTGCCCTTGAGCATCTGAAAAATCAATGAATAATGTTGTGACCACTCTAGCCCCTTTATTTTTGAATGGATCTTCATTCTTGCAGGTAACAAGTACAACCATAAAGTCTCTGATGGGTTCGAAATTTGGCAATATCAGATCTTAGACTGCGGAGTTTGCTGCCCTTGAGCGTCTGGAGAAATCCCCATAGACTTAAAATGGGAGAAATGTTGTGAACACTCGAGTGCCTTGATTTCGAACAGATGATCTTCATTCTTGCAGGTAACAAGGATAGCCATGAAAGCAAGGATGAGTTTGAATTTACGCCATATCCTATAGCAGACTATGGAGTTGGCTGCCCTTGAGCGTCTAAAAAATCAATGTATAATGTTGTGACCACTAACACCTTCATTTTTGATTGGATCTTCTTCATTCATGCAGGTCACTAGGGTAACCATAAAAGCTTGAATGAATTTGAATTTTGGCCACACCCAACCGCCAACTACAGAGTAACCATTGAGCATCTTAAATATAGCTGTATAATGTTTTGACCACTCTAGTGCATTCATTTTACATTTGATCTTCTTCATTCTTGTAGGTAACCAGGACATACATAAAAGCATGGATGAATTTGAATTTGGAACAGATCCCATCACTGACTATGGAGTTAGCTGCCCTTGAGCATCTGAAAAATATAGTTTCACCAAGTTTCCTCTGCAATTTTTATTCAGATCTTTTTCATACTTGCAGATCACCAGAACTGGCATAATATCTTGAGTGTTTGAGTTTATTACTGATCACTGTTTCAAGTTCAGAGTTACCTGCCTTTGAGCATAGTAAATTATGGTGTTTCCAAACATTATGCTGGCTCCCAGGTGAGACATCATTGCTCATTGGGCTTATTCTTGCAGGTAACGAGGACAACCATAAAATCTTGAATGGGTTCGAAATATGGCAGTATCCGACGGAGGACTTGTGAGTTAGCTGCCTTCGAGCATTTGGAAAAAAAACCTAAGGTTATGACAACTCTAGTGCCTTCATTTTCCAATTGATCTTCTTCAATCTTGCAGGTAACGAGGCCAACCATAAAGGCTTGGATGGGTTTGAATTTTGGCAAGATTCCATCACTGACTTTGGAGTTAGCTGCCCTTGAGTGTCTGAAAAATCAATGAATAATTTTGTGACCACTCTAGCGCCTTCCTTTTTTGATTGGATCTTTTTCATACTTATGGGCAACAAGGACACCCATTAAAGCTTGGATGGGTTCAAAACTTGGCAGGATCCGATCAGAGTTACCTGCCCTAGAGTGTTGAGAAATCCCCATAGACTTATAATGGGAGAAATTTCGTGACCACTCTTGTGCTTTCAATTTTGATTGGATCTTCTTCATTCCTGCCGATAAGAAGGACAACTATAAAAACTTGGATGAGTTTGAATTTCGTCAAGATCCTTTCACCTATTATGGAGTTGGCTCCTCGTCTGACTGGCGACAAATGGCAATAAAAAACACTGTTTCTAGTGAATTTTGATCCACGTTCGTCGATTGTTAAGAGCATCCATAGCTGCCTATCAGGTGTGATTACTGGATCTGTACATGTGATAGATCTAATCCTGATCATAGGATTGACTACATGGCTTCTATGTTTCCTCGCCTTTTTATTTTTGTTATTTAATTACTAGGGTTCTGTGGTTTGTTGAAGTTGTAATAAGCTGTTTTCTTACCAGATAATATGCTGTTATTGCCTTTCTTAACTATGCAAGGAATTAGAGGAGCAACTCAGAGGTGTGGTATAGATAATTTTTCAGGTTCCAACATGCCAGTGTCCTTTTGTAAATTCAATAGATTACATTGCAAACAGTCAAAATTTCTACTTGTCTTGCAGCTTAAGGTACTCGTCATGGCGAGTGGATTTTTCCAGCCCTGCAAACACTACAGTCCCAGATCAGACGCAACTGAACGTGGCGTCTAATCAGGGTCTCCACTGTTTGCTTACAGAGTGTTCTATGTAAATTTGAATAAAAATGAAAAATTCCACCCAACAGCCCTTAAAACAAAAATGGACTGGTCCAATTGATAACAATGGGGAATTCCATTCTGCTTAAATGGATAAAAATAAGTGAGTATGACACCTCAGCTCACAGACTAACCCATGGCACAAAGACACAAAAGAACACAGACAAAAGGCTGGCCCTTTCTGTATTTAGTTATTGAGAGTCTTTAGGTATTGAGAGTCCCTCTTCTGAACATGCCCTAAGTTTCTATGTTTAGGTATTGAGTCCCTCTTCTGAACTTTTACTAAGTTTCTGTATTTAGATATTGAGAGGCCCTCCTCTGAACTTGTCCCAAGTTTCTGTATTTAGGTATTGAGAGGCCCTCCTCTGAACTTGTCCTATTTTTTCTGTATTTAGGTATTGAGAGTCCCACTTCTGAACTTAATGCTAAGTTTCTGTATTTAGGTATTGTGAGTCCGCCTTCTGAACTTAATGCTAAGTTTCTGTATTTAGGTATTGAGAGTCCCGCTTCTGAACTTGTCCTATTTCTGTATTTAGGTATTGAGAGTCCCTCTTCTGAACATGCCCTAAGTTTCGGTATTTAGATATTGAGAGTCCCTCCTCTGAACATGCCCTAAGTTCCTGTATTTAGATATTGAGAGTCGCTCTTCTGAACTTAATGCTAAGTTTCTGTATTTATGTATAATGAGAGGCCCTCCTCTGAACATGCCCTAAGTTCCTGTATTTAGATATTGAGAGTCACTCTTCTGAACTTAATGCTAAGTTTCTGTATTTAGGTATTGAGAGGCCCTCCTCTGAACTTGTCCTAAGTTTCTGTATTTTTAGGTATTGAGAGTCCTGCTTCTGAACTTAATGCTAAGTTTCTGTATTTATGTATTGAGAGGCCCTCCTCTGAACTTGTCCTAAATTTCTGTATTTAGATATTGAGCCTCCTTCTTCTTAACTTGTCCAAAGTTTCTCTGTCTTATGTATTGGATTCCTCTTAAGAGCTTGTCCTATTAGTTTCAGACTGAGTCTTCATTATTGAATCCCTCATCTGAACTTGTCCTAAGTTTCTTATAGTCAGGGCCCTTAGGGACAAAAAATAGGTCCCGTGCGATTTGTGTGCCGATTTATGGTGACCTATATCAAAACCTTCAATGGAGTCTTACCTTTGATTTAAAGGTGGTCACCCATCTCAAATCCGCGTCTGAGGCTAGTAATGACGTCATAAATATGGAGACCATAATGAGAAACTGCTCGTTAATAAAATCTATGGTTTGTGTTGGTATGGTCATGTTTTTTCAACACAAACGCTTTCTTAACATAATATCAATTATTTTAGTCACATGATGGTTACATCAATGCTTTATCTGAGTTTGACAATGAATTATTTCTCGATAACAATATTTTGCATGCAAAATAACGTAGATTTCCTATAAATACCCAGCTTATCGGGCCATCTTTAGACTGATGGCTGAGAATGTTATTGCTCCCCTTCCGGAATTTCACAAACTTATCCTATCTAAAAGAGGATTTCAAGCTGCGTCTTTTAATAGATCTTTGCACTATGTTTGCCGGGGCGTAAGTCTCTGACAGCCTGTTACATATGTTACCATATTAAATTTAGAAAAAAAAAGAAAATTAAAAGTTTGAGCTACAGAAAGAAGGCTAATTATTTAAACTACTCATATGGTCTGCATATTGACTACTTTAGCTACATATAAATTCTTTTGGAGCAAAATTACAGCTTCCTGTGGTGTTATGTGCGTTACTTTAATTAGATTACCCTTTACATGAAAAGTGTTACCAATATCATTTAACTTTTAGCTGATATGTGCATTTTCCAAAATGTTTTGATTATTTTATACTAACAAACTCATTTGGGTTAGAGAAAATCCAAAGTTTGCTTTTATACTTTAAATAAAGTGTGTTATACGAGCAATTATAAAAACAACCCAATGCTGCACTCAATTTAAAGGAGTCGAATTTGGTAGGCATCATTTAAGTAAAAATATATGAAAACATTTGCTGCTGTTGGATATCTTGCATTTTTTGGGATTGTCTTGCTCATATCATAAAGAATTATAGATTTTGCAGGTTAAACAACAAGATTGAAGCACTTGTTAAAGGATGTAACATATGTTACATGACATAATAAATGAGCAAGGACATTGACTTGATGTTAGAAATGATGTCTCAGGAAAAAATGAATATATTTCGCATGTTTCCTAGCCTCTGGTGCCTAAATCTTAGGTATTGATGATAATTAAGCCCCTGTACCTTTGTTACAGATGTTATGAATATTTGTTTTCAATATTTCTTAATATAAATAATTCTAAAATAAAGATACACCCTAGAGGAATATAGGAAATAACCTTTTCACATTTAAACAGTACAATTTAGTAAATTTTCCTTTCTAATGTAAATATTCTAAACCAATCCTTATCTAAGTCATATACATGTACAATATCGTTTATTATTTCTGCTTCTATGGTAAAATAATTGTCCTCCTCATATCATAAAAACCAGAATAATCATCAAACAAGATTTTGACTGCAAGCTGAGTAATGACCTGCTCCATCCCAAACCCTTTTAGACATATTCTATCGTATGTACCGATTCAAGGCTCATCGAATAGGAGATGTTTGCACACTGTAAGCATGAGTGTTAGCCTGTATCAGCTTGTTACATATGTTATTTTATCAATTTGAGAAAAAGAAAATTGAAAGTTTGAGGTACAGAAAGCAGACATTAAAACTAGCTAATGAACACTCTAATAGTCTGCATATTACTGGATGTCTTTACTACATATGACAGCAGTTTAACATTAATACGGCTACATGTTGTATTATGTGCGTTACATGAACTTAATTATAATTTAAAAGTGGTAATTTTGGCTATCGTCATTTAGTTTAATGACTGCCTCCCCTCCCTCCCCGGAAAATAATTGACCGCCGCTGGATCCTTTGTAAAGTATAAGTATAGTTTTCTCAGCAATAAAACCATTAGAACCCCTTTTTAAACCCCTTTTTAAACTGTAAAATAAGCTGAGGACTAAATAAAACTGACAAAAATTCCTGGATCCGCGCATGTTGCCTCCTGCCCACCGAAACCCCTCTGCAGCTGCTAAAATGTGGTTGCAGCATGTCTGTATGCGAAACATCTCGGTGTAAGTACAAAGCAAACCATTTACTATTGTACTGATTTGTGTTGCTGTGGAGCAGAAGAGGACTCGTGTAAACTATTGTCAGTGATCAATATGCTTATGACTTGAACAACTATTTTCATGTGGATTCAGGTATCAACAAGAATGCCTTATTGTCCGATTTTGACCTTTGAAGACGATTCTACCTAGTAGCATGCGAAAGATAAATCAGATTGTAACAGTTTTCTATTGCCCGTGCTATCGCAGTACAACGGGTAACTTGTAGAGGGGTTTATCCTTATTTCCATATCATGAACTACTAAGCAGACTCTTCTAACTTTTGATCTTTCAGTGGTCAAAATCGGACTATAATGAGTTTGGTTGATAGTGTATGCAAATGATTATTACTACTATCTTTTATTTGGGTGTAGGATAAGCAGCTACAGTTAAACCAAAAGCTTTGAAGCGTGACTCTATTTACAATATTGATATGTTCTTCTAGAAAAAAGGGTTTCAGGCATTTATTTACATTTACTATAAAAGCTTTGACATGCACATATGTTCTAGCCTGACTGGCTCATGTTTACAGATTATATTTACTCTGTTTAACATCAAAAACACCGTTTGTTTTTCATTCACTCCACTGTCTTTCTATTCGTAAATCGTGACGGCATTTACGCCCTCCCCTCGAACTGACTTCACCCTATCTGAATATATTTTGTATGTTACGATTAAAAAGAGTTTGCATTCAGTCATGCTAAGGTTACCAATTTATTAAAGGAATATTTCCAAGCGTTGGAAATGGACAAAATGCATATATATGTGGTATTTACATATAAGGCGTCATTTCAATGACGTCATCTTTTTGTTCTGATGCGAAGACAATATGGGCGACATGTTAATTTTAATTATTTACCCCCTAAGATTAAATTTGGTGCATTTCGACTGAAATTGGCACACAAAATGCAAGAAAGTCCTGATCCCCATATACTACAATGGACATACCGTTTAAATTGCACTGATACAATATACGCTATTTTGATGACGTCATAATGACGTCCAGACGTAAAACCCAGATGGGTGACCAGGTGATTTTCATTAGTTATCCCCTAAAGTTTGATTTGGTATAGGTCACCATAAATCGGCATCAAATTCACACGGGAGTCCCGAGCGCCCCTGACTATTAAGTGCATATAAGGTATTCAGATACCCCTCCTCTGGACTTATCCAAAGTTTCTGTGTCTAATGTTGAATCCCGCTAAGGAGCAGTCATTGGTTGCTATTGGGAATGCAAGACCAGATAGCTGAACTTTTAGTTGAGAACAACATATCCTTTAATGAAAAAATATTGAGGAGTTTGCTTTGCTTGATGAATATGATAGCAAATAA
Organism: Loripinus fragilis; assembly: GCA_964019695.1. NCBI lineage: Eukaryota > Metazoa > Mollusca > Bivalvia > Lucinida > Lucinidae > Loripinus > Loripinus fragilis. The sequence continues at coordinate 27,061,602 of OZ026518.1, forward strand.
CTAGTACTATTATATAAACAGTTATTGTGTTTACGCTTTGAGCATATGGTCCCAAGGGTATGGTTTGCAATAAAAATTTATGAAGTAATATTTATCATAGAACAGCGAAATTGCTTCTGGCCATAAGATCATGACAAAATGTCAAGCAGGGGTCTCCCTAAAGGCTAAAATTTGTTGGATCAATCAATATCATAATTACTATAAGCCTTTTTATCAATTTGAGGAGGAAATAAAAAAAAAGATGGAAGAAATTTCTGATATTGTACTCGGAGATAAATGTTATCTCTGAGAATGTCAAGGGAGTTACTGTTAATTCGAAAATTTTCGTGGGTTTCATTTTTAGCGAATAGCATTGAAAGACATATTTGCGATGTTAAAATTTTGTGACTAGGGCATGAATTAGGTTCAAGGCATGTTAGCTTTTGTTGCATTAATTGCAAATCTTTAGCAACCAGGGGTCAAAACTGTTTGGGAAAATTGGCCATAAATGAGACGTGGGTCAAATTGTAAAGTCACATAAAATTTGCATCTTTTTTATGCCCAGTCACTGGATTAGCTCACACAATGAGAGTCTTCTTGGTAGACCATGGTATTCTTTGTGAATTCTATCTGCATATATGTGGTTATTAAAATGCCACTTGGTAGCCGCTGTTGTATGACTACCCTTTGATAATTATTCCATACTGGAGATAAACCTTACAAAATGCTAGGAAAAGATTTGAGCATGGTTTTGATCAAGTTTTAACTGTCCTGTCTGATGAAAATGAATTTTTGAAAGAATAAGCATGAATAAACTTTTCAGATGTCTCAAATAGTGAAAAGAAACTGTATGTTTCTTTTTCTTTATAGTACTTTGAGTGGAAAAATGCCACCAGCCATTAGCTCTATATATACCATTAAGCTTGCCTGACTTCTCTCAATTAAGTGATTTTGAGAATAAGCAGCTTTTCACTATAAACCTAGGGTTCTGATAAAATATACAATTTATAGTGGTTTTAAAACTTTAATGTTATACTTAGGAGGGTATTGAACTCCTAATCATTTCTCTAATGGAATAGAGTCCCACTGTTTTATGAACCATTATAGTAATTTTAACAGTTTTAAGTATTTACAATTCTTACCACACAATTTTATTGTTTTATTATACCATACTTATTCCAGTATAAACCCACTTATGCCAAAAGGAGCCATCCTTCACCTTGTTGTAATGGTCTTTCAGATATAGAGGGGTATTGATTTCCAGGCTAATCCAAGTCTATGCTATCTTTGCTATTTGGATCAGTATTTTGTGAAATCGTTATCACACATTTTATTTGAGAATAATGAAAAAGAATAGTGATTGACATTTTAGAACATTTAGCGTAATTATAGTTTAATAACCTTAGCCCAATCATGTTCTTATGCCTGCATTTATTGTAAAACAGCTATCTTAAACGCAGAATGTGGAGCTGTTTGTCAATATGGAATAAATATTGATAAATAGATGTGAAATTTAAGTAAATTAAGTTGGGGTATCTCCATTAGCCAGACTGCAGTGATATATTGATTGCTGCTGCTTCTTACCAAACATTGCTTGGTTAATGTCAGCAGTCTTCAAGTTCTGTACAATAAACAAATTGAACAATATTTGCAAGAAATTTCTCTACACAACTGAAAAATTGTTGACTGGGATGTAAAGCATTGAATAAATACAGTAATTTTTTTATGCCTGTTTGTTGTTTAGTCAAAACTATAACCCTGAGATGCCGTGGACAACCTGATGCACTATTGCACGAGGCCAAAGGCCTAGTGCAATAGTGCATCAGGTCATCCACGGTACTGAGGGGTAATAGTTTGACTATACTACAAACAGTCATGAAATAACTGTTTTATTATCCAACCCATTTGGTGAAATACTTAGCAGCGTTCCTTGAATGGAGTTGCACTCAGCCCTTCTCTAGATTTGCCATGGAAAACCCTTGAAATCCGCAGTTAAAATCTACTGAGTATTCGGACGGCGTTTTTAAGGTTTCCATGGCAGTTGATGGCAAATAAACCAACAACAAAAAATTGTGGAAGTTCATGAAATGCCATAGATTTTTGCCATTGATTCCATGGAAGTTTAGTGGATTCCATGAAACAATGCCATAAATTCTATGGAAATATGCCGTTAATTCCATGGAATGTTTCCGTAGATTTTACGGAAATATGCCGTTGATTCCATGGAAAGTTTCCGTAGATTCTATGGAAAATCTTCCATCAATTCCACAGAAAATTTCCACAAAACAGAGCAGAACAGTTTCTCACCAATGTACTCATTGGCTCAATATGACTGAAACATTGTTAATTGAAATCTTATTCACATTTGATAATACCATTACATTTTAAGTGAATAAAAATTGAAAAAAAATGAGCAAATAAGATTATTGTACATAAGGCAGAAACATATTTTCGAAAAGCACACTAACAAAAACAACATTGAACAGATATACATTGTTTTGTGATGGGTGGGGTATAGGCTCCTAAGAGCCATTAAATGATTATTCAAAACAAAGTTGAGTATCACTCACATGAATAAACCAGGCAATGCTATGGCAATATTGAAACCATAATACATTTATGGCATGGAAGAGAAATCAAATTAGCCTTAAATAATATCAGAAATTGAAATAAACAACATACCAAACATGTGCTTCAAATGCTTCCCTCCAAATTGAATCAAAACAGGAAGTGATGTCACTTTTTTTTCCGTAGAAAATTGCCGTGATTCTTTTCCATGGAATCTATGGCTATCTATCTACTGCCTACACAATAGGTACTTGTGCCAACTGATATTGTCAGCATTGGCTCTTAAACAAAGATGCTGATCTGAGTAGGCAGCTATATCACATAGAAAGCACCAAAACAGGGTGGGTTGCTAGGTAAAGCCTGCGTTTTGTTTTAAAGTCTACTTTTGAATGTCATTGACAACACCCAATGTGCCTTATGTAAAAATGTACCTCTTTGGTATTGACCACTGCTAACAAATGAAATTAGAAAATCACCACTGAGTACAAAGATGTAGCTGAATGCAAGGCCTGTACTTAATAACAATAATTATTATCAATATCTCAAGGCACTCATTCACACTTTTTTGAAAGAAATTTAAAGTCATTTGTTCAATGCTCTCAGGTACCAGAATAAAACATTTTCCATTCCAAAAATTGACAAAGCTATTTTGCCGTTCATTTTTGGCTCTGAAAATTTGTTAGGTCCATTTTCCACGGCATAAAATATGAAATCCATGGCCAAAAACCAATTATCCATAGAAAAAAAGTGAAACCACAGAAAAAATGCCATTAATTCCATGGAAAACAAATCCATAGAAAACGTTTTCTACTGAAAGTTACTCATTTCGTAGAATCTACGGCAGTTTTCTATGGAATCCACGGCAAATTTGATGTTTTTCTGTGGAATCTGTAGAAAATTTGACAAATTCCATGGAAAACAACAAAATGCCATGGCAAATCTAGAGACGGGAGTAGACGATGTGGTTTTGTTGCAAAACAGAAAATTTCAACAAATCTGCTCAATTTTGGTCTCAAAATGTTCCCCTCCTTCTAACTAAGAAAACGAGTACCCACACTTTGTTTCTGACCATAAACAATGGAGTTATTGGAGTTTAAAGTTGCCAAACCATGCCTTATTGTCACCATTGTTGCATAATGTGTCCTTTCATAAACAAACCGTACGCGCACCGTTGTCGCGCATGTCAATAAGGGCCTGTGTATAATTAACAGGGAAGCAGGAAACCAGGCCATGGTATAGTGCCAGTCAATAGTGGAAATATTGACTGGTCAATAGTTCAGTGACTCATGACATAGCAAAAAATAGACAATTACTTTGTATATAGACGGTTGGGTAATAAAACAAATTATTTTCTATTTCAGTAATGAGGTTAACAAAGCCGACGTTGATGCCATTCCATCCTTTGATCAGTGACCAACGAGATCTGACGAGCACTCTGAGTGAGGAGTTGACGCAGTCTGACATAGCGAGACCTGATGATCTAAGCTACTTTGGTGTCAGTGATCTTCTAACACTACCTCAAAATTTTGGGTATGTAGATGAGGAGCTGGTAAGGGAGCTTACCCAAGAACTATTAAAGATACAGTATTCTGTGAATTTTTCAAGGGAGGGCAGTGGTAGAGTGCATGACTCGAGACCGAGGGGCAGCGGGTTCGAGCCTCATCGGTATCACTGCATTGTGTCCTTGAGCAAGAACATTAATCCTAGCTTAGTACTGGTTCAACCCAGGAAGACCCATCCCTTTATAACTGAAAGATTGTTGATGGGACATAAGGCCTAAATGAAATATATGTGTGGTTCCTGTTGCATACCAACAAAATTTAGTGTAGGTAGGTAGGGAAATTATTAAATTTTGTTGTAACATTTAACAAAGAAAATAGTCACAAAATCTGAAAAAGTGCCCATTTTAGGTATTTTTTTCTCCAAAGACCATTTTAATGTTTAGGGTAGGGTTAAAAAAATAGGGTAGGTAGGCAACAGGAACCACACATATATTTCATTTAAGCCTAAAGAAACAAATCAAACAAACAAAATTATGTGAATTTATCATATGAAGTCGCATCTGAGAGTGAAATAACGTCCTGCAATAAAATCGACAAACCACTATAGTGAATTACAGATTTTTGGGAAACTTTATGACGTCCATAACAAAGTTGAGTACAAATTGACAAAATTATTAAGTTTTACGGCAGAAATGAGATTTCAAAGTAATCTAAATATCATATGATAAAACGAATCTAACATTCGTGCTCTTGTATTATTGAATTTATTAAACTCATTGTGAAAAAGAGATAAAATGCGCAACAAGCCTCGCATTTTATCTCTTTTCCCCAACTCCTTTAATAAATTCAATAAAACATGAGCACTCATGTAAGATCCTTTATAAATCACTCTCGTAGAAGAGCAAATAAATAATATTGTAAAGAATAAAAATTATCGCTTACGTTTTCAGAAGAAGTGATTATAAAATTTCAATATTTTTTATGAAAAATTTACAAAACATTGAACATTCAATTCAAAAGATAGATATGTTCTAGTCTTTGTCAAGATATCATATTATCGCAAAAACATGCCATATATATCCTGCTGATCTGAGCCAAAAATCATGAAAATCCCAAACCAGTAACTTTGTCATTTCATACCTCTTATGGGTATAGGTCAGTTTTAGCAAAATTAATTATTTAGTTGAAATGAATCAATAACACGACATAAGGAGTTTGTTTTTGAATCTACTTCCACTTTTCTTAAAGAAAGACATGTTTAGACAATTTTAAATGATTCAATGGTCAGAAATGCCGAAGGTCGTGGCCCTATGTCATGGCACTATGGGGCCAAGCAGTGTGTATCACTTCCTCAAGTCCTGCATGATATTGTTTAAGAAACATAACATCCTAACAATAAACGCGTGAAAACAAGAAGACCAAATATTTCTTTTACATCCCAACTGAACTTGAGGAACCACATTTTGGTGCCGTGACCAGGATAAAGTGTAACAGACTCTTATCAAAGGTATCATCGAACAGTGTTCTACATGAATAAGTGAGGTCCAGAAACGAAAACTGTATGCCTAGAATTTACAGCCAGCTAAAGTATAAATGTTGCTATTTGATGGAAATCAGCATCAGTTTCACAAAACAGAATGAACAGAGAAGATTTAAGCATTAAATTAGCAATACCTTTGAAGCCAAGAGTTCTTTGTTGCCAAAATGGTTAGTTTTAACCAATAGGTTTGACAGGGGGTTGTTTTTGTGAACCAGGTTTATTAATGAGGCTTACAATTATAAAATAATAGGTATAAGGTTCTTCTCCTGAATGAACTGACTTGTCATAAGGTTTCTCTTCTGTATGAATTAAAGTTTTTAATAATGTTACATATTTAGTGTAACATTGGTTAGATGTAGTTTTAACGTTAGAAACTAGATGTGATAAGGTAAGTACAGGTGTCACCATATTGTATCATTTTGGCTAATATTATTGTGTAAGCACATCATTAAATAAGAATCGTGGCACTTGATATCAAAGAATATTGTTTTTTTTCTTTTTCCAATCCACAATAGGGAAAACACTGAACATTTCAACTTCTACCAATAAACTTACTAGCATGGTGATTAAAACTTAGCAAGTATTCAAGTATGTTTTACACTGAAACATAATTATTGTATTTTTTACATTTCGATGAATTAGGGCCATGTGTTTACATCAAGTTAAAAATATGTTACCGGTCCTTGAATTTCATGAAATTTGGTCTACATATTCTTAACATATATGGATAGTTTATATGTTGAAATGGTATCTTGACAAAGTCTGCAAAGTGTAAAAATCTTAATTCCAAATTTGACTGAATACAAGATATACAGTTGAAAATTTGGGTACCATGTCATAAAAATGAATGCCCACCCACTATCCTAATACATACAAAGCCATTTTTAGTAACAACGAACTTATCAATGATATAGTTATTAATAAACATTTCTGCGCCCGTTATATGATGTGTCAGTTACTTTAGAAATGATGATAACTGGGTACCCTAAGGTATTATAGTGATATCATTCATGACGTCATAAATTAGCAATGGAATTGCATAAAAACTCAAATGCACCATAAATATAAATTAAAGTCATACCACAGACAATTAAATAACATAATATTATCAAATTCCAAGCCTGGGCAGACTCCCATGTTAATTTCCCATACCATGTAAGAGCCCATTTCAACAAATGTTCCTCATAACTAAGGCCCTCTATGAAAAAATGCCCAAATGGTTTCACTCTGCCAAACAAAATGAGCCTTGACTTGAGATTTCCAACAATCTGGTATTTGCATCTAGCAAAGGCTCAGACCAGGCTCAGCCTGCGCATACGAGCAGACTGATCAGAGCCTTTGCTAGTCGCTTGAATATTCTATGACTGTCAAGCTACTGACTAGATATTATTTGGAGTTTCTAAGTTTAAAAGGAAGCTGCACAGGCTCATCTGAGTCTCCACTTGTCAAAATGCTGTATTGTTGGAAATCACGTGTCACGGCTCAAATGGTCTCCAGAGCTAAAATTAGAGAAATCTTTAAATGACATCCTGAACTGCTGGCCTAAACTCAAATTAATTTCACGGGATGTTCCTCATAAGGCCCTCTACCAAAATTGCCCAAAGTGTTTTTCTGTGTAAGCCAAACAAAATGGCCACAAGAGCTAAAAATGGAAAAAAATCTTTAAACAACTTCTCCTGAACTGCTGGCTCAAGTCTAAATTAATTTCACACAAATGTTCCTCAAAAGGCCCTCTTTCAAAATTACCCGACGGCTTTGCTCTGTTGAACAACATGACTGCCAGAGCTATAAATAGAAAAGCCTTTAACAACATCTCCTCCTGAGCTGCTTGCCCAAATTTGAAATAATTTCATGCAAATGTTCCTTATAAGGCCCTCTAACAAAATTGCCCGAAAGGTTCCACTCCGCCAAACAAAATGGCCACCCAAAAAAGAAATAGAAAATTCTTTAAACAACTTCTCCTCCTGATCTGCCTGTCCAATTTCAAAATAATTTCACATGAATGTTCCTCATCAAAATTAAAATTAAAGGCCCTCTATCTTAATTGCCCAAATGGTTCAGTTTTGCTGAGCAAAATGACCACAAGAACTAAAAATAGAAAAATCTTTGAACGACATCTCCTAAACTACTGGCCCAAATTCAAAATATTTCACCCAAATGTTTCCCATAAGGCCCTCACTTGTAATGGTTCTGCTTTGCCAACAAAGTGGCCATCAGAGCTAAAAATTGAACTCTTTTAATAAAATCGGATTCATTGGTCCAGATTCAAAATAATAACAGACAAATGATTCTCATTGAACAAATCTTCAATACTCCATGTTCCTTATATTAATACCCTGTATTAAAGCTGCTCAAATGGTTCCATTCTGCTTAACAGTAGGAGGGTTTGTAAATCAACTACTGGAGTATAGCCCCTCAAATGGAACACTGTTTTTTGGCAATAACATTAAATCTAAAATGGGAATTTTAAATTATTTCGAAAAATATATTTTAACCAAAAAACCCTAACCAAAAATATTTTTTTGAAGTTTATATACGTTTTCATAAATGCTGGGATAGGATGGACTTTTAACATTCTTAATATTTTATGCCAAATAACATTCCCTTTTTGTACCTTGAGCGATATGGATCAATGACTATCAGTTGAATATAAAACCATGTATATACCAATATAAGACAATTTACAATGCATCGGTGGGTTTTAAATGTAGCTGTATATTGGCTTGCGTTGCTGTTTATCAGCATAGTCAACAATATTTCAGTTATCTAACCATGTCACAAAGATGTTGACACAAACAAAAGGCTACATCTATAGATGTCTACTACCCAAAATGCCATCTTAGTTGGAAGCGCCCATTTGCTTAGCTATTCCATGAATGAGTCTGCTTATTGATCTCACCACTCCCATATAAAAACATGCATATTTTCCATCATATAAAGAAGCAGTTAAAGTTAAATATAAAATGAAATGTAGTACATGTAAGTGCCTGTACATCTGTGATCTTATATGTACTTTCAGGCCTGTGCATTTCTAGTTGTACCCTAGCACATACAGCACATGAACAAAACATACAATTAGGTAGCCAGACAGAAGCAGGCAAAATGATGGTACTTGGTAGGCATGAAACAGGCTAATAACCCATTATCTGTAGAACTATATACAATGTTAAACGCACCATTTGATGTTACAAAATAATCGTCTGCTGTAATCTCTAATGGACATTTTATAGTTGAGCAAATACTACATATCTATCCAAGGTGTATTGCACAGACAGTACAAAAATGGGTACTAAACGGGTATTTTCATTCCAACAAAAACGAAGTTATTTATTTTTACAAGATATCAGAGCAGTAACATTGATATCAATCTCCGCCAAAATTTAAAGCTAGTTAGGGTTTTGCTATATCTATGCGCATGCAAATTTTCAGGGTGAAGAAACTTTCATGTAAAATTTTAAAAACGAAAAACTGTGTTCCATTTGAGGTGCAATATACCAGTAATAAAAAAAATTCTGGCCTAAGAATTCAGGAGAGCAATCCAGGGTCATCATGGCCCCCTTGTTTCATTTCTCGCTACGTCTGATGATGAATTGCTATCATGGCAGTATTACTAGAAAGTGAAAATATATCAGTAAAAATATATACCATATTTCATGGATGCTTGCTTAAAGAATTGTGTGTTTTTTCTTATGGTTAATTTCAGATTTATTTGTTTTCTGTTAAGTTGACAAATGAGATTTTTTTCTGTCAGATTTTGGCAGAAGGTATTGAACTGGCCATTCTGGTGCTCAGCTGCCAAAAAATCAATGAAATTCAATTTCTTTTGCCTACAAGCTACCCCTGAAATTAGATTAACCCTTATCCTGCTAGTATTTTTTCTGCCCCAAAATTGTTGTCTGCTTATTACGTCTGCTGAATAATATTCAAATGCTCATCAGACTACTTTCATCATTGCTGCAAACAGTATGGACCCAGATCAGACTGCTCCTAAGGGAGCAGTCTGATCTAGGTCCATACTGTTTGCAATATTGGCTTACAAAGTACATAATCAGATTAGAGAGCAGACGACATTTATCATGAATGGTGGGAAAATGGTTAACCAATGTTTAGGAACACTGAATAAAGTTTTCTGGATTGCCCTATTTACTCATAAGATTTGGGACATGCCCATGCTACTTAATTGTTAGTCAGCGCTTCGTTTCCGCTCTCTATCTTGAGCTTTTTTTGGCCAATTTTCTTCAAATTTTGTATAAGGATTGATTTTGGGAAGGAGTGGTTTGATATTGTAGATGGGTGAATTTTGTCTAGATAAGTACAGAGTTATGGCTGAAGTAGCCACATTGTTAATGTTAAATTGATGTTAAAAAAACGTTTCCGGTCTCTATATCTTGCATTTTTTGAGTGATTTTCTTCAAACTTTGCATAAGAGTTGGTATTGGGAAGGAGTGTTTTGGGAAATAACTACAGAGTTATGGCCCTTGATTGATGGATGGATTTTGATAAAATTTTGTGCTTTCACATACATTGATAAGATCTGGCCTTGGATAATAACAATTCAGTTTCAATGAATTTTTGACAGAGCTAATGCCCTTGATATATGTGAAAATTTAGTTTTTTCTATATCACGCTTAGGGATGTGAGTTACAACGCAAGGTGGTTCTGGACGACAATTCGTTACGGGCCCATGACGACTGCTTACCTGTGCTGGACGACAGGTAACGGGTTTAAGATGACAGATTTAGGGTTTTGGACGACAGTGGAAAGGGGCATCACACACAGACATCACAGAAAATGATAATATAGTGTGTTTGGCTATTTTAAATAATTCCTGTCATATTAGTGTTTGTAAGTTTGACATTAGAAGTACAAACACCATAGATATTTGTAGTTAAATTGTAAAACTCTGGTCTGGAAAAGAAACTTCAGAAATGTGTAATTTGTGATTAATTAATTACGTTCTCGTCATGAAATAAGCATAAATGGTCAGTCAATAGATCTCACATGATTTTTCAGTCAATTTTAACCTGTCCTTCTTAAAAGAAAACTGAAAACCTCAAAATTTCATTTTTCTGATGTTACAGGTTAGAGACGACTGTGTAACAGGCAATAGACGACGTCAGTTTTTCTGTAACAGATGTGAGACGACATTTTTCTTTCTTTCATAAACACTTGAGTGGATGTAAAAACTGCTCTGAAGCCTATTCAGCGCATGAAGAAGTAGTTCAGCATTGTGCGACCTCCCATCGAATGTGCATACCAAGTCTCAGGTAATCAGAAGAATTTAAAGGTTTATACCACATATGGGATTGGTGACATTTAAGTCTTCTGGTTCCAGAGAATATTTAAAAGGGATTTTACTTATTTGAGCATGGCGGGTTCTTGGTCACAAGACCAAGAAGTTAGTGAGTACGATCACGAAATACAACAAATATAAACTCCAGACCAACCCACTACATCATGAGGAAAAGCCACTGAACATTTACAGGAACAAGATATCCGTAAGGCAATAAAAGCAAAGCTACCAGCTCTCTCTTCCTCTTCAAGATGACTGCAAAGCTAGGAAGGGCGCAAAGTAATGCATACCAAAACAAAGACAAACACAGAGCCCCCATTATGAGAAGTACATTAAACAATAGATCAACAACAAGAGAATCACCGCCTCAGAACGGACAGCAGCCTAAGCAACAGGGGTGGGGACTAAAATGCATTTTAAGATCATTCGAATACCTTTCGTCCCTCCATCCTAAGGAGTCTCCATATGAAATTTGATTGACATTGTGGAGATGTTTGAAAATGTTGACGAAAAGACAGATGGATGGAGGATGGGGTCATTAAAAATTTTGTAAACTATTAGCTCACCTCGGATCCTTCAGCTTTGGTACGCTTAAAACGTTATTTTATTCGACCATGTATGATATGTGACTTGCACTTTGTCAGACCTGGAGCTTATTAAGGGCTATTGGGGTAATAATTCCCACATTAAAATCTTTTTAATTGTTTGCATACAGTTTGTTTTATGTATGAACTGTAAATTTATGAAATTAAAAGGATATGTCACCATACACAATTTTTATGCCCCCAAAGGAATTTTGGGAGGCATAAAGTAATCGCACTGTCCGTCCGTCCGTCAGTCCGTCCGTCCGTTCCGCTTTCGTGTCCGTTCCATATCTCCTATATTCTTTGAGGTAGGAATTCCAAATTTGGTTAGTGGATGCATCTTGGGATGGCGGAGTGTCGCGTACCATTTTTGGGTCACTGTGAACTTGACCTTGACCTCTGACCTAGTTTTTAGAATAATCGTGTCCGGAGCATATCTCTTATATTATTTGAGGTAGGAATCTCAAATTTGGTATGTGGATGCATCTTGGGATGACAAAGTGTCGTGTACCAAAATTGGGTCACTGTGACCTTGAACTTGACCTCTGACCTAGTTTCTAGAAACTGTATTGAGTCTGGTGCATATCTCCTATATTCTTTGAGATAGGCATTCCAACTTTGGTGTGTAAATGCATCTTGGGATGACGGGGTGTCTCATGCCATTTTTGGGTCACTGTGACTTTTACCTCTGACCTAGTTTTAAGAATTAATGTGTCCAGAGCATATCTTTTATATTCTTTGAGTTAGGAATTCCCAATTTGGTATGTGGATGCATCTTGGAATAGCGGAGTGTCATGTACCATTTTTGGGTCACTGTGACCTTGACCTTGACCTAGTTTTCAGAATAATCGTGTCCGGAGCATATCTCTTATATTATTTAAGGTAGGAATCTCAAACTTGGTGTGTGGATGTATCTTGGGATGACAAAGTGTCGCGCACCATAATTGGGTCACTGTGACCTTGAATTTGACCTCTGACCTAGTTTCTAGAAACTGCATTGAGTCTGGTGCATATCTCCAATATTCTTTGAGATAGGAATTCCAAATTTGGTGTAAATGCATCTTTGGATGACGGGGTGTCACATACCATTTTTGGGTCACTGTGACTTTGACCTCTGACCTAGTTTTAAGAATTATTGTGTCCCTGGCATATCTCTTATATTCTTTGAGTTAGGAATTCCAAATTTGGCTTGTGGATGCATCTTGGGATAGCAGAGTGTCATGTACCATTTTCGGGTCACTGTGACCTTGACCTCTGACCTAGTTTTTAGAATAATCATGTCCAGAGCATATCTCTTATATTATTTGAGGTAGGAATTTCGAATTTGGTGTGTGGATGCATCTTGGGATGACGAAGTGTCGCCTTCCATAATTAAGTCACTGTGACCTTGAACTTGACCTCTGACCTAGTATCTAGAAACTGGTGCATATCTCCTATATTCTTTGAAAAAGGAATTCCATATTTGGTATGTAAATTCATCTTGGGATCCCGGAGTGTCACAAACCATTTTTGGGTCTCTATGACCTTGACCTCTGACCTAGTTTTCAAGAATTATTGTGTCCAGAGCATATATCCTACATTATTTGATGTAGGATTCCCAAATTTGGGGTGGTGATTCCTCTTAGGATGGCGGAGTGGTGCATACTGTTTTGAGTCACTGTGACCTTGACATTGACTTCTGGCCTCATTTCTAGGTTTTTCATGCTATATTACAGCTAACTTTCCTCAAATGTGTCTTATGCTAGACCAATTCCTTTGGGGGCATTCGTCACGTGTTTGTGACATTTCTTGTTCATAATCTCACACGGAAGTTTTCAGCATTTTACAAATTTTCTGAAAAAAATCCCAAGTCCTTAATATTAAGCTAAAATATTTGTAATCGCCATCCAGCCTCTTTATTTTAATTTTAATTATTGCTCATGACCTCAAGCTTTCTAGAAAATGTGAAAATGTATTTGTTTTCCCAAGTCATGTCAAGATACTGCATGATATAATTTGTTTATTCCCCCATAAAATGATTTCGATTTTTGGAGTAAATTATTTATAAAAATCTGACATTAAAAATCGTATTTATTGTTATTATTTCATTGACTATCATTTCACATTTTAGAAAAAAATGGGGTCACCAGACTATTTATCTTGCAGGACGTATTCGTATTCTCATACAGGGTAAATAATATTTCACCATCGGTCAAAACAGAAGATTCTTCGGTGTAAGATATATTTTATAAATCCTTCACTGTCGTCTCCACCTGCTACGCTGTCGACAATAACCTGTAACAAAATATTTGCAGTCGTTACACATCTGTAACATGGAAAAATGACTGCAGTACATTCGTTTTGGTTTTAAAAACGCGTTCGTCTAAAGTAAGTAGATTTATAAGAAAGTTCTTTCTTGGTCTATATGATGGACAATACAATGTCTAATCACTTCAGTCATAAATTTTTCAAAGAACATGAAAGTGAAAGTACTAAATAAGGATATGAGGACATGTGTAGTAGTAAAATACAGTTTCAAGAATAATAATGTATCATATATGCGTTAACTGGATTCAGTTGCCATGCTCTACAGGATTGATTATGTTTAGATAAGGGTCGTGGACAAATATACAAAGACAAAATAAGATGCTTGCGGTTTATTGTGTCGTAAGTCTCCCGAAAACGATAAACATTCAATGGCACAAACCTATATTTAGAAATATTTCGTCTGGAACCCGTAACGTACTGTCGTCCAGAACCACCTTGCATTGTAACAGACATCCCTAAGCGTGTATATCTTCAGTTTAAATGGTGAAAATTTAATGAAATTTATATACACTTTCATGCATATCAGTCTTAAGATCTAGGTTGACAAGTGCATTTAATTTTTCATAAATTTTCAACTGAGTAATGGCCCTTGATTTTATGAAAATGGGATCTATTGAAAATATTTAGTGGCAGGGTATGATGCATGCCTGCAGCGCTTTATTATGTACTACCCTTCTCCTCAATAATACTGTTAACTTGCTGTATGTATATCTAAGTCTATTTCTGCCTTGCCATTACCATATAGGACCAAGACTGACTTCAGTCAATGCTGTTAGCTGACCATTTGACCAGTCTGGCAAGTAGTTTTCATGCAACTTATCTCCTTCGAATGCCTTCTTATACATTAAACCTTGCTGTTTTACAGAAATATTTTCCTTGGTGAAACTTTTGCTAGCTACATCAGTGTTCACAATGACAGCAGCCAAAAGTGTTCAGAAATACTTTTAAAGGTGAGTGCCCCCTCTCCAAGAAATGTTCACACCCAAATTTAAATCCATGGTTCATATCAGTCTTGAAAACCCCTTTTAGGGGCTGTTTTATCCTGGACTCTTGGGCCCAGTATACCCGGACAGGTCACTGGCGTACATGTATTGTATTTATTGGAAATATGTTATCGAGGCTGAGTTTTTAAACTATATATGAGGAAGTTTAAATGCTCATATCGCCATTATTAGACGAAGTCTTATAATTTCATTGGTGACATTGCTGATTAGTTCTCTGTATGGAAGAAAGTACATGTCATAAAATGGTTATTTGGCTATTTTAGTGATTTAATTGTATGAAATGTTTATTTTATGCACTTTTTCATTAGTTTCAAACATTATTTTCAAGTTGGCGCTGAAAGTATGATAGTTAGAACGCGAGAAATGTCAATAATATCTGCAAATATATTTGACTTTACGGCACGAAAATTCTTCTTTAGGGAAGATTTGTCGATATTTATAGAAAAACATGATAAACTATTAAGGTAGCACACAACTATTGTTTTTACACTAGTCGCAACAAACAGCGAAAAATGGGTTGCTCCTGTTGTGGGGTTCTGTAGTTGGTCTGTGCTTTGTTGGGCGTTACTTTGTGTCCATTCTGGTTTTGCAATCATCTTGTTTGGGAGGGAAGAGCCGCTCGCGGTGCCATGGGTTTATCTGCAGTTTGTGATTGTGGTATTTCCTGATCATACTTACTATATTAAATGTGCGTCGTTTGCGTTTAAATTCTCATCTTACTAATATCAAACATGTTTTCTTTCACATCGTCGTATATCTTTTTTTAAAAAAAAATTTCTTGTTTCTCTTTTCTTCAAAAAACAATAGTTCAGTACATTGCCTTTAAGTTGGTATAATTGTAATATTCATTGAACGTTTTTCTGGCTTTATCTAGCATCAACAAGAAACCAAGGTACCCATTTAAGCTTTATCATCAGAAATCCACCCATAATGATTATATGACTTCAACTTCATTTTCTATTGCTTGTAAATGTTTCGAAATAACTTGTACTCTCAGCTATTATTCAGAACCAATTATGATGGCTATAGCACTTTGAAGTTAGCGCTAAAATGAAGCTGTGACAACACAATTTTGTATTTCTGTTACTTGCAAGTCCGGTATAATGGGCCCGCGCTGGACTGGACACTTATTAAAGCTAGTGGATTTGTAGTTTGTACATATATTTCACCGATTTTTAAGAGATCAAAATTTGTAGGATATCATAGAGTCAGAAAGCCAGACGCAGATCAATCAAATCTGATTCTCTGAAATGGTACAAAAAGCACTCTCTATGATAAAGTTCTATAGGAAAGTAACTTGACTGATCCATTTTCTGTGAATTGACCCTTTACTCTGGACAAGCACTTTGGACGCCTTTGAAATGTAAGATTTTTTAAATATTATGAAAAAATGGAATATTTGCTCCTGAGGAGCAAATGTTCCATTTTCCATAATATTTTCAAAACTAATGAAATGTAAAAAATATTTTTTGGAAAATATTTGAAAATTTGAATTATTTATAGAAATGATGCAATGTTCTAAATAAAGCATATGGGGAAAAGGGTTAATGAGAAAAGTAACTAGGTTAATCATGGACATAATATGCAGATAGTGTATCATATCCCCTTTTAATTATAGACAGTTTTGAGCCAGATCAGCTATCTTCAGATGAACACAGCTACATGTATCAGAATCTACACAGTACACTGTTTCTTCCTTTCAATCTGTGCATTACAATATGATTAACTGGTCCCTAGATATGAGTGTGTGATTAAAATTTAATTTTCTTGCTTCTCAACCAAAACATTTGTTTTGGGCACTCAAAAGAAAGTCTCAATGAAATGTTTCTTTTGAGCACCCAACCATATGTTTAGATAAACAAAATTTGTCAGCGTAAAAAATTGTAAATATTTTCTTACTCATAATTTTTAGCATATGTTCTGGGTGCTCAGAAGAACCGTCTCATTGAGACAGTTCTTTTGAGTACCCACAACACATGTTTCGGTTAAGAAATAAGAAAATTAATTTTCTGTAACACTCTTAACTAAAGGCCTGCCAAACTCTCAACATTTTTGTTTATCTCGACCTATGTCTTTACTTGCTAGCGGCGACTTTTGTCATCTGCTGATAACCTTTGGCAGTTCAGGACCAACAGAACATTGTCCCTGACCTGGATCAAAACCATTTGACACACTGATAACTAGTGTTCTTGAAAGAACTTTTTGAAAAAAGTTGATTTTGTAAAAAGTTAATAGATAACAACAAAAGCATGAAATATTACACAGCATGCAAAGAGAAAAATCAGAAACTGGTAAACTTGCGTATTAGTTTATTGAGTGGTACATGAGTAAGTGCTTGAAGTTCTTGGGGATTTCAACTTGATCTATAAGTATGACACTCTGACCGGTGTCTCAATACAAGAGGGAATCTGACTTGATTGAGTAGTACAATTAGAGATTTGTCATGAATTAGCACGGAACAGAATTTAGAAGTATTATTATCTCAATTTAAGCCTGCTAGTGAAGAAATTTAACCCCTTGTATTCGGGAAACCACTAAATGAGTACTTTTGCAAACAGTGAAGACCCAGATGAAATGCAGCATAATGCTGCATTTCATCAGGGTCTACACTGTTTGTAAAGGTAAAAAAGATCTTCAGACAAAAGAATACAATATTTTTTTAAAATTATAACTTGACACCCCTAGATATGTACAATGGACTATCCCAAGTTTATTGTATCAAACCAGAAGGAATAATCCATTAGAATACAAAGGGTTAAACTTAAGCTTACCAAGAATTTGATACTCATTCAGACACATTTTTGGTTTAAAGAGGTAACCCAAGTGCGTAATAAGCTAATAATATAGGGATCACACATGTTTTATGATGCATTAACATTTGTCAGGTCCCAAGGAAGATGGCTGAAACAAGGCTGCTAGGCTGAGTATTAAAACATCTCACAAAGGACCCGACAAGTGTTAATGCAATGACAAAAACACGTTATTCATGCATATTTTACCTGATACCAACTAAAATTGCTCTGAAAACTCTGCAAGAACATTAAAATATCCATTTCTTACACTGGATTTCTCTAAATAAAATAGCCTTAGTTGTAAAATTTCGAACATCATAACATCGTCATAACGGCACACAAATTTTTCGAGAACAAAAGCATTGGTGTAATAATCAATCTGGGCCGCGGCACTTTCCGTATAACATCGTACAAACAACTCTGGGCTCATTTTAAGTATTTTCAAGTAAAAAAACATGTTCAAACAGCACATGAACCTCATAATTTGAACATGGATTTTTGTTCATTTGGCATTGGCTTCAAACAGTTCTGTGCATATATGGGCCTCGAAGCGACAAAACCTGTCTTCGGATTTCCAACAAAACGAGACTCAAACCAGTCTCCTAAGCTATAGAGATTAGGGAGAAATTTGAAATTTCGCTCGTAGCAAGACTAGATATGAATCTTTCCAATTAGCGAATAACAATGGCGCTGATCAGACTGCGCATTCGCGCAGGCTGGTCTGCATCTTTGTTGTTCGCAAACTCCCGAAGACAGGTTTTCTCGCGTGGAGGCCCATATATTAACCCCTCAAAACCCTTGATTGGATGTTCTACGCTTGAACATGGAAGTTGTGTCTTGGCATCTCTCTCCAGTTACAAGTATAATACTGGCGGCCCTCTCATCATGAACTTGGCCAGACACAAACCATTAACAAGTCTTCTACAACTGTATAATTTGGCTAATTATAGTTCATTATGTAGCTTACAAGGCAGTGAAGCTAAATAACACTGGTCTTAAGGATACCTCTTTAACTCTTTGCATGCTGGGCAATTTAGCATGCTTTTGTCGGCTGATTTTTTTCACAATCAACTTCTTAAAAAAAGTTCAGTTCAGTTTAGAACAGTTTGGATCCAGATCAGGCCCGACATTTTGTCAAGCCTTATCTGGGTCCAAACATATTGCAAATGTTATCAGCAGACAAGAAAAAATGTCCATAGCAGGGAAAGAGCTAATAAGACACTTCCACACCTAGAGGCGATGTTAAGGGTTACTATATGGGCCTCGACTCCAGAAAACCGGTCGTCGGGGTTTGCAAGCAACAAAGGGGCAGACCAGCCTGCATGTCTGTGCAGTCTGATCATCTGTAGCATCCCAGCAGTCTGATCTTAGCTTATAGGAAAGTGTCATATCTAAACTTGCTACGAGGGAAATTGCATTATTGTAGGTTGTCTCTGTAGTTGTCATGTCGGGGGGCCAATATAGAGATGGCGTCCCTTTATAATGCTATGTTTGGGCTCCATATGAATGGAATGTGTTATAGTGAATCATTATTGGGATGATTAAACAAAGGAGTTATAGGAAGAAAAAGAGCATGCAAATTTACCCATCATGCAACTAAAAGAGTTGAAATATTTTTTCTTGTTTATAGGTTGATCTTCAGACCAGCTCCCAAAGATTGTTATTGACGGGTGTGAACACCAACCCTCAGACGGAGTTAAAGTCAGAACAGAGTATAGATGACGTTATACAACATGAAGTCAAAGAGTTGGGAACTCATATGTAAGACTGTCATAATAAAATATCAGTAGAATGTATAGTAGATCTTACATGTGTGTTCATGTATTATTGACTTTATTAAATGAGTTGAGGAAAAGAGATAAAATGCGAGGCTTGCCAAGCATTTTATCACTCTTTTTGCAACGAGTTTAATAAATTCAAAAATAAGGGAACACAAATAATAGATTCTATTATTCATATGGCATTAAAATTACTTTGAAATTGCATCTTTTGGTTCGAAAACGTTAAGATTTTGTCATTATTACTAAAGATCTAAGCCACTAGTGCATAGCGTTATATCTCTTCCAGATGCGACACCATGGGATAAAAAAACAAAAAAACAAGCGTGACCAGAAAATGCCTCAATCACAGGTTACAGAGCAGCCCATGAAGGGTTCGCACTGGTTTGAAAGGTTTCCTTGAAAAGTCCTTGAAAATTAAAGCTGCCTTAAAAAGTGTTTAAGATAAATCACTCCAATACCTTGAAAAGTACTTGAATTATTATTATTAGCTCACCTGAGCCGAAGGCTCATGGGTGAGCTTATAGTATACCAGTCACTCCGGCGTCCGTCCGTCGTCCGTCGTCCGTCCGTCCGTCCGTCCACATTTTCAAACATCTTCTCCTCTGAAACCACTGACCCAATTAAGTTCAAATTTCATATAGAGACTCCTTAGGACGCGGGAATCAAAGTTTGTTCAAATGGTCCTGGTCACATGACCAAGATGGCCGCCATGCCCATATATGGTAAAAACCCTTTAAAAATCTTCTTCTCCAGAACCTGAAGGCCGATGACCTTGGGACTTGGTATGTAGCATGGAGGTTGTGGGGCCTACCAAGTTTGTTCAAATAATGATCCTAGGTTGACCTTGACCTACTTAACGTCAAGGTCAAATTTGCTTCCTAATGCATTTAAATGGGTAAATTTTTGAAACGTTGCTCTTTTGAAAACTATGGAAGCCTTAGTCATTATTCTCACTTGATATGTTTTACCTAATGAGACAATGGCTATAGATAAGTTCCAAAGGTCAAGGTTGACCTTTGACCTTTCAGCTTATGTCACTCATATTGGAGTCCTATGAAATATTTAAACATAGTTTTCTCTCAAACCATTGGCCCAATTGATATCAAATTTCATGTGAAGACTCCATATGATAAGTTATTTAAAATGTATGCAAAATAATTTGGTCACATGACCAAGATGACCGCCATGCCCATATAAGGTAAAAACCCTTTAAAAATCTTGTTCTCCAGAACCAGAAGGCCAATGACCTTGAGACTTGGTATGTAGCATTAGAGATGTGGGGTCTACCAAGTTTGTTCAAATGAGGATCCTAGGTTGACCTTGAGCTACTTAACGTCAAGGTCAAATTTCCTCCCTGACACATGTAAATGGGAACATGTTTGAAAAGTTGATTTTTTGAAACCTGTTGAAGCCAATGTCATTATTCTCACTTGTTATGTTTAACCTAATGAGACAATGCTATAAAAAAAGTTCCAGAGGTCAAGGTTGGCCTTTGACCTTTTGACCATGGTAGCTCATATTGGAGTCTCATCAATTTATTAAAACAAAGTTTTCTCAGAAGACATATGGACAATTGACCTCAAATTTTACATGAAGGCTCATTACAATAAGTTAGCCTAAATATATACAACTTGTACTGGTCACATGACCAAGATGGTCGCCATGCCCATATATGGTAAAAACTCTTTAAATACCGTCTTATCCAGAACCAGAAGGCTGCTGACCTTGGGACTTGGTATGTAGCATGGAGGTTGTGGAGCCTACCAAGTTTGTTCAAATGATGATCCTAGGTTGACCTTGACTTACTTAAAGTCAAGGTCAAATTTGCTCCCTTATGCTTTTAAATGGGAAACTTTTTGAAAAGTTGATTTGTTTTAAAACTATGGAAGCCTTAGTCATTATTCTCACTTGATATGTTTAACCTAATGAGACAATGGCTATAAATAAGTTCCAAAGGTCAAGGTTGACCTTTGACCTTTCAGCTTAGAGCACTCAAAATGGAGTCCCATCAATATATGCATTTTTATGGAAAAAAATCTTGAAACGTTCATTTTTCCATAGCTTAAAGTCAAGTTCATTATACATGCCTAATGAGACATTGGTTATAAATAATTTCCAAAGGTCAAGCTGATCTTTTGACCTTTCATCTAAGTTTGCTAATTTTTGACTGCCACTTACATAAAATATCTAAACATCTTTTTCTAAAAAAAAAGAACATTGGTCTTATTGAAGTCAAATCACATGTGGAGACTCTTTAAGTCAAGGGGAAGGAGTAAATTTATTAGAAGTGTTTATCCTCACAGGGCCAATATGGTCACCATTCTCATAAAAGGTAAATTCTTTAAATACCAATGGCCTTGGAACTAGGTATATGTCATTGGGAATGCGGGCTTTATCAGGTTTGCACAAATGATGAATCTGGGCTGACCTTTACTTTCTTTACGGCAAGGTCATATCTTTTTTACTTAAGCTACTTTCATATAGGAAGTAAGAAAGTAGTAAATTAAAAATGATGCTATATTGCTTGGTGCAAATTAGGCCTGCATATTTTTTTTCTATTTTCAGGTAACTCTAAGTAATTAACTATGCCAAGAAGAAAAAGCTGTAGGAAGAGTGTAAGTAGGAGAGAAGTACTGTCTGGAGAGGTAAGTATAAAGGCAAGTCCTGCCAAATGCAGGCAAATGGAAGTCCTGTCAAATGCAGGCAAATGGAAGTCTTGCCAAATGCAGGCAAATGGAAGTATTGTCAAATGCAGGCAAATGGAAGTCCTGCTAAATGCAGGCAAACGGAAGTCCTGCCAAATGCAGGCAAACGGAAGTCCTGCCAAATGCAGGCAAATGGAAGTCCTGCCAAATGCAGGCAAATGGAAGTCCTGCCAAATGCAGGCAAAGAGAAGTCCTGTTCAAATGCAGGCAAATGGAAGTCCTGTCCAAGTGCAGGCAAATGGAAGTCCTGTCCAAGTGCAGGCAATGCAAAAATGGCAAAACAAGTGAATGAAAACTTCTGAAACAAATGCAAACAAAAAGGCAAAAACATCTGAAACAAATGTGAAAACAAAGGCAAAGCTATCTTGAATGCATATATGAGAGCAGTGTTAGTAGTTGTGTAACAAAGCTTTGAGAGTGTAACTGAGCCATTGCATACATGGAATGCAAAACATATAATTTTTAGCAGTTTTCACCAAAACAATGAAAGGTTTTCAAATCAGTCCAGTGGTTTTCAAAGTACATGTAGTTTTTATGCTTTATAAATGTACGTTCAAATTAGTTTACTCAGCTTGATGAATTAATATTTAGATAAGGTTAGATATGTAAAATTGAATGAGAAGTTGAAATATTAGTGGACCTCAGGGTTTATTATAGGACACAACGCACAAATTCTGACCCGATGCGAGACAGTTTCGCATCCAAAATTAGTGAAAGAAAATTCTGAAATTCATGCTTATCCTTTGAATACTGTAGCTACCCATGTTTTCAATGAAAAAGAAACGATCTTTCGACATTTCGGCTGAAAACATGAAAAAGCCTTAAAAATACCATGCTTTCTCTCAGATCTGCTCTGATAAACAACCAGTGGAAATTTTATTGGAAAATTGTCTACTCTGTGCATGTCAGCTATTCTAGAAACAAGTGTTTGTAGAATTTCAATTCTTCATTGATCGGCTGCATTGATATTATTTATGCACATTCATGATGCATGCTTGAACTGTCAAGTTCAGCTTTTGCAAAAGAAGTGTTACGTTTAGGTAATATATGGCCCTCAAAAAATTCAAATGGCCCCTTGAAAATGCTGAAGGGAGCCAAACATGGCCCTCAAATTTCTGGCCTGGGGACAACACTGAAAATTCACAATCCAAAAATCAAACAATTATATGAACCTTGATCAGACTGCTCCTGGGTTCAGTTCATACTGTTTGCAATTTTAGAGAATCATCAAGTTCATCAACATAATAAAATAACAGTAAAAGGGTTGATAGCCACAAATATAGATGCTTATGTGCTGTAAGCAGTGTTTTCATGTTCCAAACTGGTCCCCCCAATATATTGAGCCCCCCACCCCCCCTATTTTGTAGATTTTCCCCCCTCTTTTTCAGTTTATAGAATAAACCCTGGAACTGACACTAAATCTGCCTATAATTTTGCCCTGAAAACATCTGTGTATGATGTTGTAATGCATTAGACTACTAGTATCATGGAAGAATTCACTATGGGCCTATGTCAATCAGATCTGGGTAAATACAGACTTGTCACTTCCAAAGTACATCAAATGAATGGGGGGGGGGGGAATTGAAGTTGCCCAGAATGGTCTCCCATCAACACTTTGATGCATAAACTGGTAAAGCATAGGATGATTTTATGCCCTTAGCTTTGAAAAAATTAAGCTGACATGTTGCTTATGGTTTATCCATCTGTCCATCCCACATGCCTTGTTAGTAGAATACCTCATGATTGAATTCTGGAAAGTCCCAGAATCCTCTTGTTTTGAAAGAGGAGTGCTGTGGCTCAGTTGGTGGATCAAAGGGTTTCAAGTAAATGTCTCACTGCTGGTGGCGATACTGTGTTGTGTCTTTGGACAAGACACTTAAGCCCCTACTCAGTAGCAGTTCAATCCAAGAAAACCCATTCTGAACAAAAATAGTGAGTATGATCAGGAAATACCACAATCACAAAATGCAGACAACCCCGTGGCACCGCGAGGAAGAGCCGCTCAACCATCACGAGACACCAGGAAGACAAATTAAGCAAAGCAATCAGCTCTCTCTTCCCCATCAAGATGATTGCAATACTAGAATGGACATAAAGTAACGTACAACAAAACATAGAACAATTACAGACTTCCACAATGGGAGTAACAATAAACCAAAAGTCAACAACAACAGAACAAGACTGAAAAATTGTTGACTGGAGTGTTAAGAATAAAAAATACAAATTTTGCTTTGATAGTTGTGGTTCCTCTTAAAAATTTGTGTTATTTTGATATCAGAACTAGTTGTCATACATGTACAGATTTTCAATAAAAGCTGAACAGAATATGTTTTCTTTTTCTATTTGTCCACATTTATGACTTTGTAGGTTGTCATACATATACAGATTGTCAATAAAATATAGCTAAACAGAATGTGTTTCCTTTTTCTTTTTGTTCCTATTGATGACTTATAGATTAAAAGACTGACCTCAAAACTATTAGTTTTGCTACAATATTTTTTATCCCCCAACCAATTTGGAGGGATTTAGTTTTGGTGTTGCGCATGCATCTGTCCATTTTTCTCTACATCCATTTGCCTATAACTATATCTCAGTAGCCAGCTGTTCATGGTATAAATGATTAGTGCCATGGACAGTCCATATCCTATAAGTTTGTTAAAATCAACTCAATAACATTTCAGTTACTGCCCTAGATTTAGTTACAAAAGGCAATTATAGTGCAAACCCTATATATAATGAACTTCCATTAACTCAAAGGCAAACTATTATATTTAGCAACTATTCGCTATTATCCATGATTGCTCAGTGCCTGCAGAAAAAGCATTAAAGTAACAAATGATTTATGAGCCCTTAGGCTGGCTCTAAGGTCAATTATTCAATTCCACAGTTGTAAATATTTTAACCAAACTTTTTGCAGACAGAGGAACAATAAATATGAAATTTATAGAATGAGATTTTAGATTTAAGGCCTGAATCTGATTCCTGGGGTAGGCCCAGGTCAAATCTACTTTTTCAGAACATGGTAGAGATGCATATCAAACTAAAGGGAATGAAGTGCACAACAACATACAAGCAAACATGTTGCTCTTACATAGCGTAGGTCAAAAAGTTGAAGCACCTTTTTCATAAAAAGGTTTTGTTGCATATCAAATTGAAAGGAATGAAATGTAGAACAGTATGCAAGTAAATATTCCACTCTTACCCACACCCTTGACCCATGTGGAGAGGTCAAGAAGACAAAACAACTTTGTCATATTGCAGATCAAATAAAAGTGATTGAAGCTGGTAACAACACCAGAGCAACCTATGTGACCTAACATACACCTCTGACCTCTGATTAAAAGGTCAAATATTGAAACTATGTAGTTAAGTATAATTGAAATTAACATTTTGACACTAAAGCAAAGAGCACACTTCATAACTGATAGGCTTTAGTTATGACCTAAATGATGCTCAATGTGGAAGAATGGAATTTATATTTTAGTGATTTACTTTAACAATTATTCTTGTGGATATAGAAATTCAGCAAATTTGCCTTCCTTACAAAAATCCAGAGATGTAATTACAACATCTTAAAGTGACAAATACTTATGTCCATTTCTGTAGCTCAAAGCCTGTTGGGAAGGATGTTCTTACTTGCTAAAATGCAGCTTAATTGACATCTGAAATAAAAAACCTTCATATATATTTTTTTGCATTTTTATGATTTATTGGCTGAAGTTCAGAAGTAAGTGTGACTTGTAATCACTTGCTAAAATTAGCAATTGATGGCCATTTCTACTTGCTTGTTTTACTAAAGCTACTTTCATATAGCAAGTAAGAAATTAAAAAAATGATGCTATATTGCTTGGTGCTAATTAGGACTGCACATTTTTTTTTTCTATTTTCAGGTAACTCTAAGTAATTAACTATGCCAAGAAGAAAAAACTGGAGGAAGAGTGTAAGTAGGAGAGAAGTACTGTCTGGAGAGGTAAGTATAAAGGCAAGTCCTGCCAAATGCAGGCAAATGGAAGTCCTGTCAAATGCAGGCAAATGGAAGTCCTGCCAAATGCAGGCAAATGGAAGTCCTGTTCAAATGCAGGCAAATGGAAGTCCTGTCCAATTGCAGGCAAACGGAAGTCCTGTCCAAGTGCAGGCAAATGGAAGTCCTGTCCAAGTGCAGGCAATGCAAAAATGGCAAAACAGTTCAAACACATCTGAAACAAATGCAAACAAAAAGGCAAAAACATCTGAAACAAATGTGAAAAAAAAGGCAAAAACATATGAAAAAAATGGCAGAGAAAAGGCAAAAGAAGGCAAATGTGAGAGCAGTATAGGTGATTGTGTAAACACAAATTCAAATGATACCTGCTTTGAAATTGTAACTCAGTCATTTCAACCATGGAATGCAAAACATATCGTTTTTGGCAGTTTTCACCAAAACAATGAACGGTTTTCAAAGCAGTCCCGTGGTTTTCAATGTACTTCTAATGCTTTATGTATGTTAGGTTACTCAGCTTATCTAGACATAAAGAACGGATTAATATTAGATAAGGTTCTTTGTGAAGGAGATTCTCTATATATTAAGACTGTGGATAGATTAAAAACTGAAGGAAAATTTATTCAACCTCTGTTAAGCCTTGAAGAAATACCAGATGATATTGAAATTGAGAAAAGAAAGTTTATAGTGGACAAGCAGCCTATTGTAAGTGGCATTCTTGTGGACTCTTATGTAGATCATGGCTTACCATCACTTCATTGTGCCCTTCAATCAGCCTTTGTCAGTACGTCATCTGGTCTTTTGATAATTGGAGCTATATGTTCTGCTGTGGTTAAAAAAGACGACTTGTATATATTTTTTGACTCGCATTGCCATGGAAAAAATGGACTTTCTTCAAGTGAAGGTACATCTGTTTTAATGTCTTTCAAGAGCCTTGAGGATCTTGTCACATACCTGTATGCTTTTTATCATAGTTTGAATATAGATATGACTTTGCAATTTGATTTGTTACCCCTTACTATTCGGTCTCATCAACAGAAAACTAGCTGTGAATTTGGTGTCGAGCATCAGCTTGAAGCTTACTTTAAGGATCAAAAGATGAGACAAGCAAACAAAGAGAAAAATAAATTGATTGATAAATATGTGCCTGAAAGTGCTACTAGTAAACAAAAGAAGAAACGGACTGAGTACTATCGGCTGTACAAAAGACAAAAAAGAGATCTCTTTGCTTTTAAAGAAAAAGAAAAATCTTCTCAGCAAGTGTCCAAGCGAAAAGAGAGGCAAAATCCTTCTTTTAAAACTAAAGAGGCAGAATATCAGCGTATTTCAAAGCAAAGTGCAAGAAAAGATCCTGCTTTTAAAACCAAAGAGGTAGCATTTCAGCGTACTTCAAAGCAAAGTGCAAGAAAAGATCCTTCATTTAGAACTAAAGAGACAAAATATCAGCTTAAATCAAAACAGAATATTAGGTTAAAGCCAGGTGTTTTGGAAAAAGAGAGATTATCAAAGCAGGTAGTAAGAAAAGATAATGTCTTTAAATCTAAAGAGATGAAATATCAGCGTACTTCCAAGCAAAAAAAACGGCTAAGGCCAGGTATCTTGGAAAAAGAAAGGTTATCAAAGCAGGGAGTAAGGCAATCTTTAAAGTTAAAGAGATAGAATATCAGCGTGCTTCCAAACAAAAAATCCGGTTGAGGCCAGGTATACTGGAAAAAGAAAGGTTATCCAAGCAAGGAATAAGACAAGATACTAACTTTAAAGTTAAAGAGATACAATATCAGCGTGCTTCAAAGCAAAAAGCTAGAAAAGATCCTTCTTTTACAATAAAAGAAACAGAATATCAGCGTGCATCAAAGCAAAATGCAAGAAAGAAGCCTATTGTGCTTGAACAGGAAAGAATTAAGAAGCAGCAAATGAGACAGCTAAAGCGACAAACAAATGAAATGTTCAAGCCGGATGTACCCAATAAACAACATAAACCTAATGAAGTTTATTCACAAGACTGTGGGTCAAGTAAAAACTCTGACAGAAGAGAGTTTAAAGATATTAATGAATGCATCAAAGATTTTCATTCAAGTATTACTGTTGGACCTATTTTTGTATGTACTTGCTGTCACCAGACATGGTTTAGAAAAAGTGTTTCCATGATCAAAAACATCAACATCTCAGCAAGAGATATTAGACTGTACTGCACAAAATTATTATCTGTTAATAAGGAAGAGTGGGTCTGTCACACATGTTTAAGTTCCATAAGAGATGGCAAAGTTCCCAAACTATCTGTAGCAAATGGAATGAAATGGCCAGAAAAACCTAAGGAGCTTCATTTACATCAGCTAGAAGAAAGATTAATAGCTCTACGTATACCTTTTATGCAAATTAGAGAACTCCCCCGTGGAGGCCAGTATTCTCTGAAAGGAAATGTTATTAATGTGCCAGTCGATATTCAGCCTACTGTCAGCTGTCTTCCAAGACCTATGGATGAAAACTTTACAGTCGCCATACAGCTTAAAAAGAAATTGGCATACAAGAAAGTAGACTTTAAGGAAAATGTGAGGCCTCTCAAAGTTTTGACTGCATTGCAGTGGCTCTTTCATAACAGTGATCTGTATAAAAACTCGGGTATAAATGTTGCTAACAACTGGCTTCAGGAGGTTACTGAGAGTTCAGATGAAAATGTAAGAGAATTTTCAGAAAAGTCAGCTGACCATTGGAAGGCACTGGATGATGTTGGATGTCTGGCTCATGGACAAAATCAAAATGAGAACATTTCTGTACAAAATGACAGGATTGAAACAGATAATTATGAATCTGATGATGGTTATAGTGAGATAGATGCTAATGAACAGGTTGGAAATGTAGATACATTAGTTGATGATGCTAATATCGAAAGCAAATATGATAAGGTATATACCTTTGCTCCTGGAGAAGGACAACATCCTCTTAGCCTATATCAAGATAAAGATGCAGAATATTTGTGTTTCCCTTCAATATTTTGTGGCCAGAAAGCACTCAGTAATGATCAAAGATCAGTTCCCGTTCATTATAGTGATATTGTCAAATGGGAATTAAGAAGTGTTGACAGAAGGGCTGCACAATCAGTACCAAATATTTTTTTCAAACATAAAAAGCTACAAATGAAACAAATCAGTGACAAAGTGAATCTAGCTTTAAGGCGATGTAAAAACAAAGGAAAGAAAATAACAGCAGCTGAAGCTAGAAATCCTGCTTATTTGGACAAACTTGTTAACCTAGATGAAGGTTATTACATATTCCGCCAGCTTAGAAATTCACCTCCTTATCTGGAAGCCAGAAAAAAAGATATTTTTGCTATGATTAGACAGCTCTCTTTGCCCACTTGGTTCATATCATTGTCAGCAGCTGACACAAGATGGACTGATCTTTTAAAAATGTTGGCAAAACTTAATGATGATGCAGAATTGACAGATACAGATATTGAGAATATGACATGGCAAGAGAAAACCAAACTTGTTCAGAGAGATCCAGTGACATGTTCAAGGTACTTCGACCATAGGGTACATGAGTTCTTGAGTACAGTTCTTAAAAGTAAGTGTGAACCTATTGGAAAAGTCAGAGATTACTTTTATAGAGTTGAGTTTCAACAGCGTGGCTTTCCACATATCCACATGCTTGTTTGGGTTGAAGGTGCACCAACATTAGATTCTAATTCAGAAGATGAAATTGTCCAGTTTGTTGATCAGTATCTTACTTGTAGTGCAGAAAAGAATGACACTTCAGAATTAGTGAAATTGCAAACACACAAACACTCTAGAACTTGCAGAAAAAAAGGCAAACCCATATGTAGATTTGGATTCCCATTGCCACCTCTACCAAGGACAATGTTGCTGTATCCTCTTGAAGAGGAAGTTGAAAAGTATAAAAAGAAAGGTGCAGAGCTTCAGAAAGATATGAATGAGTTTCAAGACAATGTGGAGATGTCATTTGATGATTTTTTGAACAAAATCGCAAAAATGGATTTTGAGGATTACGTTAGGTGTATCCGTAGCTCACTGAGAGCTCCAAAAGTATTTCTGAAACGAAAACCACAGGAAATGAGAATTAATCTGTTCAATGAAAATATGCTTCTTGCCTGGAAAGCAAATTTAGATATACAAATTGTCTTAGAACCGTATGGATGTGCAACATATATTGTTGGTTATATAAGCAAATCCCAAAGAGGAATGAGTGCTCAGCTTGATGCAGCAGCTAAAGAGGCTAGAAAAGGAAACCTTGATCTTAAGAAACAGGTAAGACATATAGGAAATGTCTTTTCAAACTGTGTTGAGGTTAGTGCACAAGAAGCTGTTTATCTATCCTTGCAAATTCCTTTGACAAAGTCCACAAGAGATGTAGTCTTTGTAAACACCTCTACGCCAGAAGAAAGAGTGTCTTTGTTAAAGCCAAAATCTTCCTTGGATGATTTGCCTGCTGAATCAACAGACATTGAATCTGACAATATACTTGACAGCAAAAGAAACGCATATTTTCAATATCCATTTAATACCAGAAACCCTTATCAAATTTTTCGCCTAAACGACATGAACATGTTTGAACGGACTCATGCGTTCATTCCAGGCCATTTTATTTGTCTATACACAGTTAATTTTCATTTTTTGTTAACTAATGCAAAAAACGCAAAAACAGTGCTGTACATTGGAAACACATGATTTGAATCCGATTTCATTGCATGTCACGATAACACACTGTAACAGATAAGAAAACAGCATAAAACTTTAAAATTCACTGCTGTAGAAATTATACTGCTCATCCAAAAATCTTCATTTTTTTGCATTTTTGCATTGGGATTGAAAACTACCCGAATCTTTGGGGTGTAAGAATATCTGGAACAGTATGATTGATGTCAATTAAGGTAGTGTCCAAGAGAACCGTTTAAAACAATTGTTTGGACCCTTTCATGCCTGTATTCAACACACTTCCGGTTAATTGTCTGATAATGTGACTGGGCTACAATGGTCCACCTTAAAGAATATCGAAAAATTTAAACTTCAAGAGTAGTCTTTATGTCATGATTATTACGCAGAGTGATTTTCATTCAAATCCGTTCAGTGGTTTTAGGCATACACCATCTCAAAAGTCACCTTTATTATGAGTTATTTTATTACGCCAAGAGTTACGCCCCTTTATTATCATTATTCCAATGAGCCATTCATTTGTGTTGCATTTGATAATTTACATGTTCAATACATCAGTGATACCTTACACATCATTAGATCAGTATTTAACCCCCAATTTATACACTATACCAAATATGCAAAATATGCGTTTCTTTTGCTGTTCAGTATATTATCCAGCGGTATTCTAAAAGACCCAGACAACTTCAAAAACTCTGTTTGGCTGATTATGTATCCAAAGTGGATGTTATTTATCCAAAGGAGAATAAATTGCCCACCGAAATGGAAGTGAAAAATGATGATGATGCTAGTGAAAATAGCTCTAGTGATGAAAATGATGACATACAGAAGGGAGCAAAGATTGTATGTGACCCTATCAGTTCAGATTTCTTGTTTAAAACAAAGGCTGGAACAGTATACAAGAGCAGAAAAGTCCCAAAAGTTATACGTTATGTAAGATATAACAAGAAAAAAGGCCCTGAAAATTACTTCAGAGAGAAACTTATGCTGTTTATGCCTTGGCGAAATGAAGCAAAAGATCTTTTAAGCACTTTTGATACTTATGAAGCTCACTATAATTCCACCAAAACATCGCTGGAAGCTAAAAGCAATGAGTATGAACATCATGTTGATGAGCTTGAAATAGCAAGGCAAGCAGCAGAAGCTGAGGAAAATTCATATGATCAAATAGCACCAAATACAGAGCAGGAAAACAGGGAGGCTGAAGAAGAAGGAGACACTGAAGCAGAAAATTTTGTATACTTCAATCCAAATAGAGTGCTGGAGCATAGACATTATGACATTGGTATAGAGCTGCAGTCCACTTGCTCAGTGCCTCCAGTTGAAACCACAGGTGTTATGCTACCAGATGAGGAATACTTACAGCTACTCAGAAGTCTGAATATTAGACAGAGGGAATTTTTTAATCACATAGTGCATTGGATAAAATGCAAAGACGAGCCAATTTATGCCTTTTTATCAGGTGGTGCAGGTGTTGGTAAATCTGTAGTCATAAGAGCACTTTATCAAAGCTTGTACAGGACATTGAATTTGAAAGAAGGAGAAAATCCTGATGATATAAGAATCCTGCTTTGTGCTTATATGGGCTTTGCTGCTTTCAATATAAGTGGACAAACTATTTGTTCAGCCTTTCACAAGAAAATATTTCAAGGCTCAGATCATTTATCAGCTGATGAGTTGAACACATTTAGAATAAAGTACAGGCATCTTAAAGTAATCATTATTGATGAAATATCCACAGTAAGCAGTCAGACACTGAACTTTATAAATACTAGATTACAGCAGATGACTGGAACTAGAGCAGATTTTGGTGGCTTGAGTGTAATTGCTGTTGGTGATCTGTATCAGCTAAAACCAGTAACTGGTTCTTGGATATTTCTTGACTTGGACAAGGAATCATCTTCGTTAGCACGAAATTTATGGAAAGATCTTTTCAAATTGTACGAACTAGAAGATATCATGAGACAAAAGGATGATCTTGAGTTTGCTCATCTATTAAATCGACTTCGCTTGAATGCATTATCTGAGGGAGATCAGGACACATTGCAGACACGTCTAGTTTCCCCTGAGTCTAAGGACTATCAAAAGGATCTTCTTCATTTGTTTGCAGAAAATGCAGGTGTTGACAAACACAATAATGAGATTTTGACTAAAATGACAGGAGAGAAAGTTGTGATACCGTGCCATGATACTGTTGTTTCAGCAAACATATCTGCTAAAAAATGCGACAATCTTGTTAAATCCCTTCCAGATAATTTCTCAAAGACTGGCAATTTGATGAAATTGTTGACAGTAGCTGTTGGGATGATTTATGTTATGACAGTAAATGTAGATGTAGAAGATGGCTTGACAAATGGCTCTACTGGAATTGTGAAGCTCATTGAGTACAGAATGGAAGGAACAAATCGTCCTAGTATTATTTGGGTTTTGTTTGATCATTCTCGAATTGGCAGATCAACAAGAGAACGTTTCTTTAATAGAGGTTTTTATAATGCCAATATCGAGAGAAACTGGACTCCAGTTTTTGATGTTGAACGTACTTTCATATACAATTACAAAACTTATCAGAGGATACAATTCCCTTTGAAACCAGCTGCAGCTAAAACTGTTCACAAAGCGCAAGGGGCCACAGTTGAAAAAGTTGTTGTAGATTTATCACAGAAAGCAACTAGAAAAGTTCCACATATTCATTATGTTGCTTTAAGCAGAGTAAAGAAATTGGACGATTTATATATATTGAATTTGAATCAAGCTGCTTATGCACTAGATGAGCGAGTAACCTCAGAAATGGAAAGACTTCGAACTGAAGCATCTTTGGAACTTTGTTATGTACCTTTGTATAAAATTGACCCTTGCAAAATCAAAACAGCGTTCAATAATGCAAGATCTTTGCATAAACATATGAAGGAAATTGAAGCTGAACCAAATGTATTAGCAGCTGACATCATTGGTTTTGCGGAAACAAGGCTATGTCAAAGAGATGAAGATGCAGATTTTACTTTGAAGGGATTTGAACTCATAAGACTTGATGAAACTGGTAGCCCAGAAACTGTACATAGACCGCATCATGGGCTGGCTCTGTATGTTAAGACATGTTTTGAAGTTCAGACACTAGTAAAAATATGCTGTTCTTCCTTTGAGTTCATTGCAGCTTCTTTGCTCAGTGGCCAGAAAGGATATTTTCAAGTTGTTATATTGTACAAATATCCAAAAAGCTCTCAGAGTGCTTTTAAAAAGGATATTAGCTGTCATCTTAGACCACTCATTGATCTGAAGGCAAAATTTGTCTTACTTGGAGACTTCAATATATCTGTTGATTCTTCGCATTGCATTGATTATATTGAAAGATTGTTTTGTTGTAAGCAGCACATTCATCAGTCTACTCATGACTCTGGATCAATATTAGATTTGGTGTTTTCAAATTGCAATGGTTTTTGTGATATCATTGACGCTTATTGGACAGATCATAAACTCATATATTGTGCTGTAGAATCATAATGTACTAGTTTCCATGTGTATACTTTAAGTATCGTCAGACTCAAAACAAGTATATTCATTAAATTTATGTCTCCTGCCTCTTCATTTTTCGTCTTTTAGTGTATGAAATGAGCCCTCAAATGAATAAGTTAAATGTGGGAAAACATGGAAAAAAGCAGAGAACTATATCTTAACCAGATATAAAACATCAGATGAAAAGCAGCACACCAAAAAATTACAGAAATATCACCAAAGCGCTGACCCTTAACTCACCATATACTGCTACACTTTGATACCATTGAGTCCAAAAATTAAGTTCACATATCAAATTAAATGTCAACAGTCATAGTATATACTTAAACCACATGCACATATTTAGATGGAAGAAGGGAGAATATTTCGTATAATTTAACATAATCCAAATAGATGTAGAATTCCAGGCATTAACTTAGAGTAAGGGTAGACTTGCTCCGAGTGCCTCCTGGTGGAACCATAGATATTATGTTACCAGTTGAGGAATGCTAATACTCAAAAGTCTTAATGTAAGACAGGAAGATTTATTTTAGAAAAAATGCAAACAGAAAATGGGAACATGGGGAAGCCAGTTTATTTTATGGGAACAAGGGAGTATGTGCCTCATTTTAAGATACCCTAGAATGATCAAACTTGGCATTTCTGAATGGAATGTATTACTAAGTGCATTTTGCATACATGTTTAAAGGTATTGTATTTTACAGTACATTCATACAGAATGGTCAAAAACTTCAGTGAATTATAGATCCAGATAAAGAAATTTTATTACTGTACAATTATAAATATTTTCTTACCCATCAATTTAAGCATGTCTTTTGGGTGCTCAAAAGAACCGTCTCATTGAGACGATTCTTGTGAGTACCCACAACATATGTTTTGGATGAGAAATAAAGTTTTCCAAAATGCACTCTTATCTGGAGGCCTGATGAATAAGCTTTTCTGAGTGCAGTAAATTTTGCAAATGCATTTTATATGTTTTAGCTGTTGTCCTACTGAACCCAGATTTAACATTTTTTTTGAATGCTATGTAGATCCAGATCAGCTGTCTTCTGACAAAGGCATCTGATCAGGATCCACACTGTTTTCCCACACAGATTGCAAAAATCACATACTTCCATCTGGAATGCTGCAGGTTAACAGGATAAGGGATGCGTATAGTACATAAAATACTTAGGCAAGGGTTAATATTATATTTTGAATTGCAATATAATGTTTTTTATTGTTACCTAAATGCACTCAGAATGGTCGCAGTAGTTGGCATGTCTAAGTAAGAACAATGCATTTTGAATGTTGAACATTAGTAAGCCTTTGAATTCATCTTCTGATACTGTATTTTTAAACCAAAAACATTAAGTGTGGTTATGTATTTAGCATTTCTGAGTGCAGTAAGGTAAATAAATACATCTAGTATGTATCATAAGATACTGATGTATTTTACTCAGAATGGTTATAAATTTGGCACTTCTGAGTGCCATCAAAGCTACTTAATGTATGCTTATCAAAGACATTTTAAGATACAAATGTATTTTATACGCTACTGCACTCAGAATGGTCAATGCTTTTGCGTTTCTGAGTGCTTTTAGGTAAACAAATGCATTTTGCGTGTTTTATTTTTATGTCTGAAGAACCATATAGCTTTTTTGCCCATCCAACCTTCTGCCCTTTTATCTTGTATGCCTAGTTATCAGCTTAGTATTAAACTGTGATTAACTTGCTAATTTAGAGTGCAAAAAAGCGTATAAATTAAGCACCTAGTACATTTTATTAAATTATACAAATTATTAAACTCTTTGCACGATAAGGGCGATGTTGTCATCTACTGATAACTCTGCAAACTGTTTGGACCCACATTAGGTCCGTCAAAATGTCGGACCTAATCTGAATCCAAAGGGTTTGACACCCAAATGGTATTCCTGAAAGAATTTTTCGGATAAGGCGATTTTGAAAAAAATCAATAGACAACAAAAAATCATGCAATATTACCAAGCCTGCAAAATAATGGTCCTTACTGACCACCAGCTTTGATAAAATTAGTTATGGTTCTAACAAAGCCTGGAAAACTGAGCAATCATCTATTACAGACCGTAAAGACCAGTGCCAGTAGCTCTGTCTCATTAGCTACCAATGGCATGTGCTATACTACACTATTGTCATATTTTTTAAGTGTATCTGTAAACATAGAAAAAGTAAATATAGGCATACTTTTTCTATTCTAAGAGTTTGTAACTATTTCCTGTGACTATGGCAGCTCACATGATTTTGTGTATCTACAGATTTATTGCAACTTTAGGGTGTATGAATTAGTACCTGTTAGTTTGGCCACAACCACCACACCCACTGAGATTCGGCTATAGGGTCTTCAGTGATTCATTTACAATTTTTGGCTTATGGGTCCTGGGACTCGCTGTTTCCCATATCAATGAATCCAACTACAAACTGATGAGTTCAGTATACTAATTTTAATGACAAGTCTGCAATACTATTGCATCCTCGGACTCGCCGAAATAAAAACTTTGCATCCCAGAGACAAAATGATGCGCAAAAGATGCAGGATGCGCAGGTAACAAAATCACTGGACTCTTAAGAAAACATTGGGATTTGCTTTGGTTCTTGTAAGCTTAATAGCAAAATACCTTGCTTGCTTGATTTGATTCTCTATGTCTCATCAACAATCTTTCAGTTATGTAGGGCTGGATTTTCCTGGTTTGAACCAGTACCAAGCTAGGATTAATGTGTCTTACTCAAGGAGACGTCACAATGCAGTGACGCAGGTGAAGCTTGAACCCGCGTCAAGCACTCTACCACTGAGCCACTGCACTCCCTAAAATACCTTGCAAAATAGTCAACGCTAAAATTTATATGTGTATGACATGCTGAAATGAACCTAGATTGAAAGTCAGCTCAA
The DNA here is from genome assembly GCA_964019695.1 of Loripinus fragilis. Classification (NCBI taxonomy): domain Eukaryota; kingdom Metazoa; phylum Mollusca; class Bivalvia; order Lucinida; family Lucinidae; genus Loripinus; species Loripinus fragilis. The sequence continues at coordinate 27,098,721 of OZ026518.1, forward strand.
TAATAATGTTCTGTTGTAACACTCAGATAAGAACATCAGAAAAACTTCAGCTAAATACTAGACTATATCCAACATTATTGCTGCACTTTACTTAAATACTGATCAACTGGGTGAAAGGCTGTCTATAAAGAGAACAGCATCATTGCTAATGTTTTACTTCAGTTGAATAAATGAACTGCAATAAAGAAAACAATTCAATGCTAGCATTTTTTACCATAGTTGAACAGATGAACTGCAATAAGGAAAACAATTCAATGCTATCTTTTTACCATAGTTGAACAGATGAACTGCAATAAAGAGAACAATCCAACGCTAGCATTTTACAATAGTTGAACAGTTGAACTGCAAAAGAGACTGATTCAATGCTAGCATTTTACCATAGTTGAACAGATGAACCAACTATAAAGAGAACATTTCATTGCTAGCATTCTACCATAGTTGTACAGATGAACTGCAATAAAGAGAACAATTCAATGCTAGCGTTTTACCATAGTGTTAACAGATGAACGTTCAATAAAGAGAACAATTCAATTCATTATACCATAGTTGAACAGATGAACTGCAACATTTTACCACATATGAACTGTCTATAAAGAGAACAATTCAATGTTGGCATTTTACCATAGTTGAATAGATGAACTGCAACATTTTACCATAGTTGAACAGATAAACTATATATAAAGAGAACAATTTATTGCTAGTATTGTTGAAAAGATAAATTGTCTATAAAGAGAACAATTCATTGCTAGTGTTTAACCATAGTTGAACAGATGAATTACAATAAAGAGAACAATTCATTGCTAGTGTTTAACCATAGTTGAACAGATGAATTACAATAAAGAGAACAATTCAATGCTAGCATTTAATCATAGTTGAACAGATGAATGGTCTATAAAGAGAACAATTCATTGCTAGTGTTTAACCATAGTTGAACAGATGAACTACAATAAAGAGAACAATTCAATGCTAGTGTTTAACCATAGTTGAACAGATGAACTACAATAAAGAGAACAATTCAATGCTAGTGCTTAACCATAGTTGAACAGATGAACTACAATAAAGAGAACAATTCAATGCTAGTGTTAAACCATAGTTGAACAGATGAACTACAATAAAGAGAACAATTCAATGCTAGTGTTTAACCATAGTTGAACAGATGAACTACAATAAAGAGAACAATTCCATGCTAGCATTTAATCATAGTTGAACAGATGAATGGTCTATAAAGAGAACAATTCATTGCTAGCATTTTACCATTGTTGAACAGATGAAATGTGTATATGAACTGTCTACAAAGAGAACAATTCACTGCTAGCATTTTACCATAGTTAAACAGATGAATAAACATTTCATTCGCATTTTACCTCATTTGAACATATGATGTGTCAATATTGGATTTCCACATTTGAAAAGATGAACTGTCTTTAAAGAGAACAATGTAATTGCTAGTGTTTAACCACAGTGGAGCTGTTATAATCAACTGTATGAACTATATATTATTTCTAGTGTTTTATCACATTCAAATGTGCTGAAGAATACCCATAGCAAATGACAGATTAAAACTTAGACACACAGTTTAAATGATTGAAATTAGACATGATGATGTAAGAAGCTCTATGAAATTGGTTGAGGAAAGATACAACAGCTGTATACAATCTTTGGACCGTTGAAGAAGATGTTATGGAGGAAATTTTAACAGAAACATTGATTTAATGCAGAATGTGCTAACTCAGTTCAAAAAACATACAGAAATATAAATATCATCTGCCACCAAAGAAGCAGAAATATATGAAACATACTTTATACCCAGATCAGTATTGACTCATTTATGGATTGTGATGATAATATAATTGAAAGTCAAAGTAAATATAAATACTATATTTTAGAATGACTAAAGTGACCAGAGACATAGTAGGTGTAAATCTACCACAATGTTCTTATTTTTGTGTTACATCAGAAGATCATGAAATTGTTCTTGTACTGTTTTACATTTTGCAAAATGTAAAAATTTAAAGTAATTACATATATTTATTTTAGTTAGTGTTGAAAGAAAAACTTTGGTTTTCTCTGTGTATTAATACTTTTTCATTCTTAAAATGCAATGTCTCTTGATTAAGGCTCTAGAGCTTACATGTGTACTACAAAACCAGTTTAGCTCAAACAAAATAACATCAAAGTATTGGTTGAATGCTACTGTCGTGCCAACCAAGAGTGACAGTGACGTGATGTTTTGTTTACAATTGTTAAGTAAAACATTAACTTGTATACACCACTTGAGCTAGCGCGAATCGATAGATCACTTGTGTATTAATCCTATCCTGCGGATAGGATTAATGCACAAGTGAGTTATCGATTGCAAGTCCCTGATAACTTTGTAAACAAAACATGTCGTCACTGTCACTCTTGGCTGGCTGGATAGTAGACTGTATTTAAAGATTTGTAAATATAACTGATACTCAGTGTATTTCAGTTAACAACACAAACAAGTCATTTTACTACAATGAATGGCTTTTGTTTTATAGTTTGAGTAATTCATATTTCTGTCTGTTATGCCTTATACCTTGTCAGAATAATATACTGAACCACACTTCTAACGCAAAATCAAACTGAACCTTGAATCTAACATATATATTGGCTTATCCATTTTAATGCTATTTTATCAAAAATTAAAACACTTATTAATGAAAATGAAAGTAGAACTTCAACAGTCAATCACTCCCATTTAATCATAACCTGATTGGATGAAAGTCTGCCATAACCCCTGAACGGTACGATGATTACGACAAGACCATGTATATTAATTAAAGTTACATTCCTGAAACATTTTGCTTTGGAAGTGTGGGTCAGTATATATACTCAGCAGAAAAAAGATTCACATATTTTTTACAAAATGGGTATTTTGTATGAATCTGGTGTTCAATAATGATTTAACAAAATGACAGGCAACATTGATGTATGGAACATGTGGTCAAGCAAATGCATGAAAGAAGCTTCACTCATTTGAAAATGCTAATAAAGGGGAATAGCTCTGTGCCTCATTTATGCACAACTAACACCAACTTCAAGATAATGTATCCCTGAATCCACAGAAAGCATTTTAATGAAAATTACAAAGCATCATAGTCAGGACACAGTTACATTCTACTTTTGAAGCTTTAAAACTGAGTTTACTTTGCAATACAGAGATTCCAGCTATTTATAAGATCAGATAGCTTTAAATCTGAAGTGTATCTCCTACAGCAATGCTTATACATGCAGCAAAACCCACAACAAACTTTACATCTATCAATGTACAGCACTTTCTTGATGCTTTTTCTTAATTATCTTTCAAAAAAACAAAACAAAGCAAAAACACTATGTAGAGGCAGATAAAACAATATTGGTCTGGTAATTAAACTCAAGATAAAATTTATTATTGATTTCTTACAATATCTTGCTTCATGCATTTCTTTTTCTGTCGAGTATATAAGTGACCATAACTGTTATAGATGCTTGATACTTTAGGCTACCAAGAAGTTTCATGGAAACTCAACCAGCAGATAAGGAGTGCAGTGGCTCAGTGGTTGACTGCTTGACTCGAGACCGAGGGGCCGCAGGTTCGAGCCTCACCGGCTTCGTGAGCAAAACATTAATCCTAGCTTAGTACTGGTTCAACTGAGGAAGACCCGTCCCTTTATAATTGAAAGATTGTTGATGGGATGTAAAGAATCGAATCAAATCAAACAAACAAAACAACCAGCTGTTGTTAAGAATTGCATGGACACATAAGATACCCTATACATGTATTTTTTGTTTGTTTAAGGAAGAGCTCTACTCTTCTAGACAACAATATGGTACAGTGTTTCACAAACACAGTTTCTAGTTGCAGTTATCATATAACTATTTCAGTGTTCTAAACTCTAGTTTTTAGGTTTTTTCACATTCTTTAAGCATTAACTTTTTTTTTCAATTTTAGCAAAATGTGATCGCGATGAAAGTTGTACAGGAAAATTAGCACCAAATTTCTCCAAAAGGTCCGAAGTTTGTGGCGCAAACAGATTTTTGTGTATATATATGAAGAACTTGCGATAAACGGAATTCAGCAAAAATTTCTACGTCTTTTATTGACAGGTAAATTTTGTAGAGGCGTGACAGAAAAAGTTCATCTCAAAAGAATATTCACAAGCGGTGATTATACTGGTATTTAGGGGCTGTGCATAGCATAATCCTGCTGTTTGCAAACCCATAAAGTACAGAATCTAATTTGAGAGTGATTATTTGTAGGAGCAGAAGCTGTGATTATGCATGACATGCCATTTTTCTCTTCTCCAAAATGCTTCAAAATGGGCAGTTTTGAGATGACCCCAGTTGCTTAACGCACAAGCGTGATTTCCAGTATATTTAAACAAGCCATCCATCGCTACAGTTAGTGAATTAGGGCGGCACAATGTAGTTTTTTGACTGACATATTTATCTTAGTTTATGTGAACTTTGAATAAAAATCTCAAAGAGTACATCTATAAGCAGGGTTAACTGTAGCATCTTGGATTATGGACCCATTTGGAGAAATTGGCGCTAATTTTCTCTACAACTTTCATCGCGAACACAGTTTGCTAAGATTAGTAATAAAAAAAGTTATCCCCGAAAATCAATCTGAAAAACATAAATAATAGAGTTTAATTGCAACATTATAACAAAGTTTGTCCTATTTTATATAAATGTTGTCCTTGTTAATAGTAAATAAAAAGGATTTTTTTTTATTTTTGTTTGTTTCTCTTTCAACCCTAGAGACCGCTTCAGTACAAAATATCAAATGCCTAGTTTGTAGCCTAAAATTGTTAAAACTGTCTTCATCTTAATAAGTTCAACATTTCTGCCAGGGTATACTTGATTTGGGTCTTCAGTTCCACAACATTTGGTATGATCTTGTAAGGTTAACCTTCAATTTCTTTGCAATTAGTCAGATAAGCAGACATCAATGCTTATATTAGTATATCTAAACAAATTTTATTTTTCTGATCCTGTTGAAACTTAAGTCAATTTAGTTGTTTTGATCTGTAAAAGTGGAGTATAAATACATTCTCTATTTCAATGTAAAAGCAGTTACGATTGTTTTATGATCAGATGATAATTTATTTAGCAGTTAGGATATCCATATTGTTAACTTGCATGTGCCCCAAATTTGGCAATATCATTTGTGTTTATGTTTCGACTACCACAATGGTACTTTCTAAGAAAATGTCTGTTTCTAAGTAGCCTAAAGGCCAGTCTAATTGAAATTTAATATGGAACATCCATTAGATGAGATATTGTAAAAATAACTTTGTGGTCTAGGGGACACATGGCAAATATGGCTTTCATGCTCATATTAAGTCAAGTCTAAAAACAATCTCCAGAACCAAAAAGGTAGCAAGTCTATAACATGGAAATACAATACAATCACACACTGCTGACCAACCAAGGGAAAGAGTGAGTAACAGGAGTCACATAACATCAAAAGGCAATTAAAGTAAAGCAACCAGCTCTAATCATTGCAAAACTAGAAACCCTGTTTAATGAATACACAACAAGACCAGAACCAAACACAACCCACTAAGCAAGTGGCGCAACACAAGATCAACCATCCTTGGTTTTTTGCAAAAAAATTGTGGATAAAGGTTCTACAAAGTATGTTTGCCGTTGACTGTAACCTACTTTATGACAAAGTGTTTACATGTTAGAAATGATGATTTTTTTAGACACTTTTGAAACCTAAGTCTTTGTACTTATTTGATAAATTTAAGCTAATGAGACAATGACCTTAAGATCATGATTGAGGTTTGACCTTGGCAGCTCTTTTTGGATTGCAAATTAATTTCATAGAAATCAGAAAGCCAATTGAAGGCTTAAAAAGTTGAATGCTTTGGATTAAATAACCGTCATATGATGATATTGTCCTTGCCACTTGTCCAAATTATCTTCAATGCTATGTTATGTAAAAATTATTCACAAATCTTAATTTCTAAAACTAATAGGCCCATTACCTACTTGTAAGGAATGTTTAACCTAATGAGACAATGGTTTTTTAAAGGTCCCAAATGTCAAGCGGACCTTTGACCTTTTATTCAAGGCCACTTATTTGGACTGTCACATACATATCTTAACTTCCTTTTCTCAGAAATAACTGAAATCTCATATGAAGTATGCATTAAATTATTTTGAGGATACTTGATCAAAGTGGCCACCATCCCAATATATGGTAAAACAAAATATGTTTCAATTATAAGTTGACCTTGACCAATTTTTAACATTATTAACAAGCTCAGGTGAGCGCTTCAGGACCTTCGGGTCCTCTAGTTTTCATAATGACATAGCTCTGGAAATGGAGAGCAAAATCAGTGTAAAATTATTGCACCTTTATTTGCAGCAGATGCTGCACCAAATTAAGGTGCAACAATTTTATGCAAATTCTCTTATGTTCATTTCACCATTATTTCAGTCAGAATTTGTACATTTGAATTTCAGAGTGTAAATCATCAACTTGTAGTCCTTGAAAACTGTAGAATATTCTTAGAAAAGTCCTTGAATAGTCCTTGAATTTTAAACAGAATCACCTGTATGAACCTTGTCATGGCATCTAGAGGAAGAGAGACTAGAAAACAGAGCTCTCTCTTCCTCAGCGAGATGATTGCCAAAGTAGAAAGGGCACAAAGAAATACATAACAAAATTTGGCCTAATTGTGGAACTCATGTACACACTGGAAGCAAGAACCTACAGTATAAAGAACTTATAAAAACAGAATCACAGCCTTAGAATGTACAGCAGCCAGAGGGTTCAAATCTTCACCCAGATTCAGTTGTTGTTCAAACATAAATTTTTAGCTTTCTGACTTATTCATTATATCATCACTGAGAAACAATCAATTTAATTGAAACAGTCAATTAAAATGAACTAATTGAGGTCAAAGCAATCTACATGTATTGGGTTCACTTAACGTATGTCATCCATCACTATAAAACTCCTTCTATACCACTGGACCAATTTTAACCAAGTTTCGCAGGATGTTCCTTGGGAGACCCTATCTAAAAATAGCTGAAACGAATTTGATATGTAAAAAAACATGGCTGCCAGGGGTGTGGCTCGTTGCGGCTACAGAAACTTTAAAAATCTTCTGAAATGGCTGATCAGAATTCAAAATAAATTGGCAGAAAAGGTCACTTCTTCAAAAATATTTAAAATGAATTAAATCTGTCAAAAGAAAGCATGGCTGCCAGAGGGCCTGATCCAAACTGTTCAGCACTCTGATAGTTTGTTTGGTTTGTTGTTTAACATCCCAGTCAACAGCTATGGTCATGTTGAGATGGTCAGTTAACCTAACCACACTTTTCCTGGGCAAGCTAAGGCTAAGCGGTTAACCTGTACTCTGTGTACATACTTTCGCTTGTAACTTTCTACAGCCCTTCTTAAATCAGGGGAAGGAGAAGTTTGACTGTAGAAAATATTTCATGATCAATCTTTTCAAAAGTATGGAGCTAGGCCGAGATCAAACATGACCCATTGATCAGCAATTGGACTCACTACCGATTGCACTACAGGGCCTGGCTGATTGTATTCTTGACAGATCTTTTTAATAAAGGTTTTTTTTTGAAGAAATCTGCAGATGAATAAAAAGCATGCCTAATCACCCAGCATACAGTTCTCAATCAAACCAGCCAAATAACACTACTATCAACCTGAAACAAAGCTCATTTCGGATCTACACTGTTCAATACACTGAAAGCTATCTGAGTGTAGGAAATCGTCATTTTCTCTGTTCATTAGGTGTGCCATAATAATGTTATGCAAATAGAACTATTACTTAGTCTGGCTTCTACCTCATTTGCATGCAAGGTTTATCAGAATAAGATGTAATAACCTGAGAACCAGTCAAAAAATCTATTTGCTAAAAGTGACACAGTACAACATACCTTACTTTTTTTATATCACATGCAGTCTTAATTTTCAAAGAATGTTTAGACTGCAATATGTAAAATCACTTAACCTTAAGCCCTGCCAAATATTTTGCAGCAGATGAAACACATGAAATGTCAAGTTTTGTTTTCCTGGAAATTAAAGAAATATGTAAAGTTTTTGTCTGCTGTAATCACATTTTGCGCTTTGATCATTAAGCGTGTGATTAAGGGTGGATTTTTTCTGTCACAATCTGTCTTTGCTCTTGTATTGAACTGGGATTTTTAACAGCTTCTTGCATTCTTGATAGCTAAAAATCCTGATCATGCAAAGTACCTGCTTATTTCTTGCCCTGCCTGTGGGGACATTTGTTGACTGCTGATAACCTTTGCAAACAGTTTGGACGCAGTTCAGTCTCAATGTTTTGTAGGGCCTAATTAAATCTAAACTCTTTGACTCTCTGATGGTATTCCTGAAAGATTTTTAGCTCACCAGAGCCGAAGACTCAGGGTGAGCTTATAGTATGGGACTCGAGTCTGCGTCCATGCGTCCGTCCGTGTGTGCGTCCGTGCGTCCACTTTTTCAAACATGAATATCTCTGAAACCAGCTGGCCAATCATAATCAAATTTCATCAGGAGCATCATTGGGGAAGGGGATTGACTGCATTAAGTTTTGGGTAAGATCGGATCAGAACTCTGGTTTCCATGGCAACAGATAGCTCCCATTGGGTTATAATGGGGAAAATCTTGTGACCACTCTAGCTCCTTCATTTTTGATTTGTTCTTCGTTATTCTTGCAGGTAACAAGACCAACCATAAATGCTCGGATGAGTTTGAATTTCGGCAAGATTCCATCACTGACTTGGGAGTTAACTGCCCTTGAGCCTCAGAAAAAATAATGAAAAATGTTGTGACCACTCTAGCTCCTTCATTTTTGATTGGACCTTCTTCATTCTTGCAGGCAACAAGTAAACCCATAATATCTTGGATGGGCCCGAAATTCAGCAGGATCCGACCAGGGACTTATGAGTTACCTGCCCTTTAGGGTTTGGAAAAATTCCTATAAACTTATAAAATGAGAAATGTTGCAACCACTCTAGTGCTTTCAATTTTGAATGGATCATCTTTATTCTTGCATACAATAAGGACAACCATAAATGCTTGGATGAGTTTGAATTTCGTCAAGATCCCATCATTTTTTTTTTATTTTGGAGTTAGCTCCCCTTGAGCATCTTAAAATTTAATGAATAATGTTGTGACCACTCTAGCTCCTTCATTTTTGATTGGATCTTCTTCATTCTTGCAGGCAACAAGTTAACCTATAATATCTCGGATGGGTTTGAAATTCAGCAGGATCCAACCAGGGACTTATGAGTTACCTGCTCTTGAGGGTTTGGAAAAAACCCTATAGACTTATAATGGGAGAAATGTTGTGACCACTCTAGTGCTTTTAATTTTGAATGGATCTTCTTCATTCTTGCATACAATAAGGACAACTATTTTGTTTGGATGAGTTTGAATTTCGTCAAGATCCCATCACCTATTATGGAGTTAGCTCTCCTTGATCATCTTAAAAATTGATGGATAATGTTATGATCAATTTATCTCCTTCATTTTTGATTGGATCTTCTTCATTCTTGCAGGTAACAAGGTCAACTATAAAAGCTAAGATGGGTTCAAAATTGGGCCAGATCAGACCTGTGATTGTGGAGTTAGCTGCCCTTTAGTGTCTTAAAAAATCCCCATAGACTTATAATGGGAGAATTGTTGTGACCACTCTGGTGCTTTTATTTTTTAATAGATCATATTCATTCTTGCAGATAAGAAGGACAACTATAAAAGCTTGGATGAGTTTGAATTCAGTCAAGATCCCATCTCCTATTATGGAGTTAGCTGCCCTTGAGCATCTTAAAAATTGATTGATAATGTTGTGACCACTCTAGCGCCTTCATTTCTTATTGGATCTTCTTTCTTTCAGGTAACACGGACGACCATAAAAGTTGGATGAGTTTAATTTAAGTAGAACCAACTTTAGACTGTGGAGTTAACTTCCCTAGAGCATCATAAAAATCTGCATAGATTTACATTGAGAGATCTGTTGTGACCACTCTAGCACCTTCATTTTTGAATGGATCTACCTCATTTGTAGGTAACAAGGACTTCCATAAAAGTTTGAATGAGTTTGATTTTCCGCCACACCCATCCACCAGCTACAGAGTTAGCTGCCCTTGAGCGTCTAAAATAAAACTATATAATGTTGTGACCAATCTAGCACCTTCATTTTTCATTTGATTTTCTTCATCCCTGTAGGTTACCAGGACATACATAAAAGTATGGATGAGTTTGAATTTCGGTCAGATCCCATAACTGACTACAGAGTGAGCTGCCCTTGAGTATCTGAAAACTACACTTTCACCAGGTTTCCAATGCAATTTTTATTCAGATCTTTTTAATACTTGCAGATAACTAGAACCGGCATAATATCTTATGTTTTTGAATTAATTCCTGGTCACTGTTTCAAGTTCAGAGTTATCTGCCTTTGAGCATCGTAAATTATGGTGTCTCCAAACATTTTACTGACTCCATGGTGAGAGATTGTTGCCCATTGGGCTACTTGTTTTTTTAAAAAAAGGTAACTTTTAAAGAAATCAGAAGACAACAAAAAAATGGAAAATTACCCTGCATCTACTACTATGCTAAATCTACGAGAGTAGCTTATTTCCAACAATGTGGTATGTGCGACCAGCAAAAGCTCAGACCAGCCTGCGCATAGGCGCACACTGATCAGAGCCTTTGCTAGTCGCTTGAATATTCTATGAATATTAAGCTACTGACCGAACAGCATTTGGAGTTCCTAATATGTTCTTAAAAGGCTATCCTTTGGAAGCAAAGACTGCACCAAAGAACTGAAACTAGAGTGTGCATATTCCCTGGGCCAGACTAGCTAGTTTCTAAGCTTAAAAGGAGGCTGCACAGGCTCGTCTGAGTCTTCACTTGTCAAAATACCACATTGTTGAAAATCACGTGTAGCAAGGTGAAGATGGCATTTGGTCTAGAAGTTCTTTCCGTCATCAGGATCAATCAAGACCATTTGGAAATGCTGAGATGGGTGTGACAACAACTTGATTGTAGCTATGCAATTTAAGTTATATTTTTTTTCTTTTCGTTACAGTTTGGTATGTGCAGTCAGCTACACAACAGAAGCTGGAGAGAAGATGGCATTTAGAAAGTTTTTCAAATTCCAGGTTAAACACTTATAATTACTATTTCAAAAGCTTTTTTTCAAAAATGGTCCCTACAGCACTAAATGATTGCATTTTCATCATTTTCAAAAACTGTAGTTCTGAAGTGGGTGGCTCATATAAAATTTATTACCAGTTAATGGAGATGTTGTGGTCTGCTAATAACTTTTGCAAACAGTTTGTATCTAGATTAGGCCCAAGGGTTACATGTTTAACGTAGGCTTATATAGGGAAAACATGAAAAACTCTTCTTGTCTGAAACCACAAGGCATGTAGCATCACCTCATGAACATCTACCACATTTGTTAAAATTATGCCCTGTGGCCAAAATTGGCCCTGCCCCTGGGGCCACATGGTTTACAAAGGCTAAATAGGAAAACATGATAAAATCTTCTTGTTTGAAACAACAAGGCATTTGATATGTAGCATCACCTTGTGGACCCTCTACCAAATTTATTCAAATTATGCCCCTAAATGCCCCCCCCCCCCCTATATAAAATCAACTTTTTCAGAATATGGTCATGTTGCATATCAAGTTAAAGGGAATACAGCTTAAAATAACATATTAGCAAGTAATTTGCTCTCACACTTACCCTTGACCCCTGGGGAGGGGTCAAAAGGTTAATTTGTTTTCTTTTCTGAAAGTAGTCATGTTGCATAATCAAATTAATTGGAATGAAAGCAAATAACACCATGCAAGCAAATACACACCCTTGACTCCTGTAAGGAGACAAAGGGTAAAAACATTTTTTTCTGAAGAAGGTTATGGTACACATCACATTATGTAATTAAAATGTTTGACAATATGCACACCCCTGGCCTTTTTGGTTGGGATATAAAAGTCAGACATTGAAATTGTGTAGATAAGTATAATTTGATTGAACTTAATGACTTGATAGGCTTTTGTTATGATCTGAGTGATACCCAAGATGGACTTGAGTGTTGGAGAAGGTGAATTATATTTTGTAGTAAACATCCTCTCCTCCTGACAAGGATTCAGGTGAGCGATCCAGGGCCTATGGGCCCTCTTGTTCATAATGACGCCTGCAAGTAAAAAAACATTCAAACCTGGATGCGATTTTAAAATCTGTGCTAAACTTTTATTGAGCAGTATATATCAGCACATGCACAATATCACTTATATTAACAAAATATTACAATAACTTATTGGCTTTTAAGATGATGTATGAATGCAATTCTAGATTGTTACGACATAAAGCCGGTCAGGAAGGAAGAGGGGAAATCTTATTGGAAAATTCCTTTATGCGATGACGATGCTACCAGGGAAAAATAATGCACACAACTAGCAAAAACTTTTCAGTACTTTATGTACTAAGAAAACATCAACAACACATTAATATACAATGACACCACCTACGCTGTCATTTCTGGCTAATTGACCATCCTATACTAGAGCAAGTTGCCACTCCAAGATCGTTTCAATTAGAACCAATCTTGGACTGTCCTGTTCTAGATGTACGTCAACTAGTCAGAAATAAGAGACGAAAAGAATATGATTAACATATAGCTTAAGTTCTCATAAAAAAAAACAATTGGGCCCTTTAATATTTCAGTTCTCGTATTGACGAGAAATCTCGAGATTATACGCGTCTCGCGAACACTATGTCTTCTAAGCTGCACGTGTGTCTACTTCAGACCATCAGCGCTGAGGTGATCGAACCTGTACTTTGGTCGTCACTGGATTCACGTAATCGTAATATTTGTTACGCGTACTGCTGATCGTCGCTCAAGACGTCAGCATTAATATATATAGGTCCTCCTGATCATATCCCCACGTTGGGGTGTCAGATTCACATATAACCATTCAAGCCGGTTGGCTTCCCATTTGATTGTGCTACGTTGTAACGATTGGGCCTTGATCCAAGCTGGTCGTGGCCTGAGGGGGACAACTAATATGTGCCCTCAGGTGATAATCAACGGCTCACCAACATTCAGCCTCCAACGTAGGAGGGGACACAAGAGACGATTCTGCAAAAAACAATCTATATTTAGAATCTCAGAATCACTCTTTTGCGTCAATAATGGGGTTGTTCGTTCGAAGTTCACAAAAATAGAAATAATTTCAGTGGTCTTACTCTTTTAAATTACATCCTAACCCTATAAGCACGCGATTAGCCCACACCCGTGGGTGTATGGCTAACGGCTCCCATGCGATTAGGATGGATCGGCTCTTCTAAATATCCACACTTAAATTTATATAATAGAGAAGTATTTTTTAGTGACTGGCCTATGTCAGCGCTAAACAATACCTCTTATACCAAACGAACAAACCCATACGTAACAAACTCTTCTATACACTGTCGTAACGTCACCCTGGTTGAGACGCTATCGCAGCCGAAACATCAAGATCCTGTGGCCCTTTTTCCCTTCAAGGTCACGTTATCTAGATAGTTTCAGGGTTTACACATACTGATACCAATTCTCTTAAAATTCCAGGAAAACGGTTGAACAGTGTGGTGCCGACGTAAAGTTTGGACGTTTACGTCGGACATCACCCTGCCCACGCACTAATTTCGTACATGTATAACGTATCAGTTGTAAACAACTAATTATGACCTCTCGGCAAAAAATATATACATCAATATTGAGAGATTACATTCTGCTGTTTTATGTGTGTAAAACCGTACAATGCTTTCTTACATTTATTTTGGTGTAACACAAAATATTCTACATTTACTTTGGTGTAACGAAAATATCTTACATTTACTTTGGTGTAACAAAAAAAATATTTTACATTTACTTTGGTGCAACATTACACCTACCTAATCTCTAAACATACATGTCAGCTATCACCTTACTTATGTAAGTGTGTTGTAGTGTATGCACCTAACCCTTATTCTTATATGCGTCAGATATAACTCGAGGTGACACATACAGGTCGCTACAGAAAGTCGATTATCACTGGCAGTTAAATCGTCTTTCCAACAACGCCGTACAAATCACAACAATTTAAAATCTAGCTGCTAAAATTGTTTTTCACCTATCGGTCCCTGGTAAATCTTTCAGCATGCCATTATAGTTTTAGGTGCAGGCCCGACATGGCCTGTGACTACTTTTGTCCGAAATAACCCGACGAGTCCATCCGGACAGCTTTTACTATAGCCGCAAGAATGGTCCCAGCAGATTTTTAGGCAATACGCATGTGCGTAACTTCATACGCAAGTGCGTAACAATCGCTATTTTCACCGAAAAAACGGGACGTTATTGATAACACCCGAAAGAACTCATACACGGAATGCTGGCCGATTCAACAGACGACAAAATAGAAAACGAGTGACTTATTATTTCAATACAATGTGACATGCTAGAGACATCGCGATTCAATGCAATTACACGAATCGCCATCGCCCTGTCATGTACAATATCAACACAGTAACAATATATATAACTTCACGTACCTTTTATAATAATGGATAGCATCTCTATATTGAACCTTTCAACGGTATGATTAAAATGTCCCCTAACAAGAATGGGAAATTCCATCCTTTATATATTGAAAAACGCACAAGATTTCCGAGATATTCAAGAAGAATAAGGAAAACGTGCAAGCGTTGATAAATATAGATACAATGAATTCCATCTCAGACAAACCGACCTTTTATTGGGACTATCAATAGAAAGAGTACCGTATCATGGTTCGAATAGGTGACCAGGTGCATACCTAAACCACTGCGTATTTGTGCGTATACGCAACCATAGCTGATTCTGTTATTCCAGCCATTCTGTATCGTAACATAGATGTTGTAAAAAGATTTATGCAAATTGGGAAAAGGGTGGAGATAAACCAAATACAAAACTGAGGAAGAGAAAGAGGAATAAATAAATAAGTAAATAAATAAATAAACAATTAAATAAATAAGTAAATAATAACTGCAACCTGTATCTATCCGCATATAGCATAACACATGTCTCTCAAAGTGCTTTGACTGGGCAAATACCATTTTAAGATGCTTAAGGGATATGAACGATATTAATGGGTTATGGCTTGGATCTGATATACTGAGCTGAAAACAGTAGATATACATTTTTGAGATAAGCAAGCATTTTATTTTGAAGGATGTTTTATTGTGCTGGAGAAACAAATTGCATTGTTATAAGACAATACCCAGGAAACCCCATTTCTGATTATGATAATCAAGTATGTCTTTAGACAAGGCAATGTAATGTTCTATTTCTTTTCTTTGTTTTAGTAAAACTTCAAAAATTGTTTTTTGCTGTTTGTATTTTGATGTATAAATTTATGTAGTATTTTGCTAACAGAATTATAAAATTCCAAAACTTATATTTAGATAGGAAATGTCAACTTGCATATTATGGTTATTTAGAAAATTTCTAATGTGCAACCAAAACTCTTGAGAATTTATACAATCCCAGAAATTGCACATAACTGTCTGGGCTATTTTGCATTTGAATAAATATCCGTTACAATGGTACAATCTGGTACAATGTGCATTAGGACTTTAGGACTATTCCAGAAAAAAACACCCGGATGGGGGGTGGGGGGAGATGGCACTTTTTTTTTCCCCAACCACCCATGGAATTCATTCAATTTCCTCCGACACCAACCACCTATGTAATCAGAAAGTTCAGTACACCAACTGCCCATAGAATTCAATTTTCCTAAGGCCCTATGGTGTAAAATTCCCCATTTGCCCACTCACATTGGCTAAACGTCAGGTTCGACACGTAAAATGCATTTTTTTCCTTTAGAGAAGAGGAAACAAAGGCTAAAATACAGCTGGTCGATCTTTTTCATCACAAAACGGATGTTTATACCAAACAGTTGCAAGTATGCATGCGCAGCTCTGTGATTAACTCCCCAGCGGCTTGTTCACGGAGCCTCCTCTGGACTCAGGGGGTGTAGACGATGGAGATCGTCCAAAATCGGCGGGCGATTTCGGACATTGAACACCACATTTTGCTCACATCAATGCCGGTCTTTGGTACCACATTTGCTGCCAAAATTAAATGTCACAGCAAGACATTGGTTCGTTTTAAGGAAAGAAAATAGGGGTGGTGGTGTGTGTGTGTGTGGGGGGGGGGGGGGGGGGGGGTCATGAGAGACTGAGTGTGCAAATTGAAATAATAAAGCATCAGCAGAAAGAATAATATGAACTTAGGCGCTACCTTAACTGTGCAAAGCAATCAAACAGATCTATTCACAATTATTATGAGTGTAATCAACTGTGCATCTTTCTCAGTATTGACAAAATAAACTTGCAGGTAAAACGCATTATTCCAATCTCCAGTTTCAGTCTTTAACAGTACAGGTTTTTACAGTTATTGGCTTTTACCGGTAGCCTAATTACCCTAGAGCGTTGTTTCCTTGAATAAATTCTTCTGAAAATATACGTTTTCCAAGTGAAGTAATGACCACCACAGAAGCCACTATTGGGGAGTTTATTTGGGTACTGTGTTTTACCAATTTTTGACGGAAACATCCGAGTTTTGACGATTTGGCATAAACAAAAATAGCTGTTTTCCCTGCGGTTTGCTATGCTCTACGCGTTTTTTGGTTAGATTAGATAAAACTTCTCTCTTGTTTTGGCAGATAATGTTCTTTCTTCCCCTTCCACGCAGCGAAACACCAACCACCCATGTAATTTGATTTGGTCTAACACCAATAACCCATATAATTTGAAAACTTTTCGCGTCAGCCACCCATAGAAAAATTATCGCCTGCCGTCTTCCTCCCCACCCCCCCCCCCCCCCCCCCCCCCTAAATATTTATATTGAAAATTTCTTAATTCTACATCGTTTGTACATCGAAACACCACCAAGTAAGCAGAGTCTCAAACAATATTTTGAATGTTACGCATACGTCAGCTAGTAGCTGGGATTGTATTGACTTCCGTAATGAAATCACTTTCATGTTTAAAATCACAAAATGCTCAGTTCATACTTTTCAAAATTGTGTTAATTAAAGGAAATACTTTGAAAGTGTAAATGTATTCTGTCATTTTGGTTTCTGGTGTTACATTTACAAGTTCTTTTTGTGAATTTCAGGTTCTAAAACCACTGGATGTGAAAACCAAGTTCTATAATGCAGAGGTGGGTATTGTTATTGTCCCCATAAATAAATTAACCCTTTCTGTGTTGAATGAATTAAATAGGATATTCTAATTTCTCTTTTCCAGCTTGTCCAGCTGGATTAATCCACTATAACCATGGGTTCACGGGCCTAATTTAAAAAACAACTTAATTAGTCCATTAGTCCCCTTCTTGTCTATTTGGAGGGTTCTTTAGGTGAACTGTTCATTGATACCCTACATAACTCAAACAGTTTAGTAGATACTAGGTAAGAAAATTTCTATGAAAGAAACATGTTTTGTTCATGAAAATACTTTCTGTGATGCTGCTCATTGGATTGTGATGCTTCAAATGCACACACACACACACACACACACACACACACACACACACACACACACACACACACACACACACACACACACACACACACACACACACACACACACACACACACACACACACACACACACACACACACACACACACACACACACACACACACACACACACACACACACACACACACACTAATGATACAGTGAATGTCTAAAATTCAAACACTAATTACTTCCTATTTAAATTTATTAGCTTTTCCATTGGCATACAATAACTGTGCTAAACATTCAAAAAACATTGTTCAGTGTCAGATCTGATCTTTAACTCTTTGCATACTGGGTAATATTGAATGCTTTTTTGTCGTCTGCTGAATTTTTCAAAATCAACTTTTTCGAAAAATTCTTTCAGGTATACTGGCAGAGTGTCAAACAGTTTGGATTCAGATCAGGCCCGACATATTGTCGGGCCAGATCTGGGTCCAAACTGTTTGCAAAGGTTATCAGCAGACGACACTAGTAGGCAAAGAGTTAATCTGAATAAATGCATTTGCATATATTTGATGTCTGAAAGATATTTGTAGAATAACCATCAATTTACTGTCATTAACTCTGTACTGGCTAGTGTCTTCTGCTGATTTTCTTTGCAAGCTGTTAGGACCCAGATTATGCCCAACAAAAATTTGGGCCTGATTTGAATCCAAACTGTTTGACACTCTGATGATATTCCTGAAAGAATTTTTTGAAAACATTAATTTTGAAAAAATCAGCAGACGACAAAACAAAAAAGCATGCAATATTTCCCAGCATGCAAAGAAGTAATACAACATTTCCAATAATACTTGCACTAGCTTCATTTAGCACACTCTACAGATGTTTTCAATTGGCATTTGAATGCTGGGAAATTTTTCATGATTTTTTTTGTCGTCTGCTGATTTTTTTCAAAATTAACTTTTTCAAAAAATTCTTTCAGGAATACCATCAGAGTGTCAAAGAGTTTGGATTCAGATCAGGCCCGACATTGTGTCGGGCCTGTTCTGTGTCTAAACTGTTTGCAATGGTTTTCAGCAGACGACAAAAGTCACCACTGGTATGTAAAGAGTTAAAGGTGTCCGAATATTTGGACAAGATATGGTATTAAAAATGATTCGAAAAACTCATTTCAGCTGAAAAATGGTATTTTCCATGATCTTGACTTTGATTTACAGTTTATATTGCATTTCTGATGAGAATTGTGAACTATCTTTATGACATAACTTAGTAATTTGTTTTTTATCTTTAATAAACTGTGAAATATTTCACCTATAATCTGCTGGTAGAATGTCAAGCTGTTGCAACCTGCGTCTGTGATAAGGCTGAACAGCCAGCAGAGATGGATAGGATAATATTTAGGCCATGCTATGTGATAATAGTACTTATTGCACCTTTGAGTGATATTCCAATGTTCTACATCAAATATCTCACAATGCACATGATGCAATAATGCAGTTATTGTATGGTTGTACGCATGTACGAGAGATAATCAACTTGCTAAAGCTCGTGGATTATCCTCCCGTACATACACACAAACCATACAATAACTTACACTTATTGCATATAAGTAAAGTCATACCTTAATTTGCTGCCTGCTAGTGTTGTCTGCTGATAACCTTTGCAAACAGTTTTGACCCATATATATTTGTGTCTGACCTGTATCTAAACTGTTTGACACTGATGGTATTCCTGGAAGAATTCTTTTAAAAAGTTAATATGAAAAAAATCAACTCATAACAAAAAATAATGGAAAATTTCCCAGCATGCAAAGAGCTAAAGAGTCTAGATGTTTAGTTTTTGGTCTGAGCCATCAACTCCTTTGGGTGTGCCAGCAGTGAGGACCCTGGAAAGGCTGGGCAGATGCACATGCTCATCTGAACACTTCCTGGTTGCCTATGTGATAATTTCCAAGCTCATCTTGTGAAATAGTTACTGCTGCTGTCTTGACACTCTTGCTCTGAATGTGTTCCTGAAATAAGTTTTTGAAACAGTTAATTTTGCGAAAATATGCAGACAAAATCTTTTTGTTTTTGTCTATATTCAAAGGGAGGATACTCTTGAATATATACCGGTTATGTTTCCTTATACAATGATTGTTCTTTGATTTGTCTGCTGATAGCCGAACTTGGATCAGGACGTCCAGATCTGGGTCTGGTTATCAGCAGACAAATTTAACATCTATTGATGTAAATTCTTCTGTAGTGAGAGCTCAGAGAGTGAGAAACATATCACTTACACATGTTGTATACATTCTGCTGTTGCTCATTTCCAATCTTTTGATGGTACCTAGTTTTTTTTATGGTACCTTGACTTTGAACGTGGCGGTTATTTTCTAGATTATTTTAGCAGAAACCTTTATATATTATTTTATGTTTTAACTCAGTGTTATCAGGCTGGTCGAGAGAAAAAAGTAGTACCAAGAACAACAACGAGGGTAATCTCTCTGAGATATTGTGTCTCAGTGGAAATACTAAATTTCCTAATATTGTGTCAAGTTTAGAAATAGTGTTTCAAAGAGAATAATATGCCATTTGTTTTTAACTTAGTTAACAATGTTTATGCTATTTGAGTTTGAGAATTATAGTACAACCTATAATTTCAAGCAGAAGTCATTTTGAAAAGCAGATGATCCCTGATTTGTCTAACATGGAAGAAAGATTGGTATTCAAATTGTCGTCTGCTGGAGTCATGGCTGTTGCTTTGATATTTAGCACACCAGCATTACAGTGGGGACTGTGTTTTCATTTATTGCATTTTTAAGGTCTGATTTTGATTTTTTACCCACAAGTAGCATCTATTGATGCCTGCTGGTAACTTTTGCAAACACTTTGGGCTCAGATCAGACCTGACAAGTCTTGGGCCTGATCTGGATTGTTAGACACTCTGTTGGTACCTAAAAGATTTCAGGAGTTACATTGAGGTTGGGCCAAATAAAAAATACCTGTGTTAAGGGTAAGGGTAACCCTGACCCTACCTAAATTTACTGGAGAACCTAGAATTTTTTTAGGTTTTCTTGAAAAAAGATATAATTTATGCATTTTGAAAGGCAAAATGCTTTTCAAAATGCATAAAATTATATCTAAAAAAAAATTAAAAAATATGTGCGCCTACCCTACCTAAAATTTTCAGACTTGTTACAGGAAAACACATATTTTTTTTATTTGGCCTTGTGTAGCATAAAGACCATGTTACGAGACTCAACACCACAATGCATGCTTCGAGGTTTAACAAATAAAAGCTATTTAAAAGATTCACACAACTGGATGCAAGATTTAAAAGTACAGTAAAACCTGTGTAAAACGGCCACTCAAATATAGACAAAATAAAGATCTTAATGACAAATGGTAGCTTAATGAAGGTCAAAAGTATTGCAGAATGCTCCCCTTGGAGCATTCTGCAATACTTTTGACCTGCATTAAGCGATAATTTGTCATGAAAACCAATTTGTGGTCTTTTTGAGAGTGGCCCTTTTACACAGGTTTTACTGTAGGTTTCAAGCAGAATAACTGGAGCTACAGTAGACACTCTAATAAGTGTACATGCTCCTATAGGGCGCCTTGCATTTGCACACTTGTTGCAATTAGAGATGATATCTTTCCCACACTTTTTGCGATTTCAATTGTGCATTTTTTTCACACCCCAAATCAGAAGTAATTAGTGATTATTGGCTGTGAAACCATGACTTGTACAGGTAACCAACTGTACAGGTGTGGACTTAGTGATTTTTTTCTTTTCTTTCTTAATATTAATCATGAAATCTTTCTACACAGTGTAGAAAATGGACTTAAATTGTTAAGTTCACCAAATGCTTAATGCACCTTTAACAAGTTATAGTTATAACGAGTAACAACATCCTTAATTGCCACTAATTACATCTTAATAAGGTGTGAACAAATGATATGCAGAATTGTGCGCAAATGAAGGAATCAAAGTGTGCTGAAGATATACTGAAGTGCTCAAATGAAAGTGCCACTTCTGTAAGTGCACACTGTTTACTTAATGGAGTATTTAGTTACAGAATGTCAACTTCATATTCCCAGTCCATTCAGTACTTTGATTTATTATTGGTATGGATTCATCATTTTCATGAAAGAAGTGTAGACCCTGATCAGCTGGCTTCATCAGAAGCCAGCTGATCAGGGTCTACACTGTTTTTAATCAAGACGCGTTATGTGCACCCTTTACTTATCAGGTTGAATATGGTTATTATTGACCTGTGGCAAGTTGTCCAATTTTATGACATCAAGATTAAAAATGCTAATTGAACTAGTTTTGATTTTGATCATAAAAATATTAGGTTTAAAAAAAGGTTACATTTTCTTCATCAAAATCTTATATTTGAGCTATGACATGTGATTTCTAACAATGTGGCATTTTGACAAGTGTAGACTCAGAAGAGCCTGTGCAACCTCCTTTTAAGCTTAGAAACTCAAAATGATGTTAAGTCAGTAGCTTAAAACTCATATAATATTCAAGCGACAAGCAAAGGCTCTGATCAGACTGCGCGTATGCACCGGCTGATCTGAGGCTTTGCTGGTGGCACATACCACATTGTTGGAAATCTCATGTCGCGGCTCATTTATTGACTTATTACTGGGATTGTTCCCATTTTGCCTAATACAATGTATTTTACTTAATACAGACTATTTTGCTCAATCCATTATATTTTATTCAATACAAACTATTTTACTCTGACAATACAAACTGTTTAACTCAACACAATATATTTTCAATTTAAACTTTTTTGCTCAAACCTATTTTACTCAACACAATTTATACTTAGGGACTTTAAAAACGCACCATTTTACATTCTCTGTCTGTTCCAAATGATTGATGTGAGGATGTTTTCTTTATCATTTTTATCCTCTTGCAAAATGGACCATGATTTGCCATGATTTCGATTTGTTTATGCTGTTCATTCTGACATAATATCGACATAAGTGTTTTTCAACAATTGTCGTCTGACAAATGTGAATT
Organism: Loripinus fragilis; assembly: GCA_964019695.1. Classification (NCBI taxonomy): domain Eukaryota; kingdom Metazoa; phylum Mollusca; class Bivalvia; order Lucinida; family Lucinidae; genus Loripinus; species Loripinus fragilis. The sequence goes on from OZ026518.1 coordinate 27,121,268, forward strand.
TGATTCAATTTGAAAACAAACTCTTTTAGGTGGTAGCCAGATGTCTTAACAAATGGAAAAACACAAAACTTATCAGAAATAATCCTTTTATTCCACTCCCACTCGCAGTGTTTATTTGCTAATGTCAGTCTTAAATTTTCAAACATCAATAACAGACGGGTGATGTCCGCGCATGCCGCGATACTTTTGTCTTTTATGCAACTGATTGAGGAGTATCTGTTGGCAACAAATTTTTTTTGATTATTCCTGATCCTTAGGATATAAACGGCCAATTACGTCAAAAATCAATGACGTCATGTAGACATAATGAACGTTGCCAGTGGCCTAAAACTTCATGATTTGATTTTTTCTTTCCTTTTGCTTTCAAGAACAAACATCCATTTGAAAACTTGTTTTCGTTCATAATGGAAGGTATGGGTACTCTGTGACTTTTTGAATTTGAGTTGTCTCAGAATTATCGCGACGTCACGGCAATCATTAGCCACAGCATTTAGATTTTTTTTATTGAATGCAAGCTAAATGACGGAACATGTCAATTTTATTTTTCACATAATGAAAATATCGGATTTTTGACATAAATTAGCATTTAAGCAGGTGGTGTGTTTTTAAAGTCCTTCAGTATATTTTATGTAATATGATTTTTTTTGCTCAATTTTATCTTTTTACTTAATGCAAATTATTTTAATCAATATAGACTATTTTATTCTTTATTTTAGTCAGATGATGTGTATTTGGAAGCACAGATTCAGAACATCACCCCAGGTCCAGTATATATGGAACATGTTCGGTTGGACCCGTCTAACTTGTACCTTGGTAGGGATCTCAACTCACTCGAGAAGAAACAGGGGTAAGAAGTTTTTTTTAAATTTCTAAATCTCAATAAAAGGCTAGATAATCAGTGTAGACTAGGCTACACAAACAGTGTAGACTCGGATCAGACTTACCTTGGAGCAGTCAGATATTGATCTTGGTCTTCACTGCTTGTTATTTTAGCAAATATTTTATTAATCAACATTTGAAATTCAATGTTGATAAACATTGAGGTCCCCTTTAAACTAATATTTTGGTTATGGATTTACAAATTCCTATTTAGAATATCATACTGTAAAAGACCTGATCCATTTTGATCTAGGGGCACACTTTTTGTCTTGACCTTTTTGTCAGGATAGCAAGGTTATGGAAGGGTGGGCTAAGGTATCTACTGCTATATGACTAAGGATCAGCCAGGGCCTGGTTGTGCTTGCAGTGGGTGTTTAGGGAGGTGAATTCATTTTGTTTCTATAGGGCAGACCATACTTCATTTCAAATACATGTAAGCCCTTTAGTTCTAGTTTTGATGTCATCATTGCTTGCATTTGACCCATTGCCTGTGTTAAGAACTAAGGCAAGAATTTTTTATTAGTTGATTTACGAACCCTCCTACTGTAATTTCTGTAAAGTAGAAAAAACTTTCTAAAATTATTTTTATATTTTATCCGCGGAAAAAAAAAATTTGAGGTTCTGTCTGTGTATTTTTGAGAATGACACTCAGTCTGTTAAAAGTGATTGTCCTGTCCAGATTTTTAGGAAAATGATAAAATATTTAAAGATTTAATACAGACTGTTGGTTTACCTTACTAGTTTTACTGTTTTTTTTCTGGAGATATTAAAAAAGAAAAAAAAAGCTCTGAAAATGACCAGTTAACTGGCTAATTGTTATATGGTAATATTTACAACCTAGGGGCAACCATGCATGAACTTGTCAAATGTTAGCTATCCAAACCAGTATCAAGAACAGATAATACAGACAAAACTGTTTCAAGATATTCCATTCGGTGATCTCCCATTTCAGGTCAGATATAGCTGCAGATTTTCAGCACATTCTGCCTCACTGGCTTCTCTCCACACTGTTGACCAGTCAATGATATACTGTAAGCTCGGAAATTTTCGCGAGAATTTTATTTTCGCGAATAGCATTAAAACACATATTTGCGACATTTAAAATTAGCGAAAAGGGCCCGATTTACCTATATCAGAAAACGACAGAGTGATTTTGCCAATTCGTGAGGATTTTATTTTCACGAAACTTCACATATGCAAAGTTTCCCGAAAATAAAACCCTCGCGAAAATTTCCGAATTTACAGTACTGGTACTTATTGCATATGCAATTTAATTAGAGGTCTGGGCACTCATCAACTTCCCTACATTGTATGTGTAAGCATTGAAGGCTCTGGTCAGTTTGTAAGGATGAGCAAGCATATCCTCTCTTGCATGATAGATAAGAATATCTTGCGGTTTTAGCCCTGGGACAGAAATTCTGATCTTACCCATATTATCTTACCCAGGCTTTCAAGTGATTACATTGTTATGTCAGAGTGAGGTCATCATGTCTGTCTATCATCCCTTGGCAAGCCTCATGATGCCAACCGATGATTCTCGGGACGGATTTTTCTATCTTACCCTCACACTCATGATAGATTCTTATTTCTACAATCCTCTGCTGCTTCTTTATTTGATAAGTATTAAAATATCATGTAACAAGCTCAATTTAATGACAAACTGTAGAAAGTGACCAATGGTGTCTCTAAATGTGTTTTGTTGGTATTGATGATTTATATCCCAGTCAATAATATTCAGTGACAATTTGCTGTCTTCCTGGGTTGAACTAGTACTATTACTAAGCAGAGGATAACATTTTTTTGCTCAAGGACACAACACAGTGCCTCTGGTTATCTCAAACCTATGATTATTTGGTCTCAAGTCTTAACATCCCACCACTGAGCCACTCTGAATGTAAAACTGATGTGTTACCATTGTTATATTTCAATAGATCTGGTCAGGTGTTTGGTAAGGTGGACTACCTCAATCCAATGGACACAAGACAATACCTTTACTGCCTGAGTCCTAAACCAGAGTTATATAAAGACAATAAAGTACTGAAGGGTGTAACTAATATAGGAAAGCTAGATATTGTGTGGAAGACCAATCTTGGAGAGAAAGGGAGGTTGCAGACTAGTCAACTACAGAGGGTGGTAAGTTTAACAGTATAGTGCAGTCCCTTTATAACACACCCCATTATAATATGACTGTGGAATTTTAGATATAACATTGTCATTTTGTGGTTCCCAAATTTTTTTTCATGGAATTTTTCAAAGGAATCATAGGAAAATGACCATATCATGATTCCTTTGAATTTTTTTATTTATAACATGTTCCATTCCTATGGACCCCAAACTTTGTGTCATAAAGGTACAGCACAGCCACTATATTATATTTCCAAGTTATATTTTGTGCCTTTTAAAAAAGCCTAGCAATCTACAGAAAAAGAATCTAATAGCTATCGCTTAAGGAACTTTAAGATATTAAAATTTGATGGCATTTACAATTTGATGGCATATAAAGGTCAAGTTAAATTCTAGAATGTTAATATTTTCCACAAGAAGACCTTATAATAAATGCTTTGACAGATGAAATTCCGATGAGTCGTTCAGAAGATCAAAAAACATAAAGTGGAGCACGTAGCCCATAACCCTTTCCTTGCTAGCAGCAACTTTTGTCTGCTGACAACATTTAGGACACAGATAAGGACGACAAAATATCGGTCCTGATCTGGATCCAAACTGTTTGTCTCTGTGATAGTGTTCCTGAAAGAATTTTTAAAAAGTTAATTTTTAAAAAAATCAGCAGACGACAACAAACAAAAAATTACCTAGCATACAGAGTTAAAGCCAGCATTATCAAATTTTCATCAATATTATTCCAAAATCCCAAAGAAGCTGTAGTAGAAGGTGTCTGTCTGTCTGTCTCTTCAGACTATGCTACTCAATTGTTCATAAACTCAATTTTGTGCATTTTTTTTTCTCTGACAGTATAATTTACCTGAGTTTAAACCTTTCATACATATTTATTTCCTTAATTAATGAACAGACTGATAAATAGTGAATGACTTTGCAAAATTTTAGTATCACTATTCATTTGACAAAGCGGTTACAAATGAACATGACCAATGGCCCATTAACCCAAAAGTGGACATTAGTAAATTGTTTAGACCAAGATAAGATGTTGCATCCTAGGGCCTCTCATCGGTGTCAGCATTGTATGGCATCATTTAAGTTTTATAAAGCATCTGAAATAATTTGAAAAATATGACAAAACATATCTGGCCATTCCAACATGATAAAAGGCAATATAGGGATTTATCATGCATCATGTTGGCCAGGTTCCGAGGGAGATGTTAGGTGTTAAGAAACAATATTTGAGCCCTGACATGTGATTTCTAACAATGTGGCATTTTGACAAGTGTAGACTTAAATAAGCCTGTGCAGCCTCCTTTTAAGCTTAGAAACTCCGAATGATGTTCAGTTAGTAGCTTAACAGTCATAGAATATTAAAGCTAAGGCTATGACTATGATCATTCTGCGCGGCTGATCTGAGGCATACCACATTGTTGGAAATCTCATGTTGCAGCTCATTTGATCATTATTATTGCATAGATTCAACAATATATTCACTTAAATTTAAGAAAAGTATGGCACTACTTTTTGACGCTATTTCACAGTTAACAAGTGGTTGGAGGTTTTCATAAATGTTTGTATTCTAGGGGACTCCTAAATGCCTACTTTTGCAAACAGTGAAGATCCAGACGAAATGGGGGTATAATGCAGCATTTCATCAGTGCCAGCACTGTTTGCTAAGACAAAAACGATCTTCAGAGAAACAAATACAATTTTATTTAGAAATTATAACCTGTGAACTCTCCATATACATGTATACAATGGACCACTCCAAGTACATACAAAGCATACAATGACTCATCTTCACCAGCAAAGGTTTCGTCGTATCTACCTTCCGACAAACCCTTCGCCTCACGACCCCCAAAATTTATTATAAGCGCAGACTAATCGACCAATGAAAGCGCAAGGAAGGATTTTTTCGATAATCCCTTCCTGCCAATCAGATTAAATGTAGCCGTTTATGGGCATCTAATGTGCACTGCCTGCAAAGTCTTAATAAGTCCAGAAAAGCAAAGATTTTGGTCGCAAAATTATTTATTTTTCTTCTATAATTAAGTTCAAAATTATGTTATGGGTGCTCAAAATAACCATCTTAATGTGACAGTTCTTTTGAGCACATTAAATGTACATTTTAGTTGTTAAATAAGAAAACTGAATGTAAATTAATCACGCCGTCTTATCTGGAGGCCTGGTGTATATCGATTTTTTGCATCGCTACCGGTATGTGATTGATCATATTAATTGTTACTATTTTCGGCTAATGACGTATTCAATCGGAGAAAATCAAAGCTGTGAGGCCTAGGGCTAGATTAGACAATCACAACCCTTGGTAGGACAAGATGACAATGACTGTACAAGTAATGGACAATAAACAGACTTAACAGACATCTCTGTAGAATTAACGAATATCATCTTTCAATGAATGTATGAGGAACTGATATTACCTTACAACTAATGGACATATGGTCGGCGTCAAGAATACATCTGGTGCACCTGTTTCAAGTCAGTTAGTAGTCTGGTGGGGACATCAGGTCTCTGGACATCAGATGTTAACAGGACAAATACAAGACGCATAATGTAGGAGTTCCATACAAAATGTATAAGGAACATACAAAGTCCATATATAACAGATGAATACAATGTACTGTATAACTTGTATCTGTTGGAAAGTTTTGAACATGCTCAAAACTTTAAAACAGATAAAACAGATACCAACAGATATCATCTGACAAGGACCTCAAAGGCTGTATCTCTGAGGGCTGTATATGAAAAAGACAATAAACATATGAGAGCAGAGGCAAACAGGTTGGATTTTTTTTACCAGTCACATGTGTTTTAGTCTGGTGTGACTGAGACATTAATTTGAGCCTCTAGGTTTGAATCAAACAGTCACAAACCATGACGACAGGTTTTCTCATGATATGGCTAACTTAGAATGAATGATTAACTTAACAACGCTTAACATGCTGGGTAATGTTTCATGCTTTTGTTGTTGTCCGCTGACTTTTTTCAAAATTAACTTTTTCAAAAATTCTTACAGGTAGAGTATCAGAGTGTCAAACAGTTCGGATCCAGATCAGGACCAACATACTGTAAGGTCCCAATCTGGGTCTTAACTGTTTGCAAAGGTTATCAGCAGACTACAACTATGTCCCGAGCAAGGACAGAGTTAAAAAGGCAAATCGCAATAGCAACACACATTATCGCCAACTCTTACCCCACCAATATTTATTGTCATGAGAATGTTGTCTGCTTTATATGTCTGCTGCATATATTAAAATGCATTCCAGAGTGTGTTCAAACACTATGAACCTTGATCAGACTGCTCCTAAGAGAGCAGTCTGTTCTGGGTGCATATTGTTTGCAATATAGGCTACCAAAGTACATAAACAGATGAGAAACCCTAGGAGCGCAGTGGTAGAGTGCTTAACTCGAAATCGAGGGGTTGCAGGTTCAAGCCTCAATGGATCACTGTATTGTGTCCTTGAGCAAGACACTTTATCCTCTACCTAGTACTGGTTCAATCCAGGAAGACCCATTAGACATGAATGAAAAATTGTTGACTCAAAAAAAAAAAAAAAAAGCATATATTAAAATGCACTCCAGATGGTGTTTTACTTTGGAAGCAAACACTATGAACCCTGATCAGACTGCTCCTAAGGGAGCAGTCTGATCTGGGTGCATATTGTTTACAATAATGGCTACCAAAATGCATAAGCAGATGAGAGTGCCAACAAAATTTTTTGTGAACAGCGGGGAAAGGGTTTGGTGTGAATGATCATTGACAGCTGATGAATGTGTGTCATTTTTTTTTTCTTCCCTGCGAAGTAGTATAGGGCACTAGCCACCTTATTAAGCTAAACTTAGAACTACATAACTTAATGATATTAGGCTATATTGAAGAACTGATCTTGAATTTACTTGGTCAATTTGTATCCCCCCCACCCCCATCGAAGATTATGGGGTCTTATTGTTATTGGTCCCTGAGCTTTCTAAATATACTTCTACCACAACCTCTAAGTAATGACCCTCGATTCATTAAATGCATTTATCGATTCATTAAATGCATTCATCATTATAGTCAGACCTCGAAGCGTTTTGTGGAAGTACATGTATATAGCATAACATATGACCTTGACCTTTTTTGTTTTTGAAGATAAATAGATAATAGTAAACTTTTTCAGATATTATACTAAATACATGACTTTGACCTATGGCTTTCTTTTCAGTGAAAATAAATACTCAATAATTACAAACATTGTAAATGATGATTGAAAAAGACTATAATGGACACTAAGCAACACACAACAAAACATAGAACTTTTAACCATCCTGACCTAGAACCTTAATCATAAAATTTCACATGTGCATTCTTGTGGGAAGACCTTTTCAAACATACCAAAATACATGACATTGACCTTTACTAAGACTTTCGAATGAAAGGAAAAAAATTTGGATAGGGAAGTTATTTGAAAGCCATTAGCCTTATAATGTTAATGGATGCCATTTTAATTGCAATGACCTCATTTGTATACTTTTGGCCTCATCATTTAATTTTAACCCTTAAATCACCAGGTTTAAACTGCAGCAAAGGGAATTTTGTAAAAACTGTTTCTTCTTGTTCTGGTGCAAATTAGGATTGATATTAAATGTGAATCATCTGCTAGCAAATGATTCACATGTAATATCAAACCTTATTTGGTAGGGAGTGCAGCGGCTCAGTGGTAGAGTGCTAGTCCAACAGGTTAGACGTACACGTGCACTCATTTATTGATTTGACTTTTTCTAGATGTGCAATGTGACACGTTCTGAATGATAACAAAAAATGAAAATGACAATATATAAAAGTGAAATATGAACAACTGGAATGCAGAACTCTCATGAATGGGAGTAGTAGAATGCTTGTCATGAGATCGAGGGGTTGTGGCTTTGAGCCTCACCAGCATCACTGCATTGTGTCCTTGAGCAAGACACATTAATCCTTGCCTAGTACTGGTTCAACCCAGCTAGACCTGTCCTTGTTTAACTGAAAGATTGTTGATGGGACGTAAAGAATCAAATCAAACAAACATGTACTACCAAACCTTCTTTGCCTGGAATATGTAATATCAAACATGTACTACCGAACCTTCTTTGCCAGGAATATGTAATATCAAACATTTATTATACACCTATTACTGATAGGACTTTAGAACTGTCTGTTTTCTGGCCATCTTATACAGAAAGCCTCATCAATGAACTGAGGTTTTCTGAATCCATATCATTATCCTTTAAAACGAGGCAAACGTTGGTTACCTGCTTTTTCGGCGACGTTACGTAAATTAAATTGCAAGCATGGAACCAGAGATGGAAAACATTTTGACGTGACGTCAAGAAATGTAACGTTATGGCAAACGTTCCCACAATTTTTCGGGATTAATGATCAAAACAGGTTTTAAAATCAGAAAGAATGTCAGAAAAAAGGCATATAATAAACATATTATCATAATAGTAACTTGATCTGGCGTACAGTATCACCTCTCGTGGATGAGGCCATACCATTGGATCACCCTCGATGCTACGCGTCTCTGGTGATCTGATGGTATGACCTCATCCACTCGACGTGATACAGTACGCCAGATCAAGTTACTATTATGATAATGTGTATGTACTACCAAACCTTCTTTGCCGGAATATGTAATATCAAACATGTACTACCAAGCCTTATTTGCCTGAAATACGAAGACATCCATTGTACGAGGGGTGTTCAAAATATACGCGGACAGATGCTGCCATTCCCTCAGTTTTTTGACTGAACAGCGAAAAACTTGCACATAATGATGCCCAAAGAATTCTGTACTCATAGTTTAACTTTACTAACATCATCTTTACGCATGATAAATCTATGGTTGTTATGGTGACGTCACCTCGTAACACCCGGCCCAAAATTTAACAAAACGCAAACGTGTGTCCCTCCGAAAATGACGTCTGTCACTTGGGTCTGATCCAATATCGTCTCCAAACTTTAGCATAGTATGGCGCCAAATCTTGACACGACGTCAGTGACGTCACATCAACGTATGACGTCATTTGAGCGTTAGCGGCCATTTTGTTTATACAAGGTGGATCAAAATGAGCGTCGAACAGAAAACAGCGATTTAATTCTGTGTTTTCAATGGAAAAAACAGAAAAGAAACAATGGAAATGTTGGTCAAGGCATACCGCGATGCTGCAATGAAGAGAACGGCATTGCATAAGTGGTACTCACGATATGAAACGGATACGAAAGTGTGATGGACGAACAGTGCAGCGGACGTCCGACGTCAATAACCTCGCAGAAGAAACGAGCTCCCCTGTTGCCGACCATGCTGTTTTATCATGACAATGCGCCTAGCCATCAGGCTTCTATGAGTCAGGAAACGATCAACAGACGATCCATTGAAGTGCTTGGTCATCCTCCTTACAGCCCTGGTTTGGCCCCCTCTGATTTCTTCTTGTTCCCCACACTGAAGAAGATTCTGCGAGGCCGACACTTTGACGATGTTGCAGATTTGCAAAGGGCGGTGCAGTCCGTGATGGCTTCCCTTGGACCATCTGCATACAAGAACTGTTTCTATACATGGGTTAAAAGTTGTAGAAAGTGCATTTCATTCAAAGGGAAGTACTTTGAAAAGGACGAATGCCTGACGGAAAGGTATGTTAAAAAACAATCAATAATCACGCTGGGATAACGCGACGTCAACGTGACGTTGGATGACGTTGGGCCGGGTGTGACGACCCAACGTTACCATAACAACGGGTGTTTGATCATGCTTGAAGTCAAATGTATCAAAATTTTGCTGGACATACAGAATTCTCTGGGTATCATTATGTGCAAGTTTCACGCCTTTCAGTCAAAAGCTGAGGGAATGGCAGCATCTGTCCGCGTATTTCTTGAACACCCCTCGTACATCACAAATTTGATGTTTGCTGCAATGATGATCAGAGCTTCATTGGTAAAGCTTGCAGAAGTAATGTTAGTAAAATATTTGTAGGACATGGATGAAGAGGAACAGGTATTGAAACATATTATAACCTTTTCACCAACCTTGAGCATCTTACATTATTTACTATACTCTAGAGAATGTCCATACTAGAACTATTTACTTCCTCGTCCCTTCATAAAAGAATGCATTGTGACCTTTAATGATTATTAATGTCTTTGCACTAGATGGGTCTCTTATTGTTAACCCAAATAGGAGATATCTTTCCAAAAAAAATACTTCCATATGAAAACATATCTTGTCATGCTTATTGTACTTGTCTTAGCAATGAGTAACCATTTATCAGTTACCTCTCATATCAACTGCATTGTTGCACGTTGACCTGATTAGCGTTGCCTATCTCACGGCATGTGTCTTTATCAGGTCATCATGACGTTGCACTTTTGGAATGATGTTTTCAATGACGTTGAATCAACATAACATCAATAATTTCGTCATAATCACTAGTTTGAAGAGTCAACCAACTTGTAAACTGATAAATAGAATAGCAGGTTTCCGTCTTTTGATATCAAGTTTACCAGGCCCTGCTTCGAGAATGCTCTCAAAGCCTTGCCTAGTAAACGTGATATTAAAAGACAATCACCTAGTATTCTATATTTATAGGCCAGAACATAAGATTTGGTACTTATTGGATATACACAAAGGTAATAAGTTTGGTCTTGGGCAACGGTGCATAGGGTCATCAACAGTACCTAGGGGTGATAGTTTTGACTGTTGCACAGAAAGGTATGAAATAGTTATATATTATTGCACAGAAAGGTATGAAATAGTTATATACTGTTGCACAGAAAGGTATGAAATAGTTATATACTGTTGCACAGAAAGGTATGAAATAGTTATATACTGTTGCACAGAAAGGTATGAAACAGTTATATACTGTTGCACAGAAAGGTATTGAATACTTGTATACTGTGCTATCAGTCAAGCAGCAACAGTCTATTATTCTGCCTCAAACTATGTAACTACAGATAACTATTTTTCAATTTTCATTATTATAATCCTCAAATTTTCCAGAAATAAAATATATATCTGAAAACATTTTAGCATTCAGCTTAGTTATAAATGGCTTTCTTTGGTGTAATATCTGGTTCTTTGAACTGAGCTCAATGGGGTTCATACATTCATTAACACATCTGAAAAATTAAATTCCAACTGAGCATGTTTTTATAATAAAAGACCAATTTCACAGGTTGTGCCTATATCCTCTTTTTGAATAGTCAGTGAATATCAACAAGCAGCTTTTATCCTACCCAACCCTCTTCATATCCTTCAAAAGAGATCCTCCTCTATATAAATTAGGCCCGAATTATAAACCTTTTTCATGCTCAACTCAACTGAGCACAAAATTTCAACTGCTCATAAAAACTAAAATACCTACAACTGAAGAAGTTACTTGCTTTAAGTCTCTCAGATGTTGTATTTATCATGCCAATAAATGTTAAAATGCCAACAATTGTTGGCATTTTAACATTTATGAGCATGATAAATTTCATGCGCAGTTGAGTTGAGCATGAAAAGTTTTATAACCTCGGGCACTAGAACATGAACTTGCAAATATATAATACATGTTGTATCAGACACAAACATTTAAACACTTGGATCAAAAATGGTTTTTCATGCATTAACATTTACCAGATCCAGAGGTAGATGTTAAAAGCAGGGAGACCTGGCGAATGTTAATGCAAATGTTAATGCATTGAAAAATAATGTTTGATTGTTAATATTGCACAAATTCAATGAAATATTCACCTAACTTTGCTATATTTATTACTTTTTCACAGTCAAAACATGGTTGGACATTTTCATTAATATTCAACTTCCAGGGCCAAGACAAATGAGCCAGTACATGAGATTTCCAACAATGTGGCATTTTGACATGTGGAGACTCGGAAGAGCCTGTGAAGCCTCGTTTTAAGCTTAGAAACTCCAAATGGTGTTCAGTCAGTAGCTTAACAATAATAGAATACTGTAGCGACTAGCAAAGGCACTGATCAGACTGCGCGTATGCTTGATTATTAAAATAATTTCATGAGATTGTGCGATTTTAAAAGTACCCACAACATATCTTTCATGTGGAAAATTATAATTTTAAAGAATCAAAATTAGTTCACACTGTACATGTAATTTGTGTGCTGGAATTTATTGATTAGCTGAATGATTTTTATGAACTGTTTTTAGCTCACCTGAGTCATTAGCTCAATCTGTGAGCTTTTATGGGATGTCCATCATCCATCCATCAGTCCATCTGTCCATCATTTCATCAACACTTTCCTTTAAAAAATATCTTTACTGCAAGGTGGAATTTCATCAAACTTCACAGGAATGATCCTTGGGTGGTCCTCTTTCAAAGTTGTTCAAGGATTTCCTTTGCATGCAGATTTCTAGTTGCCTTGGCAACCAAAAAGAAAATTTAAAAAAAATCTTCTTGTAAGCAAACTTCTGGCTCGGTTTAAAAAATAAAAAAGTTTTTTTAAATTATTTTGATCTATTGAAAACATGGCTGCCATGGGGTGGGCCAGTTTTTCCTATGTATATAATGAGAAAACTTTAAAAAAATCTTAACGCCAACAACTTTTGAGCCAATGAGAAAATTTGGCACAAATGGCCCTTGTGTGATCCTCTACAAAGGTTATTCATTTATTTTGATCCAGTGCCCTTGATAAGCTTTTGGGTCAATTGGTTATTTACGCAACATGGTTATCCTCAATTGCGTACTTGCAAAAACAATTGCGTACGTATTTTCATATTTTTTTACGCCACGTTTTTTTCTTCTGTGATTACAGGTTTTCTTATTGCATTAAGCCATCGGGAATGTGCTTGCATATTTATTCACTCCCATCGTCTGCCTTTCTAAAGTATCAAACTAGCGGATTTTATTGTACCTGAAGCAAATCTCATCCCCTTGTTGACATTCTAGCGTGTACACTTTGCAAAAAAATCACTTTCAACTTGATACTGGACTGGGCACCGATATTTTCATAAAACTGGAGTTATATCGAGTGCTCGCTGGTAAAAAAAAAATCAATACCCGACTGGCATTTGTTTATTACCCAAATGGAAACAAAATGGACCAAATGGTATGCAATGACATCGAATGTAATTGCATACCGATCGTTAGAATTGCTTTTCCGTACGCACACATTTCATTTTAATTGCTTTTTTGAGGATTTTAATTGCGTATTTACGCAAATACGCTGCTTATCTAGGGTGCTGTTGATCCATTGAAAAACATGTCCACCAGAGGTCAGGATAAGACCAGTTTTTCCTATGTGTCCATGTCTGTAGTTGCAGGCTCCTGGGTATCGAGGCATCAAAGTGACAGTAGAGAATTTAAGTAGCAGATACCATTCCTTTAGAAACAACATTAGATATATGTCTGATAAGTACCCATCTGAGAATTACTACTGTTAATTTGAAAATTTTCGCGAGGACTTTATTTTCGCGAAACTTCGCATATATGCGAAGTTTTCTGAAAATAAAACCCTCGCGAAATGGCGAAATCACTCTGTCGTTTATTGATATATGTAATTCTTGCCTTAGTCACAAATTTTTCACATCACTAAATGTCTTGATATTTGCGAAAAAAGGATTCTCACAAAAATTTCCGAATCTTCAGTAATTGTTGGTATGTTTTCTCTTATTATTCTAGGCTCCTGGGTATGGTGACATAAAAGTGACAGTAGAGAAAGTCGCAGATACTGTTCCACTCGAAACAACCTTCGATATATGTCTGAGAATAACTAATTGTTGGTAAGCTTAAATGTTATCTCAACTGCATATAGCTTTGCTAAGCTATCACAACCCCTCATTACTGAAAACATATTACGAAGTACTTGGATAAACATTTTTTTCTGATGGTTATCTCATGCATATTGATACAATTAAGTATGGAATGCTCCATTTTGAACTTTAAGGGATTGCATGCCTTTCAAAATTTCTATAAAATGGTGTATATCTTTCCGTGAAGGTTCTCTTTATCTTAGCAAACAGTGCAGACCTGATGAAATATGGCCTTGAGTGGTATTTCATCTGGGTCTTCACTGTTTGCCAGAGTATACCTGTTTAACGATATCCAGAATGAAATGGATTAAGGGACAGAAAAAAAACTTTTTTTTTATTCCAACAACCTGTGACTCCTTAACCCTTTCCTTCATGAATATTCATGATGGGCTCCACCCACTCTGAATAATTGTATAAATTAACTTTTTTGTTGGTACATAGAACAAAGAAATTACTTGTCAGGTCCACTAGTGTAGGATCAGATAAATCAATTTTCCATACGCAAACAGAGTAGATCCTGATCAGGCAGCTCTTACAAGAGCTGCCTGATCTGGGTCTGCTCTGTTTGCAAAAGCATTAAAAGGCATCTCTATGAGGTAAAGGGTTAAAATGATTAATAGACCATTAAAACTTTAGTGTGTCAATCTGGATGGAAGATTCCATCATAATACTAAGAGTTAGACTTATTGTTTATTACAATAGTACAGGTGTGTTGCTTAATGAGCAATGTAATTATTTATGCTAATTGGATGTATTTGCTAAGTCATTCCTTTACATCTTAGCACTGATAGTGACGTTAGTGATGTCAGAGCAAGCGAATAGCATTCAGTGCAAACCCTGATCAGACTGCTCCTTTGGGAACAGTCTGATCTGGGTTCATGCTTTATGTTAATTCAACTAATACTAAGACGATGTGTGACCCTACCTATAAGAATCCACAAAAATGTTTTTAATATTTGAACTGCTCATTCCATTAGCCTTTCTGGATATGTCAGCATGGGCATTTGTGCATATTCAACTAGACTTCAGTCGATGGTACACAATCGCAAATACCCGCTTTTGAGCTAATCAAAGCATCTGCAAAGTTTGAAGTTGCTACGTTCAACCGTTTAAGAGATGCATTTACAAGAAAGTTCATTATTTCACTTTTGACATTGACCTTAGGTCAAGGACAAACACAAAACATAGCCCAGTATCCTCTACATCATATGACCTATGCACCTACAAAGTTTGAAGCTGCTATGCCCAACAGTTTAGGAGGAAATGCATTTACAAGATATTTGAATTGACCTTGACCAAGGTCAAGGTCACATGAAGCATTGAAGCGTTTCATGTGACCTATGTACCTGCAAAGTTTAAAGTTGCTACGTCCAATGGTTAAGGAGATGCATTACCAAGAAAATACATTATTTGATCTTGAACCCAAGGTCAAGGGGGTCAAGGTCACACAAAATATTGTCCAGTACCCTCGACTTCATGTGACCTATGCACCAGCAAAGTTTGATGTTGCTACATCCCATGGTAAAGGAGAAGATGCATTTACAAGAAAATACATTAATTGACCTTGACCTTGGGGACAAGGTCACACAAAATGTTGCCCAGTACCCTCGACATCATGTGACCTATGCACTAGTAAAGTTTGAAATTGCTAAATCTCATGGTTAAAGAGAAGATGCATTTACAAGAAAATACATTATTTGACCTTGAACTTCGGGTCAAGGTCACACGAAATGTTGCCCAGTGCCCTCTACATCATGTGACCTATGCAGCTACATAGTTTGAAGTTACTGCGTCAAAAGGTTTAGGAGGAGAAACATTTACAGAAAAAATTCAACATTTGACCTTGACCTTAGGGTCAAGGTCACACAAAATGTTGCCCAGTATCCTCTACATCATGTGACCTACCAAGCTACAAAGTTTGAAGTTGCTACGTCTAACCATTTAGGAGGAGATACATTTACAAGAAAATACATTATTTGACCTTGACCTTGAAGGTCACATGAAATGTTGCCCAGTAGCCTCTAGATCATGTGACCTTTTCAACTACAAAGTTTGAAGTTGCTACCTCTAATGGTTTAGGAGGAGATACATTTACAAGAAATGTGACGGACGGACGTACCGACGGACGACGGACAGACTTTGGCATGAAATCAATATACCCTTTTTTTTCCAAAGGAAAAAGATGGCATATTAACTTCTAAAATCTCTTGTGCTGGGTCAGTTAATGCCATTGTGCATCTCTCTGATTCGAATACAGATAGGGTAATTTAGATGTTTTTTCTCTGGTAGCAAATGAATACTGATGGACTTTAAAAATGTAAAACTAACTTCCTTTTACATCTTTCAAAATATAGTTGAATGTAAACTTCCTTAGCTTCAATGATATCAGCATGAGTTGGTTTCTTGAGCCAACACTTTAGTTTCAATTGTACAACTATAGTTGTGATGTTTCAGTTTCTTATGTATTAAAGACTGAAGCATTTCTGAGACAACAGAAATTTTTAGTCAGGCCAAATAAAAAAATACCTGTGTTTAGGGAACCCGACCCTACCTAAATTTACTGATGGAAACAAAAATTTATTTCAGGTTTTCTTGAAAAACTGCCCTTCAAAATGCAAAAAATAATGTTTTTTTCCAGAGAAAAAAAATATAAATAAAATGTGTGCCTACCCTACTAAAAATTTTCCGACCTTTTACATGAAACACACTGATTTTTTTTATTTGACCTCATTAAATAAAAGCACACAAACAGAAAAATGCCAAATAATCCCCTATCTCATAAAATTAAATAATTTTGCTTTATATTCATTTTAATTGGCCAAGATTTTCATGTGTTACTAAAAAATGAACACTCTTTAACATACAATCAAAATGATTGTCTTCCATTCTCTTTTGAGACATAAATTAAAGGAAATGTGTTATCCAATTTTTGAGTTTTTAAAGTCCATCAGTATAGCATATATGTAAATAATTAAGCAGAATAAACAGCCAACAAAGGCTCTGTAAATAAGTACTGAAAGTATGGGCAGTCAAGTTTTAAAGTGGCCATTATTTCCATTAGGCATACTGTAGTCACCCTTAGTATTTGGGCAGATTGACCTGATCAAACAGGAGAAGGAACAGTCTGATCGGGGATTACATTTTTTACCATTCCAAATATTACACATCTCATGCTTAGTTAATCAGAGCTGACTGAAGTTTCTTTTATTTCTGTAAATGTTCTAAATTTGAACACTAGTAGCCTGCTTAAAAGGCCGAGACAAACAATGCTGTCCAAGATCAGACTGCTTCTGAAGAAGCAGTCTGATCAGGGTCTTCCATGTTTGCTATATTGACAAGCATTTTGTGAATTCCTGCCCTGATAACCAACATTTTATATGAGAACAGAAAGAGAAAATTGTTTGAAATTTTAGGACGTTTACCATATATTTTTCAGTGAAAGAAGTATGGACCTGACTCTAGTCTTACAAAATGACATGAATTCTGGTCTATTGTGGTGTGGTCTGTCGGGTAAACAGTTAGGCAGTTTACCACAGAATGAAAGCTTGGATCTTAACCTAACTATGATAACAACCATTCCGGGATTACAGGCAAGTATATGTACCTGTCTGGTAAACAGTTAGGCAATTTACCACAGAATGAAAGCTTTGAGGATTACAGGCAAGTATATGTACAGTTGTGCACTAGTCATTTATAACCACAGCCCCTGTAGGTATGGGGCTAGCAGGTAGTACATAGTAGGGCTTAGGTATTTCCAGGGCTTTGGATCATTATGCCAAACCAGCTGGGGTAATTTCTTTTCTGATTTGAACCACAAAATGTTCTTGCTGTGCTGGGTTACTCCAAGAATATGCAACATCCAAACTCAATATCTTATTCTTTTACCTGGTCCCTTTGGCTGTTTGGTGCATTTGGTGATAAATATAGCTTGTGACAGAATTAAAAGATTAACAGGGTCCTTTTAGTTCACAATGAATACCTTACCAGTTGAATCATTTTATCTTGCACGTTTATTTTT
Organism: Loripinus fragilis; assembly: GCA_964019695.1. Taxonomy (NCBI): domain Eukaryota; kingdom Metazoa; phylum Mollusca; class Bivalvia; order Lucinida; family Lucinidae; genus Loripinus; species Loripinus fragilis. The sequence continues at coordinate 27,139,082 of OZ026518.1, forward strand.
CAGGACCGGGCTCAATTTTGATCTGGGTTGTAGCAGATTGCATGGTTTATAAAGGCTTGTATTTCAGACTCACTTGCTATTAATGTTACTTTCTCCTCTAACTCTTTTAGGACCGGAAACCCCTAAGTGGTTACTTTTGCAAACAGTGAAGACCCAGATGAAATGCCGCACAGTTCATCTGGGTTTGCACTGTTTGCTTAGACAAAAACGATCTTCAGAGAAAGAAACATAATATTTTTTGGAAATTATAACCTGTTAGCCCTCAAAATATACAATGGACCATCCTGACTTAACTGTATCAAACTTTATGTGATATTCTACTGGCCCGTAAAGCGTTAAATATATATGTAACTCACTGACAGATTTGTGATTCTCTGGGAGCTTTTAAATAAGGTCACACTTATTCTCTTTTTCAGACAATTTCTGGTCTACGACTAACAGACAACTTCCTTAAAAGAACCTATGAACACGATGAGCTAGCACAAGTGTTTGTCTACAATGATTCAACGTGATCATTAGCTGTGATGGCAAATCTAGTGATAATAACTTGTTGCTTGCTGGGTAAACTTTCATGCTTTTGTTGTCGTCTGCTGACTTTTTCAAAAAAATATTTCAGGAACATTTCCAGAGTGATGTCAAATTATTTGGATCTAGATCAGGACTGACATTCTGATGGTTCTGATCTGGGTCCAAACCGTTTGCAAAAGTTATCTGCAGATGGCAAAAGTTACCGCTAGCTATGAAAGAGTTAATTGAAAGCCTTCTTACATATTGGTCCACAATTACCAGTTCAGTAGATGAATATTTTGATCATGTCATACTGAATAGTTGTATGTACAGTAAAACCTGTGTAAAACGGCAACTCTCAAAAAGATCAAAAATTGGTTTTCAAGACTAATTATAGCTTAATGCAGGTCAAAAGTATTGCAGAATGCTCAAAGGGGAGCATTCTGCAATGCTTTCCACCTTCATTAAGCTACCATTTGTCATAAAGATCTATTTTAGAGTGGCTGTTTTACACAGGTTTTACTGTACTTCACTCCTCCCTAATTTTTATCCTGTTAATATGCTGCATTCCATTTGTAAGCCTGAATCTTCAATCAGAGTGGAAAACGGTGTGGCTGATCAGATGGCTTAGTCAGAAGCTAGCTGATCAGGATCTACGATGTTTTCAAAACACGATAAGTCTGGTTTCAATTTGTATGCTGGATAATTTTGCATGTTTTTTTGTCCTCTGCGGATTTTTGAAATTAACTTTTACTAAAGAAAACTTTCAGAAATACCACCTGAGTACCAAACAGGTTGGATTCAAATCAGGGTATGCATTGTATTTGCCCCAATCTGGATCTAAATTGTTTGCAAAGGCTGTCAGCAGACGACAAAAGTGGCCACTAGTGGGGAAAGAGTTAAGAATTGAGAAGTCTCATGCAACAATCTAAGTTTTATGGTTTTATCCTGTTGTAAAGGTATCCTTGATCATTCTGCTCCTTATGTTGTTTTTGTTTAACTCTTTCCTTGCAAATGGCGACTATTGTTGTCGGCTGATAACTTTTGCAAACAGTTTCGACACAGATCAGGACTGAGAGAATGTCTGTCCTGGTCTGGATCCAAACCATTTGACACTTTGATATTGGTCCTCAATTTTTTTAAAAAAAAGCTAATATTGAAAAAAGTCAGCAAAGGACAAAAAAAGCATTAAAAATTACACAGCGTGCATATAATTAAATTTCCACTCAAACATTCCATTCACCTGTATACTAGTCATGTTTGGAAAATGTATTCTCAGAATTTATTGGACTCTTTACCCAAATTATGTTAAATAACTCAAGAACCAACTACGGTAGGTACTGTACTGCCAGCCAAGAGTGACAGTGATGTCATGTTTTGTTTACAAAGTTATCAGAAATTTATAATCGATAGAATCCTATCCATAGGATAGGATTAATACACAAGTGATATATCGATTCACGTTAGCTCAAGTGGAGTGTACAAGTTAATGTTTTACTTAACAATTAAAAACAAAATATTACGCCACTGTCTCTCTTGGTTAGCACTTCAAGTGTACAAGTTAATGTTTTACTTAACAATTGAAAACAAAATATTACGCCACTGTCTCTCTTGGTTAGCACGACAGTAGCACATCTATTTTTCAACCTCTGTAGGGGCTATAACAGTATGTACAAGAACATAGGCCCAGATAAGGATAGTTTGTGCACCTAAAATTGAATTTATTGCCCAACCCATCAATTTAAACATGTGCTTTGGGTGCTCAAAAGAACTGTCTCATTGAGACGGTTCTTTTGAGTACCCACAAAATATGTTTTGGATGAGAAATAAAATAATTTTTCAGTATGCACTCTTATCTGGGGGCCTGCAAGAAACACCTTTTAATGCTGACTTAGAGCTCATTGCACTGCTAGATGACCTATTTTCTGCTGTCAAATCCAAATGTAATGCAAGATTTCCTTTTGAGCACTTAGAATCATTGTTATGCAGACATTGTAATTGAGGACATCAGTCTTGTGCGGAATAATTACTGTCAGAACTGACAGAAAAAAAATGCGGATCCAAGAATTTTTAACCCATATTGCAAAAACTTATGCTCTGCAGCAGACCTCATTTTCAAACGTTGTTGCAATTTTAATTGTTGGCATGCTAGGTAATTTTGCAAGTCTTTTGTTGGATGCCAATTTTTATTCAAAAGTAAGGTTTTCGAGACAATACATCTTCAAAATATGGCCCCTTTGGCCAAATGGGCCCTGTCCCGGGGGTCACCTGTTTTACATTTGCTTATAAAGGGAAAAGATCTTCTCGTCTGAAACCACAAGGCATAGAATAGAGCCTTTATATTTGATATATAGCATCACCCAGTGGACCTTTACCAAGTTTGTTCAAATTAGGCCCCTTGGGCCCTGGAGGGTCACATCTTTTACATTGGCTTGTAAAGAGAAAACATTAAAAAAATTCTTGTCTGAAACCACAAGGCCTAGAACCTTGATATTTGGTATGAAACATAACCTAGTGGACCTCTACCAAGTTTGTTTAAATTACTCCCCTGGGGCCAAAAATGGCCTGTCCCAGGGGTCACATGTTTTACGTAGGCTTATATTGGGAAAACACAAAAAAATCTTCTTGCTTAACCTCATTTTCATGTTGAGTCTTATTGAGAGTGTTGTCAGATCCATCATCAAATCTGGTTGGTGGGCTAGATAATGCTTTTCCCTGACCTTATGAACAGCCATTCTCAGGTGAGCGACCCAGGGTCCTTGGGCCCTCTTGTTTCAAAATTAACCTTTTCAAAATTCTTTAATGAACACTATCAGAATGTCAAACTGTTTGGAGTCAGATTAAGATCAACATTCTGTTGGTCATGATCTGGTTCCAAACTGTTTGCAAAGGTTATCAGCAGTTGACAAAAGTCGCAACTGGCATGGAAAGAGTTAGCTGTATTTGAGTGGGTGAAACACAATCTGGCAGTTGTGTAGTTTGGGACCTTTTGGTCATAAAACAATCTTTTGTCTATTGTTTTTATGTGGTTGAGTCATCTTCACTTAACTCTTTCCTTGTTAGTGTTGACTTTTGTCGTCTGCTGACAACCTTTGCAAACAGTTTGTATCCAGATCAGGACTGACATAATGTCGGTCCTGATCTGGATCCAAACAGTTTGACACTCTGATAGTTTTCCTGAGATCATTTTTAAAAAAGTTAATTTTGAAAAAAGTCAGCAGACGACAACAAAAGCATGAAAAATTACCCATCATGCAAAGAGTCAACCCTTTCCCTGCCAGTGGCGACTTTTGTCATTGCTCTCTCATCTGCTTATGTTCTTAGGTAGCCTATATTGCAAAACAATATGGATCCAGATCAGACTGCTGTCAAGGGAGCAGTCTGATCGTGGTACATAGTGTTAGCTTCCTTGTTAAAGTCTAGTCTGAGGTGTTCTGGGACCTAAAACAACAAACCAAACTAAACTAGCTTGAAGTGCACTTTAATATATGCAGCAGATTTTGAAAATAACGAATTCAGAAATACCATGAGAGAGTCAAACAGTTTGGATCCAGATCAGGTCCGACATTTTGTCGGACCTGATCTGGGTCCAAACTGTTTGCAAAGGTTATCAACAGACGACACCGGTAGGTAAAGAGCTTATTTATGTGTTCTATCTTATTGCTATGATTAATGACACAGTAATGATCTTAAGACTGCTGAATATGACATTAGCAGATGACAAAAACTGTCCCCTAATGAATGAGGGTTGTTCAAATCTTTCACCTTAAAAGTGCTGCTCAGGATTTCCAGAAATGGGGAAAGCAGAGATTGTCCAGCCCACTGATGAGAAAAGAATATATTTTACATTTCACATGCAAAAATATAACTTTTGAAATACTACTATTTCTCAATAAACCCACTGATTTGTATATGGGTCTCGCTGCAAGAAAACCTAACTTTGCTCAGGCCTTCAGATAAGAGTGTGTAATTGAAAATTAGTTTTCTTATTTCTCAACCAAAACATATGTTGTGGGTACTCAAAAGAACCGTCTCAATGAGACGGTTCTTTTGAGCACCAAAACATGTTCAATTGATGGGTAAGAAAATAATTAGTTTTACATCCAAAAAATGTGCTTGACTGGACCTATGCTGCATGCGAATGATCTAAATAGGTGGAGATCAAACTTCAAATTCTTCTTTTAATTTATTTATTTCCCAACTAGTTTAGGTTTAACAACCTTTCTCAAGGGACATATATATTTTTATTTTTTTTTACCTTTTTACGCTACCGTGCAGTCTGATCAGCATCATTGTTTTTCACTCTCTGGAAAGTATAATAGCTAAACTAGCTACATGCAAAGTTTCAGTAATCTGGCTAGTCTATGTATCTGAGCAGACTGGTTAGAGTCATACTTAGTTGAAAGCACAGAAGATTTGTTGTTGGTGCTCATTGAAAGTGTGTCTATGATGCCCTTTAAATGAGCAGCACAAAAAGTATTTTGATTGAAAAATTGCAATCCCTTTATAACACACTTCATTATAACATGGATTTGGATATAGCGCGGTTACGGTGTGGCTCCCATTTGTTTACCATGAAATTTTACAAAGGAATTGTAGGAAAATGACCATTTTATGGTCATTTTCTTATAATTGCTTTGTAAAATTGTCCCTTTATAACTCAGTTCACCCCTAACACAGCCCATTCCTATAGACTGCAAATATAGCATAGTAAAGGGACTTCACCGTATTGTTATATTGGAGGAGAAATAAGTTATATCGTGGACTATGCCCTTAACCTTGCAAAAAAAAAGCACATAAAAAGAGAAATAAATCCCACATGATTAATCTGTCATGTGCAACACAGGTTCAGAGTATTTTTATTCTAAAACCTGTGTCAAAAAATGTGCTATATCCGTTCTCTATTTATAACACAACACGTTCAATTGCATGATTTTCATTTATCACCCTGATCACAGTAGATATGAAAGCAGGGTGGATCCTGATCAGCTAGTTAATCCAGCTGATCTGGATCTGCACAGCATACTAGTGGATATATCTTGGTTCATTATAACTGGTTAAACAGTGTCAGTAATTAAGGACATGTAATTAACCCTTAAAGCATCAATCATGACTGCAGCAGATGACAAATTTTGCCACATCTTTCCTCATTTTCGAAAAAAAAAAGGTTTGACATTTCAAGAGAATCGTCTGCCAACAGACAATTCTCATGAATTATCATGCCTTATTTGTTATTTTTGAAAAAGCGGCAAAATTTGAAATTGTCGTCCGCTGCAAATTATAGGTGGCGCTTTATGGGTTAAGGACAGGTAATTGTAATGGGCAAGGTGCAATAACCATATAATTGTTGTTATTATCATTTCGTACTACGTGCTTAAATGATGTCATATTATAATGTATGAGAGAGAAAGAATATATGGGTCCGGTGGTTACTGACCATAATTTCGGGCAGGATATTAATTTCATTTTCATAATTGAATAGCAAATAATTTTCTGAATTTACAGGACAATCCCTTTATCATGGGTGAAAGTTCAGAATTATTCCCGAATTCAGGATTTTGAGGCTGACTTTCCATAGAAAGTCAGCCTCAAAATGCTGAATTCTGCAGGAAATAATAGCTTTCGTGATTTAGTTTCAGTTTATATAAAGGTATTTGACCATTAACTTTGGAATTTTTGATAATTTGGAGGCATACAGCAAGTTTTAAATTTTGATTTTCTAAAGTTCAGGATTTTGGAAATTTTGAACTTTCATCCATGCTTTATAACACACATTATGATAACACAGATTTGATAGGGAGCGCAGTGGCTCAGTGGTAGAGTGCTTGTCTCGAGATCGAGGGGTTGCCGGTTTGAGCCTCACTGGCGTCACTGCATTGTGTCCTTGAGCAAGACACAATAATCCTTGCTTAGTACTGGTTGAACCCAGGAAGACCCGTCCCGACTTTACTGAAAAATTGTTGACTGGGACGTAAAGAAGAAATCAAACAAACACAGATTTGGATATAACAACGTCATGTTGTGGCTCCCAAATTTTTTTTACCATGGAATTTTACAAAGGAATTATTGGAAAATGGTCATTTTCTATAATTCCTTTGTAAAATTGTCCCTCTATAAGATGATTCCTTTATAACATAGTCCATTCCTGTGGACCCCAAACATAGCGTATAGGGATTGTATGAGGAAGCATACACAATTGTACAATTCATTGATAATTTAATATGTTTACCTGCATTAGGCAAGCACCTGTCCTAAGTGAGCAGATTTTGCAAAATCTGCTTACCGTCCTAGAGGTGCTTCCTTGAGGAATGTTTGAGCCAGTGTATATGGGATTTAATGCACATGTGTAATCTTTGTTTAAATGTGCGTACACAGCTATCCAGTAGATATCTAATAGTTGATCTTAATCTTCATTAAGAAACAAACTTTGTATGTATATAGTGAATGTTTTAACGAGACTGGGTGTTTGAAGCTTGGCTGCTTGTCAATGTAATATATCCCATGTCTAATGATAGCTATTTCTTGTTGGAAGATGTAAGAATGTCACATTGTCTTAGTGACGATTTTTGAAAATTTAAGGGTTGTGTCCCGTAATTGCTTTATTACTAGTGAAAAGTTTGTAAAAAGTTAATATACATGTGCAGTAAAATCTTTGTAAATGACCACTCAAAATAGACAAAATAAAGATCTTAATGACAAATGGTAGCTTAATGAAGGTTGAAAGTATTACAGGATGCTCCCATTCTGCAATACTTTTGACCTGCATTAAGCGATAATTGGTCTTGAAAACCAATTTTCGGTCTTTTTGAGAGTGGCCGTTTTGCAAAGGTTTTACTGTATATGATATTAGACATCTCTGAGTCAACACTATTAGCTGGTACTCTTTCAATAGCTTGTTTCAGACATTTTAGATGGATATTTAAGGTTAATCAGTTTATAGCCATCTTTGATACACAAGAATAACATGAAAAAAGTACAAAAAATATTGGTGAAAAAATGGATCCAGCCTAGATATCTATAATAGTCTGATGTTAACTACAGCCTCTTATCAGCATTGTAGTGTTGGCTGATTTTGAACTTCATAGACTGTGTATGGGCCTTGATGGGAGAAAACCTGTCTTTAGGGGGTTGTGAACAACACAGTCGCAGACCAGCCTGAGCATCGGCGCAGTCTGATCATCACCTTTGTTATTCCCTATTTGGAAAGTATCATATGTAAAGTTGCTACAGGTGAAAATTGAATTTTCTAGCTAGTCTCTGTAGCTGAGGAGACTGGTTATAAACTCGCTTTGTGGGAAACCCGGAAGACAGGTTTTCTCACGACGAGACCCATATGAGGCAGCTCATGAGAATTTGGTACTTATTGCACATGGGGGTAGTGAAGGTTCAGATAAGCCTGCACCTTTGTGCAGTCAAACCAGATTGAGCCTTGGCTTCTTGTACACACAAAGAAAGGATGTAGATAAGGACTCAATACATAAATGATTTAGGCATATATGATAAGTACCAGAATTTCATAAACATGGTCTCTATTTAACCACATACTTCCAATACAGTAAAACCTGTGTAAAATGGCCACTCTCAAAAAGACTGAAATTGGTTTTCAAGACCAATTATGGCTTAATGCATGTCAAAAGTATTGCAGAATGCTCCAAGAGGGCATTCTGCAATACTTTAGACCTTCATTAAGCTACCATTTGTCGTTAACCTTTGTTTTGTCCATTTTTGACTGGCTGCTTAAGACAGGTTTTACTGTAGTCACCATGAAAATGACTGAATGATCTATTTAACCTGTGCATGCCTAATGGAACTTCCCACCCTTATCCATTGGACAAATCCATTTGTAATTTAAGGGTTGTTTGGTAGTAACTACAATTTCATTCATATATAAGCAAACAGTCCAGAAACAGATCACACACCATATTTCTGATCTGGTTCTGCACTGTTTGCAGATGTCTCTTAAAATGGAAGCTAGGCTTATATGAGTTAACCATAGACTGCAATTCTTACCATTCTAAGAGAACAGCATGGTAATAGAGCAGATTGCATTGTTCTATATTTGGATAGCAATCTGTGTCTCTTTATAGCTCTCCTGAGCCGAAGACTCAGGTTGAGCTATTGTGATTGGTCTTTGTCCGTCGTGTGTTCCATCATTGGTCGTCCGTAAACTTTTTCTTTAAAAGACATCTCCTTAACCACTGGTCCAAATTTAAAGTAATTTCGCATGAATCTTCCATATAATGACCTCTACCAAATTTGCATAAATGGTTCCGCTGCCAAACATTAGGGCAGCCAGAGCTCTAGATAAGAAATCATTTAAACTACATCTCCCGAACTACTGGTCCAAATTCAAAATAAATTCACAGAATTGTTCCTCATGATGCCCTCTACCAAATTTGCACAAATGGTTTTGCTCCACCAAACAAAGGGGGCACCAGAGCTCTAGATAAGAAATATCTTTAAATGACCACTGGTCTAAATTTAAAAAAGAATTGTTCCTCTTGATGCCTTCTACTAAAATTGCACAAATGGTTCTGCTCGGCTGAAAAAAGGGCTGCCAAAGCTATAGATTAGAAATGTCTTTAAACCTCATCTCCTGAACCACTGGTCCAAATTTACAATAATTTCACAGAATTGTTCCTCGTGCCCTCTACAAAATTGCACAAACGGTTTCCCTCTGCCAAACAAAGGAGCTGCCAGAGCTCTAAAAAATTTCCTTATATCGCACTGAACTACTGGTCCATATTCAAAATAACTTCATAGACTTGTTCCTCATAATGCCCTCTACCATAATTGCACAAATGGTTTCCACACCGGCAATCAAAGGGGCTCTCAATGAGAAATTTCTTTAAACAACATCTCCTGAATCGCTTGTCCAAATTCCAAATAATTTCACAGAATTGTTCCTCATGACACTTTCTTCCAAAATTGCACAAATGGTTTTGCTCCTCTGAACATAAGGGCCAACAGAGCTCTAGATAAGAAATGTCTTTAAACGACATCTCCTCCTGTACCACTGGTCCAAATTCAAAATAATTTCACAGAATTGTTCCTCATGATGTGCTCTGCCAAATTGATCAGACTGTCAGCTCTGCTGAACAACGGCCACCGGAGCTAAAAATAAAAATATCTTTAAATGACATCTTTAGCCACAGGTCAATACATCAACTCTTCATGTGCCAGGATTCAGGTGAGCGATCCAGGGCCCTATGGCCCTCTTGTTGTTATATTTCTTTACCCTTTGTCAATTGCTTTGTAAGTTTATAATAACAAGTAAATATGCAGTAAAGTTATGCCTGATAGAGTTTTTTTTTTGCATCCATGCACACATGTCCATGTCCTTTACATACATAATTAACCCTTAAATCACCACCTACAATTTGCAGCAGACAGCAATTTCAAATTTTGCTCCTTTTTAAACTTTGATATTTCATGAGATTCGTCTGCTGGCAGACGATTCTCTTGAAATATCATCCTTAATTTTTCGAAAATTGGGAAAGATGTAGCAAAATTTGTCGTCTGCTGCAGTCGTGATTGGCGCTTTAAGGGTTGAGAAAAATCTCAACAAGGCCTTCTCAGGGTTTTGGGGGTTCAGGGGGAAAAGGTATTTATTTCAGGGGAACAAGAGAACAAAGGCCAACTCTTGAGGGGCTTTTGGGAACAGACACTATTGAGAAACATGGAACAAGATTTTTTTTTCTACTTTTGGGGAACAGGATTCAAGCCAATTTATTTCAGAGGAACAAGGGAACAGGTACCATCACGGGAGTTCTATCTCAACATGGTGACCTTTTTCTTATTTCTGCTAAAACATTGGTTTTTATGAGTGCCCACAAGACCAGTAGGGCCTGAGAAGTGCAGTGTCTCAGCAGGGTTCGAGCTGGGCCCTGACATTAGCTCCCTCTAGGAAAATTAGGGAGAAATGACAGTCAGATAAGGAGAAGTTATAGCACAAAATTACAGCATTTTCTGTCAGTTTAGAAGCAAATTAGCCATTACACATACTATTGCCATTAAATGGAAGGAGAAATAGTAGATTGTCACCACGGCTTGCATTTGTGTGGTGACAGAATGAAAATGAGTCTCCTCAATTTTTTTTAGAGAGACTCCCACTTCTCCCTGGGTCCCATTTTGGGCGAAATTTTTGCCCCTAGGGCGACTATTTTGCCCTAGTCGCCCCTAGCTTATTCCCAGGCCTCAGTGGTAGAGTGTTAGACTTGAGGTCGAAGGGTGCCAGGTTCAAAACTCACCGTAGGCACTGCATTGTGTCCTTAAGCAAGACACATTATCCTCTGCTTAGTACTGGTTGAAGACAGGAAATCGTCCCAACATGACTGAAAAATTGTTGACTGACATAGATAATAAACACAAACAGAATCAGTAGGATCTCATTACAAGCATAGGCATCACTTCAAGAAGTCTGCCTGAATTAGATATGTCTTAACTTTTTGCCTACTATTATCGTCTGCTGTAGTTTTTACAAACAGTTTGCAACCAGATCAGAATGTTGGGCCTGATCTGATGGTATTTTTTGAAAGAATATTTAAAAAATCACATACCCGGCTGGAATAGCTCCCATTACGCAGTTACGTATGTGCGTAATAAAATATAGTAACATTCAAGGGGTCACACAATGTGGTAAAAGTGATTTATCATACCACAAGGAACTGCTCTTAAAGGAAAGAACTCGCTCCCTCTGGGAGCAAATTCTTTCCTTTAAGAGAAGTTAGTTCCCAATTTGAAAAGGGACGTTATTGAAGAGAATCACTGCTTGATCCAGTAGTCTCCCTTTGATGTGCATAACTTTTTCAGCATTCTGGCTACGCTAAAGCATGAAAAATTACCCAAGAGGCAGAGTTATTTTTCAGATAACAATCATCTGCTATTGGAACTCCACGTAAAAGCCTGAAGCTGTGTCTTTTACCACTCGGCTCGGATCCAATTAACACGGTTTATACTGGGTCCGAGCACTCGGTGAGCTTAACAGGCACATGACGTCAAAACAATGTCGTATCGACGTCGATGCAACGACGTGACGTCGCATCAACGTTGATACAACATTCTTATAAGTCTGCGTGCCTACTGGGAGGAGACGCTGCTTTTTAGCTCAGCATGTCCACTTGAGTGTGAGCACAACGCACTGTACATGTTTGTTCAAGCATCTTGCATCACTGCATGCCTGGGGCCGCCCTGCAATACTGGGAGCTATGTGATGATCCGGTGAGTCTTGATTTGTGATCAGACCAGGTTATCATACAAACTGCAAGGGTTAAGGTTTGTCAGCAAAACAGAAAACAGCTGGCACGTTGCGGCTGTATATAAAAAAAGTCAGGACCCCCTCACCCCTGACGGAATTTTCTGGATCCGCGCCTGGCATCGCTGAGTTATCCAGCAGGGCTAGAGGTATAATTTGGACAAGAGGTCTCAACAACCATGCTTTGTGTGTACTAGCAGCGAAGACTCTTGCGAGTTGCAGCCTTCATTGATGCGATGAATAACAAAACCTAATGTAGGAAAATGGGGAAAACAGAAAACTGCATTACATCATTATGTGGTAACAATCCAAATCTTAATCTTGCCTTTTCATGACAGTTATATCATCAAATAAAAGCAAGCACTTTGGCAACTTCTTTTTTTCCGGTTGTGAATAAAATATGAGGCACTATTTTTAATCGTAATGTTATTGGTGTGTGCCTCTTACGTATACGAGGGGTAATGAAAAAGTTCTCAAAGTCAAACACGCTTGAGGGCCTTGTATTGTCACCTGCAGACTGAATCATTGAATCCTGAAGTGACATAGGTTCTCAGTAAACATGACTGCATAATGTTATTACCTTTTAGCCCCAAAGCGCCAATCACAACAAGTGGTCTGCTGAAATGTTTGAGAAGTCTCTTTAACATACTGGCGCTTTAATCTTGGAAATAATTAAAAATGCAACATTTTTTTACAAAACTATTATTCTAAGTTTCCTTTGTCCGCTGTGGCAAGGTCAAATTTGATACTTTACCACATGAGAAAATCTCGAATCTCGGAAAGATGATTTTCTATATACTCTCGAAGCAAGTCATTATAGAATCTGATGCTATATGTAGATATATTAACCTAATGAGATATTGACTATCAATAAGTACAAACAGCCATTGACCTTGCAATATGCCTCTACTTCCATTAGCCAGCGATTATGGTCACTGCATTAGCATATTCAACAAATGCGTAAAATCACATAATTAATGGAAGTCAAATTTCATAGTATCCATGGGGTGGGTTTAGTAATGTATGAATGAATGGATGAATGGTAGCATCATCAGCAAAGAAATCAGAATAACAATAATTCAGGAAAAGAGGCAGATCGTTAATGAATAATAAAAATAATATGGGACCTAATATAGATCCTTGAGGAACGCCAGCATTAACTGTTCTTAAACCTCATAATTGATAACCACGATGTTAAACATGTGTCTCAACAAAAACTACTGGGCTTACATATTGATGACAAATTATCTTTTACAACCCACATTGATAAACTATGTTCTGCGATTTCATCGAAAATATCACTTCTACGGAAACTGTCAACATATGTAAGTATTGAGGTCCAAAAGAAATTTTATCAGGGATATATACAACCACTTATTGACTACGGATCCATTACATGGGGAGGAACATCTTTAGTTAACCTAGAAAGAGTATTAAAACTACAAAAACGGGCAGCCCGCGTAATATTAAATGCAGACTTCTATACTCCTTCAAAAGATATGTTCGATCTTCTGAAATGGATGCCAATACACAAGCGTTTACTCTATAACAAGGCTACTCTAACGTATAAAGCTCTAAACGGTCTTACCCCTGAATATATCACAAATATGCTGACACCAAATTCTCAGGTTCATGATCGAACACTTAGATCATCGGTCAACGGCACATTAATGGTACCAAGGTCGCGTACCTCTTTGTACGATAAATCATTCTCAGTTTCAGCACCAAAATACTGGAATTCACTTCCTACTTATATCAAAAATGCACCTTCTCTGTCTAGCTTTCAGACACATTTAAAAGATAAACTTATGCATTTTACTTAACAAGTATAAGATGCTTCTGATAGAAATTACTTTAAATTTAAGTTTTCCCAAAAATGTACTAAGTTTTATGCGCCAATCAGTAACCTTCGCCAGATCTTACCTGAATCAGGGTAATATCATATTGGGATGAATTTGTCTATCGAACACTGAAAGGTTATGTCTGCATTAGGCATGTTGTTTTATTTATTTGATGTTTGTATACATGTATTTATTTCATGTCTTTTATGGAGGGCCACATGGTAGAATAGCCGATAGGCTAAATGTGTTTCGCCTCTGAAAACATTGTTAATAATAATAATAATAATAATAATAATAGTAAAGTTTGGACTTGACTGTTGCTTATATGTGGAAAATCTTTAGCAGGTGATTTTTGATGGTCGCAGGATCATTTAGATTGTGACAATAAATAAGTGTCTAGGTACAGCAAATTTTGACCTCTGATCTTTCAGTGACGATATGTATTTAACTACTAAAGAAACCTGACACATACAGTGTGTCATTTTTTTGGTAGTAAATGAATACGATGCAAACTTGTCTTTCCATTGCGTAAAGTTGAACAAAGGTAGACGAAGGTGCACTGAGATTATTTGAAAAGATGACATTTCAGACGCCAGCTATCAAAGCGTCACGTAACCCCTTAAATCAATTTTTGCAAGAACAAAGAAATCACGCAAGAATCACCAGAAACCGCTTAAGTGTGATTCTTTGTTATTTCATTGACATCATCTTGGCATTCAAATAAAGCATGCATGTATTGTTCAACCCAAAAACCTATTTTCACTTTCTTAACGTCAATTTTACGTTATCAGCGTTTTATGGGCTTTTTAAAAGCACTGCCACTTTTTCAACTTTTTTTTAAAATTATGTTTGATGTTTGGAATGCATTTTGACAATGCCTTCAGTCATTTTTAACTCCGTAGCTTCCGCCTACGCCCATTTATCGACGCCAAGCGTTACAATTACATGCTGATATGTGTATACTGCAAAGCTTGACATTTATACGCGATTAAAGTAAAGTGTAACCTATTGGAGACAGCACACACTAAACAGCGACATACGTTGACAAAGAAAAACGGTTATGTTCCATAGTTTACGTTGTTTCTTAATTGACGTTAAATTTGGTTCATTCCGCTTTTACCCTTTAACGTGACGCGAAACATAAGTTCTGATTCTTGAAAATGCATTCTCTTACAATGATTGGTTGACTCCAAGTCATTTTAGTTTCTAGAAACTGCTTAAAAATAGCAAGCGAGTATGATCATGAAATACCACAATCACAAACCTCAGACAACCCTTGGCACCGCGAGGAAGAGCCGCTCAACCTTCACGAGACACCAGGAAGACACATTAAGCAAAGCAATCAGCTCTCTCTTCCCCATCAAGATGGTTTCAATACTAGAATGGACATAAAGTAACGCACAACAAAACATAGAACAATTACAGACTCCTACCAAATGTCAAGCTGACCTGTGAATGTCAAGCTTACCTGACTCCTACAATGGGAGTAACAATAAACAAAAATTCAACAACAACAGAACCACCGCCTTAGAACGGACAGCAGCCTAAGCCACTGGGGGGGGGGGGGGGGGCTTAAATGTATTTTACTGGTACCAAATCTTCGCCCTATAATGTTCAGCTCGCATGGAGGCCATCTAACTAATGCATCCATTTAAACACTGGAAAAATACACTGCCGTTTAGAAAACGTCGAAAGCATAAATTAAAAGATCCATATCATACGTCACAGCAAAAATTGCAAATTTTTAGAATGCGCTTTTGTCTGCACTGGTATTGGCCTTGCATACATGAAAAAGTTTTAAAAAAAAATGTCTAGACATACACTCCCGAGGGAAAAATGATAAACCCTTATTTTTGACGTCTTGGCGTCATGTTTTGTATTTGTTAAATATATTTTTTGAAGAATACTTTCTAATGTCTTGATATCAAAATAAGCATATCGGCTTAGCACTATAATTTGTTATTTACGAGTTTGAAGCAAGTAAAAAGTGTCAGGTTTCTTTAGTAGTTAAGTATACCTTTCTGAAAACACGTCTACTTTAACTATACACGTGGAAAAAAGTTAAGGGACACTTGGAGCCCTAATTTTAATTCTTGAATATCCGAATTACCTGAGGGCTTGCAATTCTGGATTTTTGATAGGACACTTTGGAAAGCATTGCCAACTTACAGCTTTAATTGCTGTTGGCCACTGGATTTCTTTTTTTTGTGCTACGGAGGATACAATATGCCACACGTGAATAATCTTAATTTTCCTGAATGCACGTTTGCCTTTTAGTTTCTGCACACCATATAGGACAATTTCGGAAAGCAAAAACACCATAAAATGAAAGAACTGAGCATGTCTAATGAATAAATGCCTTTGGTTTTGAAAAAGAGTGTATCAGCTTTGAGTAACATAACCGTATACGATCTTCATTTTGCACTAGTTCCTGTGGAAACCAGTATTCTTAGATACTTTACAAAATAAACGAAATTCGAATATTTCTGCTGTGATTTTATGATAAGAATGTATGTTTTGCAAGTCCTGAATGGTCATATTCAAAATCTGGGTAAATCATAATAACCTGCAAAAGAAGGAAATGTGGCATAGAATCTTGCCATTGGTAAAGTATGCCCCCTCCTCCGACAAAAGGCCAGTAAAGTAAAGGATCAAAATCAAAGTTCGTCACACAGACTATAAGCTTTTAGCTTACGAAAAAAGAGTACAATCAGACTTCATCGAAGGAATTTATTGCAAGAACTATCAATAGGGTCCTAAAATCAGAAATTTAACTTCATTATCCAAAATGGCCGCTTCCAGCCACTGTAATTGCTTGATACTCATCATTTTCACTTTGAAGCAACTTTAGATAATACAGATGTTGATTATTTAAAAAGTTTTGTTAATACACTTTAAGAATGTTTGAAAATGTTAGTCCTTAGTTTAGCCTAGTAATACAAGAGGCGTTCCCTCTCAATTTTCCATGTGTATATTTGTCTGCTAGTGTCGTCTGCTGATAACCTTTGCAAAATAAAACTTGTTTGAAAACTTTGTCTATCAGTCACAGTAATAATATGAAAGAGAGCGATATAGAATGGATATCATATGCGACAGTCTGCATGCCAACCCAATCATGGTTTATAGCTGTAATTGGTTCCTCTTTTATTGCACGACGATGGGTTAGGCATCCGACTCAAAATGGCGACCCTGACCTAAAACTTTCAGCGCTGGGTCAGTGCCTGATGCTTGTCTTTGCCTGAGCTCACATTGGCTCAATTTCTTTAGCTCTGACTGCACCTTTTTGTTTCTTCTCATAGATTTGGTTGATTACATGCGATGATACATTGTATAAGTTCGCTAACTAAACATTTTTGTTTGTTTTAACAAGAGCAAAATCTAGGGCGAAGATTTGGCCACTAAATGTATTGGATCTTTTTGGACCTTGTTATTCTGGCACAAAGCTGAATTCCGCTTAAACCAGCGCTGGGGGGGGGGGGGGGGATTGGGGCGTGGGGCGTGAAAGTTGTTGCAGTTTCCATTAGCTCGCATGCACAGACCCCAACCGAATCTGTTGTTTCAAAAATGTTAACAAAATGACTGTCATTCTATTTAGAGATCGCTAGAACTGTCGTTGTGACTATATCATGGCTACCCAGTAAGCACACACAAAAGCACACCATCGGCCCATCGAATGGCGTTTCGCTGGTGGGCCGATGGTGACCCGAGACTGTATACTGGCATGTTACAGTGCGGACTTGACAATGAAACTACCTACTGAACGACCCACGTAACGTCAAAGTAGATCGAGGTCAACGCAACAAAACACAAATAAAGACATTTTTGTTACGTTACGCTTTAACGGCTACCATAAAACAATGTAGACATTGTATAGTATTGAGTGAAAGGAGACAGTTATTTTACTGGTCGTCGGATTTGCGTTATATTAGTACGACTGGTAAAGTTTGGCTGCCTCAGTCAAAGTGCTGTTCATGTCTATAAGTCAATAACTATACTCAATTAATCAGTGATGTGTTTTTTCAATCGACGTTACGTGTCTTTACGTAATAGTTATCTGATTGGCTCGAAAAAGCCTTGAACAAATGTGGTAACCTGACTATGTGTGCCTTTTTTATTTCTCCGAGAAAACATATGTTGTGGCACTCATTTGAAGCATCTGAAGACACTTCAATTGAGTATCATAACCAATGGTTTAACCTTTTTGGAGAAATAGAAAAAAATCTCTATTTTTCATACGTCAAGATAAGCCAAAAAATTGAGCGAATATTTGTAAATATTTTCTGATCCATACAATATAACATTTGTTTTGGGTGCTCAAAAGAACCGTCTCAATGAGACGGTTCTTTTGAGTACCCACAACATATGTTTCTGTTGAGAAATAAGATAATTACGCACCCTTATCTAATGGTGAAAATAGAACGTTTTATCTTGGGTAATGGGCTCTATGTCTATTTAAGACATAAAATTTGAGTAATGAACATCATTGGAAAGATTAATTGCGTGATTATGTTAAATGAATGTAGATTTATTCCATACTTGCTTATTTGAAAGTGGCGAAGGGTGCGGAGATATTGTGGAACAGTGTTAAGTTCAGACAAGGATTACAACACATTATATTGTTTTACTTCGTTTCTTAAAATGGCAAATTGAATGTTGTTTTACATGTAGTTTTTTCTGACTTCTACTAAAATGCAGGACATAGTTTGATAATTGTAAGCTAACCAACCAAAAAAAAAACAAAAAAAAAACAGAAACTAGTATTTCCTAGTGGACCCCTACTTGAAAATTATCCTATTAATCTTTCAGATCTCAATATTAAGTGAGTTTGAGTTTGTATGTTCATGAGATGGAATTTATGTTACAAAAATGAAATAATTTCTTCGGATTACACTATATATATTCAATGTAGCCAATCTCAGACAAGTAGTGCAATGTCGCTCAAAGGTGAACTAAGTGTACTAGAATGCGTATGGATATTTGTAGCAATGTTTTCTCTGAGCAGTGAAGCTGGTGCCATAATGGATAACAAGGGTAGAGCGACAACTTTTAAGTTTGGTATGAAACCCGCTGATAAGAAATGCCATGACTTCTGTGCCTTGATGTCGGAGCTTTGTAGAAACGGCGGATCTTGCGTGATGGACGATGATACGTGTATTGCTACATGTCTGTGTGCCCCAGGGTGGGCTGGACGATGGTGTCGGGATGAGGTAACGATGCCTGATGAAAATATAAATAATGATACCACAGATGCACCTGATCCTACACCAATAATACCAGATTTGAAATCCACCATTAATGACGACATCAAACCTATCGCTGACACTAACACGGATGACGCCATTAGACTGATATCTAAAATTCCTACCAATGAGACAAAACCATTTGAAATCAGAACTGCTAAAATAATAGAAGCAGGAATGTCAAGTAATATTTCACGTCATGAAAGTTCATATTCTGATGGTAAACTGTCTGGTGATAGAAATGTCAATAGCGAAAAGGAAAACAAACTTTCAACGTTAACAGGGGTTTCCAAATGTTTACAGACATGCGCTGGAGGAGACTGTATTGCAAAGAACGGAGACTACATCTGTACCAGGCGTAGGGAGCTCACTGGTCTAAAGGGCCCCAAAACCTGCCAGCCTGGCTTTGTCTGCCAGCATGGTGTCTGTGATACGGAGTCTCAAGACAATGGTCTGAAGTGTATATGTGAACCTAACTATATCGGGACTTTCTGCGACATGAAGTGTCCTTTTGACTGCGGGGACCATGGCGTGTGTGACTTTCATGTGGATGATGGTCAGATGAAGTGTTTCTGCCAGTGGAATTATACAGGGCTCAATTGTACGGAGCTGATACCACTTCCACCAGGTTGGTACATAGAGAATACTAGGTGAGTGTCTTTTGATATCAAGTTTACCAGGCAATGCTTTGAGAACGCTTGTTGACATCGCAAGGCTTGCCGAGCGATTCAACATGCGTTCTCAAAGCCGAGCCTGGTAAAGTTGATATCAAAAGACTTGGGTGTTTTTTTTTTAATTCTTATTTAATTTTTATAAGAGCATTTCGCAAGCAAACAGTTTGCCCCTGCATTGTTTGTCTATATCCCGTAAAAAGGACGTTGTACATGGGTTAAGTCTAAGTAAATATGAGAAACAGTGACTTTCGATAATAAGAGGGGGGTAGGGGCGTATATAATTTCCAACTAACATAAATACTTTGCGTAGTTTAACTCTTTGCATGCTGTGTATTTTTCCATGCCTTTGTTGTCGTCTACTGACTTTTTTTCAAAATTAACTTTTTCAAAAAAAAAAAAAAAAAAAAAAAAAAAAAAATCTTTTAGAAATACTATCAGAGTGTCATACGGTTTTGATCCAGATATGGACCGACGTTCTGTCAGTTTGACACTATAATGTTCCTGAAATATTTTGTGTTACAGTTATTAAAAAAACCCCTAGCAGACGTAGACGTTAAAAGCATGAAAAAGTACCCAGCATGCAAAACGTTAAGGGCCTAGTGGCGGAAACGTACCCAAATACTTCAGCACACTTGGACAAAGTTTGAAAGTTTGAAATGGTGACTGTGCTGAAACTGAATAAACTAAAAGGTACCGGGTTAAAATGATTATCCCTGCCTGAGGTCACGGGCTTGTCAATCGATCCTCGTTAAACAGTGATGTCGAAACTTCCGAGAGAAAATGTGTCCTATTGAATCGTTGAAAACATGATGCCACTATGTAACTTTGGTTCTGGCCCGGAGCTTATAAAACTTTTCCATGCTCAACTCAGCTGAGCACGAAAATTATCCTGCTCATAAATGTTAAAAATGCCAACAATTTAACATTTCTTGGCATGATGAATACACCATCTGAGAGATTTAAAGCAAGTAACGTCTTCATTTGTCGGTATTTAAGTTTTTATTAGCAGTTGAAATTTCGTACTCAGTTGAGTTGGGCATGAAAAAAGTTTATAACCTGGTTACTTTGCCGCTGACAGAGCTCGTTGTTGAGTTTCAAAGGAAAACGAGCAAGCTTGCGATGCGAACTATGCTGAAATGTTTCGTTTGGGACACGTTCGGCGACCAAGACCGTTGGTTTTTAATGGGACAAAGGACCTCGGACAGTTTCCTATTCAATCTGCCCAAATTTTGACAGCCTGTGGCTAGCATAATGCATAACTGACAACTATAGTTTTGTGCTTAAATGAAACCCTTACATTTAGTGCATCTAACAAAATAAAAATATTTTGAAAATATTGCATAATTATGCCAGGACTTTAGGGTTTAGGGGGTGGGGGTATTTTTGGTGACCAAATTTTATTTCACAGAAAGTCAAAGTTTCGTTGAGTATTCACCTAAATACATATTAATATAATGTTTGCAGCATAAAACTTGAGGCGAAAGTGCTGCGTTTGCATAAAATTCGGGTTGAGAAGATTGCATTGTTTCTTCTAAAGAAGTGTGCTGTCAATTACTTTTGACTATTACCTGTAATGTTTCGAGTTCAACCAGTGCGACTTGTGCACTGAGGTGTATCATATCTATATACTGTATAAATCTTAGTCTAGATAAACGCAGTTTTTTAGCGTAAAATCGTAATATTTTCTTACATATCAGATTTAACCTATAATTTTGGTGCTTAAAAGAACCGTCTCATTGCGAAAGGTTCTTTTGAGTACCCACAACATAATGTTATGGTTAAGAAATGAGACAATTAATTTCTTTGTAAGCACTCATAACTAAAGCCCTGATATATGCCATTGCAAATTGATATTTACCTACAGGTTTTTACAAAATAAGTTTCTAATAAGTTTTTATAATAAAGCGTTTTTTGAGCATTTTGACAGCGTTCCCCCCCGTGACCAAACACGCCGTTTTTATATGAAGTGTGAAATGTAAAACTACAACTATATGCAAAAGGATTAGTTTGGTCACGGGGGGGAAAGCACCTCAGTAAAACTTTTTCTATTTTCTATATGTTGAATAGCAAAAACGGAGTTTTCAACCCATATTTTTCAATTGGTACTTGCCCAATGAGAAAACGGCTTTTGTGAATAAGTTAAGGGTTGAACCTACTATCTTATTCATAGAAAAAATATCATTTTCGTTGAAACTTTTCTCTGGTCATTTTTATGGGCAATCCTTCATTAAGACTGTCCGAGGTCCTTGCGGTTTATGACTCTGATGACCAGAAAACCGACTATTTACCGAAAAAGCAGAGCTGGTCTTTTGTTCATAGCCAGCTGGTCTTTTCTGTCAATGTTAATTCTTTGCATGCCCTGTTAATTTGTACGATTTTTGAAGCCTGCATATTTTTTAAAACAAGCTTTTTTTTCATCAAAATATTCCTTCAGGAATACCATCAGAGTGTCAAACAGAGGCGATCCAGATCAGGCCTGACCTTTTTGTTGGTCCTGATCTTAGTCCGAATTGTTTTCAAGGGTTATCATCGGGCGACAAAGGCCATCTCAAGCAGACAACGTACAAATGCATGCAAATTTTTATGAAAACAAGAAGGATGGGGACTTTACTTGACCGGTGATAAATCGGTAACTAACAGTCAGAGAAAATTGTTGTTCTTGCTTTCATGAGCGACTCGCTCGCACAGGATGATTAAATAGCGCACTGTTTCCGGTAGCCTTGCAATAGTTGTATGGTGAACACAATGTATCGCTCCCGGTCATTTCATAACCACAAGTTTAACATGCGCTATTTATACTAATACTAACTTTTTTCCCTAAATATAGTACTTGCTAAGTCATGTTTTGGGGATGACAGATAAAAGTCGCACCACAAGACACCCAGAAGTACGCGCGTCCCTTTTAAAACTTTTGAAACGTCCCTCTAAAAACTAAACGTTTTGTACGCAGACTAGTAGTCTTTGTCTGAGCATGCTGAGTCCAAGAATTTATAGCGCTGGGTTCTCATTCCAAATAATCCTAACCGAGTCAGCACACGAGAGTTTGGAATTCATCCCATCTGTGCATACGCACAGTCTCACGAAAGCCTTCACTTCGCACACAGACCAAAAATAGGCTAGATGCGTAATCGCTCAAGTCTAGATGCGTCTTTTCAGTACTTCACATAGCGCACTGTAAATATTGGCCAAACCAAAAGATTCTGGACCTGTGGAAGGCAATGAATCTGTGTTTCACATCAATTTATTTTTACAACTCTGATAAATATCTCTTGATGTTTATATTACCATTGAATGGATAGCCACTTTCAATTCATTGAGTGTACACTGACCAAACCACTGAAATATCTTCTGGCATTTAATTTACCTGGTTGTTTCTTCTGTTGAAATCGTTTGCTAGTAGTTTGGACCTAGATCAGGCCAGGCATAACGCTGGGCCTAATCTGGATCAAATCTGTTTGACACTCTGATGGTATTCCAGAAAGTTTGTTTGTTTGTTTGATTTTATTCTTTACGTCCACTCAACAATCTTTCAGTTATGCGGGACGGGTCTTCCTGGGTTGAACCAGTACTAAGCTAGGATAAATGTGTCTTGCTCAAGGACACAACGCAGTGACGCCGGTGAGGCTCGAACCCGCGGCCCTTCGGTCTCGAGTCAAGCACTCTACCACTGAGCCACTGCGCTCCCTATATTCCAGAAAGAAGTTTTCAAAAATCAGCAGACAACTCAACCTAAGGTGCAAAACCGCACAATGCGTTTTTCTCAGGAAAGTGTTAATGTGTTTAAGCAATGTTGTAAGATGTTTTTTATATTTTTATTTGTTTGCAAAAATCTGCATTTCCATTGTCCACGTCTCACTTAACGGTGTCAGGTAGCTGTTCCTTCATTCCCTTGAATTTAATTTGGTTTATTCCCTGTGCCCCAAAACCTAAAGGGTATTTTCTTATACTCCCGGTTCCTCATATTGCATTTGTTCCCTGTTTGTCTCAAAATTTTGACCTTTGCTCCAATGCCCATTTTCCTTGTTACCCAAAACCTCTGTGAGGACTTGCCTTACAGCTACTTACTGAACGTAGCGATTAGGTAATTATGGACATAATACATTTATTTGTAGTATTTTTTTTTAATTTTTGTGGGTTTGATATTATTCGGCAGTTTTACAGATAAGGCCACTCAAACTCCGGATTTATTTACCCCATTCTTACTTGAGTTTATTAGCTCACCTGAGCCGAAGGATCATGGGTGAGGTAATAGTTTACCAGGCACTACAGCCTCCTCAAACATCTTCTCTGAAACCCCCTGGACCAATTAAACTCAAATTTCACACGGAGACTTCTCAGGACGCGGAAACAAAAGTTTGTTCAAATGGTCCTGGTCAGATGACCAAAATGGCCGCCACGCCCATTATGGTAAAAAGCATTAAAAAACTTCTTCTCCAGAACCAGAAGGCAGATGACCTTGGGACTTGATATGTAGCATTGGGGATGTGAGGCCTACCAAGTTTGTTCAAATAATGATCCTAGGTTGACCTTGACCTACTTAACGTCAATGTCAAATTTTGCTTCATAATGCATTTAAATTGATTTTTTTGAAAAAATGTTTTTTTTTTTAAATAAAAACTGTTGAAGCCTTAGTCATTATTCTCACTTGATATGTTTAAACTAATGAGACAATGGCTATACATACGTTCCAAAGGTCAAGGTTGACCTTTGACCTTCCAGCTTAGGTCTCTCATATTGGAGTCTCATCAATATATTAAAACATAGTTTTCCCACAAACCATTGGCCCAATTGAACTCAAATTTCATGTGAAAGTAAGTAAGGTTGCAAAGATCAGGATTCGATACAATCAAGTACCACACCTGACCCAGGATACCAATGGGAAAGTGACAAACTCACAGAAGACACCACAAACGAGAGCCTTATGATAAATTAGCTAAAATGAATACAAAATATTACGGTCACATGACCAAGATGACCGCCACGCCCATATAAGATAGAAACACTTTAAAAAATCTTCTCCAGAACCAGAAGGTCAGTGACCTTGAGACTTGGTATGTAGCATTGGGAATGTAGGACCTACCAAGTTTGTCCAAATGATGATCTGAAGATGAACGGCAAGGTCAAATTTGCTTCCTAATACATTTAGATGGGATTTTGTTTTGTTGAAAAGTTGATTTTTTGAATACCGTGGAAGCCAAAGTCATTATTCTCACTTGATATGTTCAATCTAGTGTCTATAAATAAGTTTCAAAGGTCAAGGTTGACCCAGGCTTTCAAGTTCCCTTCAACAAAAAAGTAGGGAAAAAGTAGGGATAACAATTTGGAAAAAGTAGTGAAAAAGTAGGGATTACGAGGGTTAGTCAAAAATAACTGAGCCCTACCTCATAACATTTTAGTTTGGCATTGTAGACAACCCATGTGATTATGTTCTATAAGTATAATATGTCATAGATGTTTTAACACTAAAACATTACCCTAGTGAAGCTTCTTTTATGGCTGCTAGGCAACTGAAGATCGTCAATCAGATCGATGCGTTCACGATCTCAGCCACCAGGAATTTAAAGTATGTCTTTAAAAAGCTTGTGTGCTTAATAGTTTTTGTGAAAGGCATATTTGCGACTTATTTGAATAACATATATCATATTGTCTTTTCATTACACTAAGTTTGTTAATGTTTAGGTGAACATTGAGTATATGCGTTGCCTAGCAACAAAAAACTCCAAAATTCCAAAAAATTCAAATTCACGAGGATTGTGTTGCCATGGAAACAAAATTGGGCATTTAAATCAAGGAACTTAATATGTCTGAGGGTTGGTATGTGTATGCAGTACTGTTAAAGCATTGTTATGCTAATGTTTTATGGTTTCTATTATAATTGTGTAAATATGATTGTGGGTTGGGTAAATTATAGGACTTCATGCATATTAAAATTTGATAAATTCTGAACTCAAACTACTACAGTATCTATAATTTGGGTTCAGTTGGTTTCTGTTCTGTGACACGGAATAGGTAAATGTTCAAGGTATCAGACGACAGTAAATAAAGCCTAGCTTTAACATTACTGTTTCCATAGCAACGCTTAGATTTAGATGTATCACAGCGTGAACGCACCCCTCTGACAGGGCATATTCTGTTGCCTAGCAACCGTTACAAAAAGCCTACCAACAGAAATAAATTAGGTGATTAAATAGATGAAATATAACTTCAATGAAATATCATCCAAATATATGTCCATTTTACTTAATTCAAATGTTATGAGGTGGGGCTCAGTTATTTTTGACTGACCCTCGTATCATTGTAAAAAAGTAGGGATTATCAGTGTAAAAAGGATGGCTTTTCAAGAACAAAATTTAACACAATGAGTTGTTAGAAATAAGTAAATTCACAGTAAATAAGCAGGATAATAGCTGTGGCAATAGTACTAACAAAACAGAAAGACTTTTTATGTTAAAAATAATAATACGTGTTTTTTAGCAGCCGCCCCCTTGGAATAATACAGTATTTAATTAAAAAAATCCGAGCGAACAAGGAAAAAGTTATGGATTTTTACGCATAAATTACATTTTAGAGTGAAAAAGTAGGGATAAGAGGGCATTTTCAAGAAAAAGTAGGGAAAAGTACCAGCTATTCAAAAAAGTAGGGAAAAGTAGGAAAAATAGGGCCCGCTTGAAAGCCTGTTGACCTTTGACCTTTCAGCCAAGTCGCTCATATTGGAGTCCCTTCAACATATTAAAACATAGTTTTCTCAGAAACCGCGTGACCATTTGAAATCAAATTTCATATGACAACTCATTATGATTGTTTGCCAAAATTTATACTAATTGTTATGATCACATGACTAAGATGGCCACCAGGCCCACATGGTAAAAACTTTTAAAATATATCTTCTCTGGAACCAAAAGACCATTGGCTTTGGGACTTGGTATGTAGCATTGGGGATGTGGGCCCTACCAGGTGTGCACAAATGATGAATCTAGATTGACCTTAACCTACCTTATGGCAAGGTCAAATTTGATTCCTAATGCATTTATATAGGGAAAATCTTAAAATGTTAATTTTTCTTTAACTGTTTAAGCTGAAATCATCATACTTGTGAGAAATGTTAAACCTAATGAGACAATGGTTTTATATTAAGTACCAAATGTCAACTTGACCTGTGACCTTTTATCCATGGCCACTCATTTGGACTGCCACACACCTATCTAAGCATCATTTTCTCAGAAATCACTGGGCTGTTTGATGGATTATTCATTAGATTGTGAGATCACTTGACCAAAATGGCTGCAACCCCCATAAATGGTAAACAAAATGTGTTTCATGATAAACTGTAGTTGGCCTTGGCCTATTTTAACATTATAAAGGAGATCAGGTTAGCGCCTCAGGACCTTCATGTCCTCTAGTTTTTTAATATGATTAGGGTTGGGCATTGAAGGACATGAGTTTGTGATTGTCTTTAGGGACATCAGTGAGAACAAGATCAGCACCATAACGTTTTAAGGACTTAAAGGGAACAGCAACCCTGATGACAGTATGTTCAGAAAGAGCTCTATGAACAACGAATTTTGGTACAAGTATCATCAAAATCGGTTGAAAAATGGGCAAGTTATGGGCATTTAAAGAATTCAATATGGCCAACATTTAGCCGCCATTTTGAGTATTTAATTATTTTTCATAATTTTTTCAACTGCTTAATTTTAAGTTATCACTTCAGCAGATATGCGGAAAATGTTTCATTAAAGATTAATGCAAATAATCCATTGGTTTGCCTTTTATTTTGATTTCGCATATTAAATTAGGCTATGTGACGTCACTAAGCCTACAATATGGCCGCTTTCATTACAGTTCATTTGCCAAAATATTCAAATGCCCACAACTTCCACATTTTTACCGATTTAGATGAAACTGGTGTCAAATTCATGGTTTATTAAGATCTTTCATATTTAACATAGTAATCATCAGGATTGCCGTCTAATTTAATTGCAGTAGACAACACGCCACATTTTACAATGATAAAAAAAGTTTGAGAATTGTTCAGGAACTCCTGATTGAAGAAAGTGTGCAATATTTATATATATATCACATGCTGATATGGGCATCATTGCCATTCATTTAATATTTATAGCTAAATGGGGTTCATGGGTTTCGCTAGAACCCCCCTTTGAGCCAAAAATATTTAATTTTCATGGAGAATTTTCAGAAAAATCAGGAAAAAATTATAAATAATCATGTGAAATTAAAACATCGAACCCCCCTTTGTAAATTTGAACCACCTATCAAGAAATCCTGGATCCGCCCCTGTAAACGCCTTGTAAGGCGTTGACTTGGCAAATAGTACTGACCCAGGATAAAAAAAAATCACCAGGGACTACACTGTTTACTGAATAAAAACAACCACCTGCGACAGATATAATATGTAATCTATTAATTGTTTGATGACCTCTTAATATATGTATTTGACCACCCAAAGAATAGCTCTGTCTGTCAAGGTTAATAGTGTACTAAATAGCAGTTGGGTTATGACTCCTTTGGTTTGGTCAGTGTCTACCCTTTGCAATGTGAGTTCTGTTTCAATGTTTTCAGAGTAGGCTTAGTTTCATTAGAAAAATGATCTAAAGAAAATGCTTCTTGAACTAGTATAAGTCTAATGGACTCGCAGCCTGCTCATTCCCCAAACTTTTACTTCTATCATAATTTATAATTTATTGTCTTAAAAAACACATTGTATACTACTGAATGGCTAAGCAGGCTAATCTGACTCTTTAACTCACACTTAAACAAAGGCCTTTTTCTTTTCAATTAATTCAACTGCTGCTGTAAATGTAATTTGATAGACTCTCCACTAATATACTCCCTTTTGAATAAACAAGCAGAACTAATCTAACCCCACTTTGAACTGGTGGAACTCATGGAGCTGATGAGATGATCCCGTGGAGGTTTTTCTGTACAGTGTGTAGTACTGTTTTAGGACGGATCTAGATTTAAGGATCGTTGATTATATTAGCAGCAAACGGGAATCCTAGTCTTAAAGTTAATAAAATACGGTTCATTAAGGTTTTTGCTTGTCATGTTTACGTCGACGACAGATCGTAAATAAACACAGATGCAATGTCATAAGACGTCGTCGAGAGACCGCAAATAATCATGCAATGTCATACATGTGCGGATCAAAGAAAGGGGGCGCTATAGGGTCCGTTAGCAATACTCCCCTGGAAAATCACAAAACTACCAATCAAGCAAGTATTCAATGTTGGGCCATCATCGACCCCATTTGAATGGCCGATAATGACCTGCGTTTAGTGTTATTTGGATCCTTGCACCTCCTATCAACTAGAAATAATAATAATAATAATAAAAAAACGTTGTCAGAGTTGGACGCCCCTCTGACAAAACTTTCTGGATCCGCGCATGCCATTAAAACTAAACGAGGATTAGTCTTTGGATGGGTTCGAATATTTTGGGTTGGCTCTTAAATGGAAATAAAGTTATAGACCTGC
Source organism: Loripinus fragilis (assembly GCA_964019695.1). Lineage (NCBI taxonomy): Eukaryota > Metazoa > Mollusca > Bivalvia > Lucinida > Lucinidae > Loripinus > Loripinus fragilis. The sequence goes on from OZ026518.1 coordinate 27,168,092, forward strand.
CCTGTTTAGACCAGAGTTTTTAAGCCGAATGGAATAAAAGTAAGTAAAGGTGCAAAGATCAGGAATCGATACAATCAATTACCACACCTGAAACCATTTTCGCGACGAATTAACTGTTTACACAAGCAAAAAACTACCACGTACGGCTTAAACTAATCTACGTATCACTTTTAACTTTTTTTTAAATCAGTAAAAGTAATAAAGGTCGTGTATGACGTTGCATATATGCATGCTTATCTGAGCATTATGATCAGAAAGAAGGGCCGCGGGTTCGAGCCTCACCGGCGTCACTGCGTTGTGTCCTTGAGCAAGACACATTTATCCTAGCTTAGTACTGGTGCAACCCAGGAAGACCCGTCCCGCATAACTGAAAGATTGTTGAGTGGACGTAAAGAATAAAATCAAACAAACAAAAAACAAATGATCAGAAAGGAAGCCGCCGTTGTGTAGTGGATAAGTGATATGCCTCGTAAACCAGGGTCGCAGGTTCGATTCCCGGCTTCTCCAGAACCACCTTTGTTTGAGCCTTTGGGTGCTCCCGTCACACACACACACACACACACACACACACACACACACACACACACACACACACACACACACACACACACACACACACACACACATACATGCCAAGGCTACGAAGTGGGGACATAAGCACCTCACAGTAAAAACGGGGACTTCGTAAGTTTACAAGATATAGCTTTTATTTTGCATATTTAAGTTTCTTTTAATTAGTCTTACTTTTTTCTCACATGCTCCAATGTCTATTTCGACTTTTTGTTATTTAGAACTTTTACCTACAATGTGGGGACACACACTCTATACACAAAAGTAGCACAACACATCGAAATGGGGACTGTACCTTATACACAAAAGCAGCACAAAACGTCGAAATGGGGACTGTGTGTCTGACCGGGGACATTTGTTAATTTGTAGCGAGAAGACATGTTTTGCACCAGGAAATGACTCAATTTAAATAATATCATTAAAGTTGTCGTTTGCACTGTTTAAGTATGCATCAAACTCTTGTTTTTCATATTCTTTTAATCTAGGTACACTTTGGCAAGTCGGCACCTTATACACAAAAGCAGCACACGTCAAAATGGGGACTGTGTGTCTGACCGGGGACATTTGTTAATTATGTTTTGCACCAGGAAATGACTTAATTTAAATAACATCATTAAAGTTGTTGTTTGCACTGTTTAAGTATGCATCAAACTCTGTTTTTATTCTTTTCAACCTAGGTACACTTTGCCAAGACGGCACCTCATACACAAAAGCAGCAAAAAAACTTCGAAGTGGGGACTTTGTGTCTGACTGGGGACATTTGTTTATTTGTTATGAGAAGACATGTTTTGGACCAGGAAATGACTCAATTTGAATAGTATCATTAAAGTTGTCGTTTGCATTGTTTTAGTATACATCACACTCTGTTTTTATATTCTTTTCAATATAGGTAGACTTTGGCAAGTCGGCAACTTATACACACATACATACACGTCAAAATGGGGACTGTGTGTCTGACCGGGGACGTTTGTTAATTTGTAGTGAGAAGACATGTTTTGAACCAGGAAATGACTCAATTTAAATAAAATCATTAAATTTATCGTTTGCACAATTTTAGTATGCATCAAACTATGTTTTAATATGCTTTTCAATTTATGTACACTTTGGAAATTGGCATCGAATTGGGGACTTTTATGTCAAGCCTCATACATTAAGGGACACTTGTATACCTGGACTTAAGACTTAAGTTAAAATATTTTAGAATGCATCAATTAATAAATTTAGAATGCATCAATGAATAAAACAATTAATATTGATGACAACGGAGTTAAAAAATTATCTCTTGATTAAAAAGCTATTTATTCTACTAACGAAATAGTGGGGTCTGTTCGGTGTGTTTATATTTGTTCCTCTTGGTGGCTAGGGTAGATATTCTTTATAAATACTGCACTTGTCCAAATGTCTTTTCTGAAAAGCATGTGCACAAGTGCACCTGGGCATCCAGCTTCTGAATATAACACTTTTTATAACCTGGATTTATTAGTTGATAAATTTATACATCCTGTTCATCTGTACTACATAATGATAAATGATAATTTGGTAATATAAATTCGAAAATGCATGGTTCTGGAAATACCAATGTGGGTGATCGGAATAAAACTCCCAGTAAAAGACCAGGAAGAAGACGAGCAATGTCGCTACAAAATGAGTTATTCTTAACCCTGATGAGACTGAGACTTGGTCTGCTTCACCAGGATTTAGCGTATCGCTTTAAAACCAATACACGCCAAGTTTCCACTATTATTTTAACTTGGATACAACTATTGTACAAACAGTTTGGCACCATTCGGAATTTAATGTTTTCAACCAGAGACAAAGTGAGACAACGTCTGCCGAAGTGCTTTAAAAAGTACAAGAACATCCGCTGCATTATTGACTGCACAGAAGTTCATGTACAATCACCCGGCAATTTTGAGGTACAAGGAAATCAATATTATTCATATAAAGGGCATACCACATATAAGTTTTTGGTTGCAATAGCTCCTAATGGTGCCATCCTTTTTGTAAGTGATGCATATGAGGGAAGTATTAGTGATAAAGAAATAGTATGTGTGTCTGATTTCTTAGATTTTTTTAAATCCTGGAGATGTAGTTATGGCAGATCGTGGATTCCTCATTAAAGAACTCTTGAATGAAAGGCATGTGAAACTAATTATTCCCCCTTTTTGGGATCAAGACATAGATTTACTCCACAAGAGGAAGCCTTAACGAAAGATATAGCTAAACACAAAATCCATGTTGAACGATCCATCGAAAGGATGAAAAAATTTCGAATTCTTCAGGGAGTTGTACCACAAAAGCTTCAGCCTGTTTTCTCACAGTGTGTTTTTGAAATTGCCTGTTTAGTTAATTTTCAAAGTCCATTAGTAAAGTAGATCCACACTGGTTTGTCATAACAGTAACAACTATTCAGGGTTTTTATTAGTTGCAGCCCCCACCTGCTGCATCTGCTTCAGACCATGAGACTCATACCAGTTTCTAACATTTTTCATGTTCAACTCAACTGAGCATAATATCTAAACTGCTCATGTATGTCAAATCAAATTTATAACAAGTCAGAATCACTGAACTCATTTAAGTTTAGACCATCAAACCAATAAATATTGAAATGCTAATGATGACCAGCATTTTTGAAGTTCATGAGCAGGATAAATCTTATGCTCAGTTGAGCACGTAAAAAGTCATACAACTTTCGGCCTGCTCAAAATTTATTTTCCCAAAAAACTGTTATAGATTTTCTCCTGGTGCAGCTCATTTGCAATATGTATTAAGCAATGCAGACCTACCATATGAGTCACATCAAAACAAAATCTCTTCAATTTCAAAGGATTTAGAATAGACTTGAAACTATTTACTAGAAACGTGTGTGAAATTTTGGCAATAGTTGGCAGCAAATAAAAAATGATCTGGGTCATGACAAAACCTGCCTCGGGCTTTCCGACCAGGTCTACTGTCTAACTCAAACCAGACTGTACAGACGCAGATGGCTCTAGTATTAAAATTTCGACTGATCTGCACCTTTGTTATCGCATATGCAAAAAGCAGATTTTCTCATGAAGCAGCTCAACTCAAGACGCAGCACGAGCTATTGCGTTCAAATTGCAAAGAAGACATTTTATCGAGATGTATAACTTTTAGATTGTTTTGACCGAGAACACAATTGATTAAAAAGACTGTAAATAGGTTTGTCTGTTTTCTTCAATAGAGTGCTCAATATATAAGTTAAGACATATCACACATGTGCGGATCCAGAGGGGGGGAAAGGGGTCCGGACCCCCCCTGGAAAATTACAAAAATATAGGGTTCCTTAGCAATACTGGTCCGGATCTCCTGAAAAACCACAGCTACGAATCCAGCATTTAATGTTGGGCCATTATCATCCCGCTAGCAAAACGCCATTCAAATGGCGTTTCGCTGGCGGGCCGATAATGGCCCACTTTTAGTGGCATTTTGATCCTCTCTCAATCCCATCAACCAAAAAAAAACGTTGTCAGTGTTGGACCCCTCTGACATAACTTTCTGGATCCCCACATGCCACATTCCTTACTCCAGGAGTTAGAAAGTAAAGGGATAATATGCATAGATCCAGATAAGGAAATTTTATTTTCGTAAAATTTTTATTATTTTCTTGCACATTAATTTTAACATATGTTTTGGGTACTCAAAAGAACCGTCTCATTGAGACGGTTCTTTTAAGTGCCCGCAACATATGTTTTGGATTAGAATCAAATTTCCCGGTTGAATTAGTTAAAGAGCAAGGTACTCCTCCTGCCTGGTTTAATGAGAAATATAAAATAATTTTCCAATACACACTCTTATCTGGAGGCCTGAATATGGATCGAAAATAATGGCGATTATCAGCTGCACAATTACCGCACAGCTGATCTTCACCATTTTTCGCAATACATGTATATAAAAAGGTTTTCTCATGACATGACATGACATGGCTCAATTAATAGGAAGCTAAATTAGCTTAAAATGTATGCAGTTACAGTTTCAAGGGCAAAAGGTTTCTAGGAATCCTCATTTCAAAGATTTCTGGACATAAGTAAGAATGGTGAAAATTAATTAATTTGGCTTTAAGATCAGCCCAGAAATGATCGTCAAAGGGAATTCGGACTGTAAATGTCTCTTTACTAGACCAAACTACAAAATCACAAAATTTTGTACCAGTCACTCCCATCTGCATTTGAATTTGGTAATAGTATTTGTGTGTTTTTTAAGGTGATCTTGTTCTCATCATTGATTTCTAAGAAAAAGTTTTTCTTCTGTTGTTTGGTTAATTTTTCATTAAAGTTAGATATGTGTTCATTTTCTAATGACTTAGGGCATTTGATTTCTAAAATACCATAAATGGTAGGCTCATCATGGTCCATAATCAATCCATCCGGACTACAGCCAGCTCTGGATCTATGCTACTTACCAACAACCATACTACTATCAGAATTTATCAAGCTCTTGTAAGAATCTCTTGCTATTTTTTCATGTTTGATGCCATACTGTAAAGCAGGTGCACTTATTGGATCTGTTTTCCAAAGATGCCTGTTTAGAAAATTCATGATAGCCCTGTCAGATTTAAGAGACACAACATCCTTGCATGTAGATGCTGTTAAATGAACACGATGTTCATTAAACCAGGCAGGAGTACCTTGCTCTTTAACTAATTCAACCGGGAAATTTGATTCCGACTTAACTATCAAGTTCTGTATAAATTGTTGCCTCTGCTTATTAAGTGTAGAAGTCATCATAGAAGTATGATCATCATCAAGAAAATAATCTTTATAATTATACTTCAGTAAAGACAGCCACATGCAATCAACCTGTTTGTGATTTTGCAAACAATAGAGCAATTTTCCAGATTGTTTCTCTTCATCAGTGCAGCAGGTGACTGGAGCCTGTGGGTCATAATTTATAATATCATGTACTTTTCTCTTCTTTGCACTTGGGTAAACTGACTCTTGCATTTTTTAGGCAGCTAATTTGACTTTCTGCCTTGGTTCCAAGCACAAGGAAGAGATGTACAACTTTGTGGGTCAACTTTTAGTGTATCACAAGTATCAATGTAATCTACAAGAGCATACAATAACCCGGTGACATGGCTACACCTGCCCATTGCTGAAGCACGGCATGTACAGGATGCATCCCTTACAAAACCAGAGTGCTGTGATAATGTAGCAGTCACATCATAAACCTCTGAAGTATACAAAGCCCGTACTTTAGATTTTAAAAAATAATGTCCACTCTTAGAACTGTCTTGCATTTTTTGGACATGTCCACTGGTGAAGTACTTCAGTCCTTTTCTCAATGGTTTGGCTGTATGTAGGTCTTCAATATTACAGTCATCATCACAGCCATCATCACTATCAATTTCATCATCAAAGGTGTCTTCATTGAGGAATTGAACAGATTCAACAATATGGTGGTGAATATGTCCCTTGTTGAAATGCTTGGGCATTTGTGGTCCATGAGAGGGGAAATTTCCCCATCCACTATATGGGAGAAGTGGAATGCCTGTATTGGTTTGCGTCTGTACATTTTGTTTAATTTTCTCTATTCTCAAGGTATACCACTTTCCTCCGTCGATGCTGATTGGTATATTGTCTTGTTCCCCTGCTGATGAGCTTTTCATCCTGAAAATATATTAAAAAAAATGTGTAGACCCATAACCCCTATAATGCCTACATCAGGATAACATGTCTGTGTGATTTATACCCCCTAACATCCCACTTTTATATAGTAAAATTGGGGTTAACATAGGGATTGGGGGTAAACAAAATTTTCTTACAACTTTTCACGCTAAAACATAGACTGTGGATACATGTTCGAACCGCCTCATTGAGGCGGTTCTAACGTATACCCACAATCTATGTTTAGAGCAAAATTAGAAAATTAATTAAATCTTTATCTAAAAATTTTCATTTTTTCTACCATGAAAAATCGCTGTATATTGCATGGACGCATTTTCGTAAATTAGTTTTAATACTGATCAATACTGCATGAACAGGCTCACGAGAAAACATGTCTTCAGTGTTTAAGATCAGGTCTGACACAAGCCATTACCTGGGCTGTGTAATTCATAAGTTTTTTTTTTTTTGCTCTTTAACAGAGAGCTGTGGTTCTAATGAGAACCCACAATCTAGACTATGTTTTAGACCAAAAATAGTAAGCAATAAATATATACCCCTGAACAGGAATTTAGTTAAGAGTGCGTACCAAAATATTAATTTTCTTCTTTCTCAACCAAAACATATGTTGTGGGTACTCAAAAGAACCGTCTCAACGAGACGGCTCTTTTGAGAACCCAAAACATATGTTAATACTGATGGGTAAGAACTTATTTACAATTTTATGCTCAAAAAATGCTTATCTAAACCTATGCTGAAGTTAAGTATATAAAAGTGGGGTTCAAGGGGGTATAACTTACACTAGTGTTATCAGTGATGAAAGTGGATATAAAGTTGCTGATCAGCATCTGCGTCATTTTCACATGTGCAAAAAATTTTTCTCATGATGCAACGCATACAATCATGGTAACCAGAAGGTTCTAGATTGTCTGGGTATGTTTACCTGGCTATGTGTCTCTCCAATGCATTTTTTCTTTCATTTTGAAAATCTTCAGTATAATTACCATGCACAAACCAGGGTTTGGTACTTGGGGTCCGGACCCCCTCAATTCCAACCCTTCCCCCCCCCCAAAAAAAAAAAAAAAATCCCTTGATTCTGGACCCCCCCCCCCTCCCCCCCCCTTCCCCTACCTTGGAAAGTTTTCTGGATCCAGGCATCATTACACCACTTCTTTTATCAAAGTTAGGGCGGAAATTTACCCCTGTAAAAGCCCTGGTGAAAGAATATCATTTTGGCATTTCAACAATAAGCTAACATGATTCTTGGTTGGATTCACGATTACTGGGTACATTCCGAATACAGGTTCATGCACTGCTGAGGCAATTACACATTTAATCCCCGGGATTAGATCAGATAGGCATAAAATACTATTTGCAGACTTGAAGAAAATACACGATGATATCTTAAATATTCGGATTCTTATATAATCTAAATATTATATCGGTGCTTTATCCGAAAACGCACTTTTGCTGAACATTGTGTTTTTCGGAGTGCATGACCTTTTGTTTACATGAAATGTGTCGAAACAAAACAACTTACCTTTGAATGAGTTTACTCCGATTGCCTGTTTTTGCGAGGCCTCGGCATTCCAGCCATCTTTGTTACTGAATATTTGAATGTTTTTCTATCGACTCGTACACTAATTTCGCCCCAGGAACATCAGATTCGCGCAAAACAATGGATTGAAATGCAATGGAAGCTGCCATATCTGCCGAATGTTTGTCCGAATGACTTCATCGGCTATATTTAGAATATGATAAAATAATTATATAGAATCTAATGCTTATTTTGCCCTCAAATATTTCATGATTGAATAAAATACAAAAAATAAACGTTACCGGGAACGCAGTGGCTCAGTGGTAGAGTGCTTGACTCGAGACCGAGGGGCTGCGGGTTCGAGCCTCACCGGCGTCACTGCGTTGTGTCTTTGAGCAAGAAAATTAATCCTAGCTTAGTACTGGTTCAACCCAGGAAGACCCGTCCCTATATAACTGAAAGATTGTTGATGGGACGTAAAGAATCAAATCAAAAAAACAAAATAAACGTTACCTCCAACATATCCGAGATGAAAACCTTGATGCCATTTTGTTGCACCGAATGCTCCGAACACAATGGGGACTATGGAATTTTCCCGCGTAAACGCGGACCAAGGCGCAGACGAATGTACACTCGATATATTTTTTCTCATGGGTAAATACACTTTTGTGTAAGTTATACCTGACGCTTTAGTCAAGGAACGGGGACATGTTGATTTTTGCTGAATTCTCACTTTTCTAGTGTAAACCAGATGTTGGGAATTCATTTTTTACCGTTTCGCGAATAGCGGACGTCCGCGATTCGAAGTAAGTCCCCGATGTGTGAGTGTGTATTTTCACTTACGTCCCCGCTTTACGCAATCAGCAAACACACACACACATGATAAACCCCCAGTTCGGTACTGGTTACTACCAAAGTGTTTTTCTGATAAGAACCAAACTCACGTATCATGCCTGCTTTGATCATAGGCTCAGTGGTAAAGTAGTCGACTTGAGCTCAAGAAGTCCCTGGTTTGAGCCTTACGGAGTTACAGTAAAACCTGTCTTAAGCAGCCACTCAAAAAGAAGACCAAAAATTGATTTTTAAGACGTAGAATCGCCTAATGCAGGCCAAAAGTATTGCGAAATGCTCCAAGGGGAGCATTCTGCAATACTTTTGACCTTCATTAAGCTACCATTTGTCATTAAGATGTTTGTTTTGTCTATTTTTGAGTGGCCGCTTAAGACAGGTTGTACTGTATTGTTTTTTGTTTGTTTTGAGCAAGACCCTTTATCCTCACTGCTCAGTACTGGCTAGCACCCAAAGAAAACATTTTCCAACATGACTGATTTTGTCTAGGACGTAAAGCATCAGATTAACCAAAACAAACATTGCTGCTTTCTGAACAAACGTCAATGCCCATGGACTTTGGAATTAGTAAACAGGGGAAACAATTTACAAATGTAATCATTTTAGAGGTATTGCCATAAAATAGCATAAAAGCAGGAAAACAAGCACCATGACAAATGTTTTTTTTTTTAGATATTTTTTAATTACTGTAGTTACATTATGTGACATGTTTATTCTATATGTAAAAGATTTTTTGCCTTATTTATTTTAGCAAAACATAAATAAGATATATGAATATTTTCCCGCCGTTTTCTGCTTTAATTTATCAGCCAATAGCAAGTAGTCTATGCTCTTGTCATTAGAAGCAGCTTCACAACAGCGACATAGAACTATCACATGATTTTTAAGAAGTCTCTTAAATCTTAAATATGGTGTCAGTTAATTCTTGAAAATATTGCTAAGGCGCATCTGAATTCCGTCTGTCCAACATTATAACCGTATAATGGATACCAGAGCGTAGGTTAAACTTCGAACATAGTTATTATAGAACCCCCCCCAACACATACACACACTGGTCCACGCCTTTTGTATTTGTAGGACCTCAAAAAGAACGTGTGTAAATTACATGTAGGTTCGGAATGCCTCTGGTCGCACAAATGCACGTAGTACAAACAAGCGTTCACGTTAAGCACGTAAATGTTAGAATGAAGATAATGAGTAATTCAGTGCAATTGTCATTACACAAGTTAAGATTTAACATTTTCCTTGCTAGCGGCGACTTTTGTCGTCTGTTGAACGAACTGTTGCAAATAGTTTGGACTCAGATCAGGAACAACAGAACGCCGTTCCCGATATGGATCCAATCTGTTTGACACGCTGATCGTGTTCCTGAAAGATCTTTCTGGAAAAGTTAGAAGCATGAACACTATAAGCAACATATACTAAATTGCACAACCCACTCTGTCCACACTTGAAAAGCTAATTTACTATTCGCAAAGAAAAGAGATTTCAGTGAACCTGGGGTCTGTCAGTTTTGAGATAATAAGGATAAGAAAAGGGATGGGGTTCGGTGATGATTGAATCAGGGACCCCTTACTTGCGAAGGGAGCGCCAGTCCATGGGAGCGTCAGTCCACAATTACACGTGCAGATCAAAGTGACCAGGGAAACAACCTTGAACCGCATTGCAGATTCCACAATTATAACGTCCGCACAAATACAATTGTCGCATAAGCAATGAACACTAAAACCAATGTTTTACATCAAACATCTCGCAATGAACAAAGTGCAAAAGCATGCTGATGCAACGGGAATTTGTGCGTCTGTACGGAAAGATAATCCACTAAGCTCGTGGATTAGACGCGCAAACCATGCTGCTTAAATTAGTGCAAAAGTGTCTTTGACAAATTAGTCTTAAGCGTACATAGCAAGCTTCCGTATCTGTGTGGTCTCACGCAGACATTCACAGTTCACGCCCCCTCTCACACACGCATAGTACACTTTGAAGCAGATAAGTATTCTGATAACTGTTTGAGCCAACGTTATTACTAATTCACAGTGTCTTCAGTTATTTTTTTAGGTTGAAACAACGCTTCGCGTGGTTTAATAGTTTGTTTAAGTATCTTTGTCTCCAGAAATAAATCATATGGTTTTAGCCACTAAGTTTAGACCGTACTCTCGCAAAACCAACTAGAGGATCTGAAGGTCCTGAAGCGCTCATCTGATCTCCCTTATGTTAAAACAAGTATTATTATTTCGGCTTAAACAGTTATAGAAAATGGACATGTCAAGATTTTCCCATAAAAATGCATTGAGGATCAAATTTGACCGTGCCATAAATTTGGTCAGGGTCAACCTAGAATTATCATTAGAGCAAACCTGGCAGGCCTACATCCCCAATACTACATACCGATTACCAAGGCCATGGGCCCTTTGGTTACAGAGAATAAGATATATAAAGGGTTTTTACTATGTATAGGCGTTGTGGCCATCTTGGTCATGTGACCATAAAAATTTGTATAATTTTTTGGCTAACCTATCACAAGAAGTCTTCATATAAAATTTGAGTTCAATTGGCCTAGTGGTTTCTGCGAAAACTATGCTTTAATCTCTTGATTGGACTCCAATATGAGACATTGGCTGAAAAATCAAAGGTCAACCTTGACGTTTGAAACGTATTTAGCCATTGTCTCATTAGGTTTAACATATCAAGTGCGAATAGTGACTTTGGCTCCAACAGTATTAAAAAATCAACTTTTCAAAAAAAAAAAAAAAAAATAAAAAAAATACACATTTAAATGCATTAGTAAGCAAATTTGAACTTGACGTTTAGTAGGTCAAGGTCAACTTAGGATCATCATTTGAACAAACTTGGTAGGCCCCACATCCCCAATGCTACATACCAAGTTCCAAGGTCATCAGCCTTCTGGTTCTGGAGAAGAAGAGTTTTAAAGTGTTTTACCATATATGGGCGTGGCGGCCATCTTGGTCATGTGACAAGGACCATTTGAACAAACTTTCGTTCCCACGTCCAAAGGGGCCTTCATATGAACTTTGAATTTAATTGGTTTACTGGTTTCAGAGGAGAAGATGTTTGAAAATGTTGACGGACGGACGGACGGACGACGGACGGACGGACGCCGGAGTGACTGGTATACTATTAGCTCACTCACGAGCCTTCGGCTCAGGTGAGCTAAAATATACAATGCGAAATGTACAGCCTTTGAGATGGCAATAGAGGCAAACGAAGATTATCCCCATCTAGAAAAAGCCCAAAACAAGTCCAAATGCAAAACGTTCTTTTACAGTTAAGAGTGCGTCATAAAAATTAATTTTCTTATTTCTCAACCAAAACATATGTTGTGGATACTCAAAAGAACCGTCTAACATAGACCAATGGGTGATTCCATAAACATTAATACAGTTAAGTCAAGATGGTCCATTGTATTATTGAGCGGTCACAGGTTATAATTTTCCATAAAAAATATTGTATTTCTTTTTCTAAAGATCGAATTTGTCATAGCAAACAGTACAGACCCTTATGAAATGCCGCGATCTGGTCGGAAAGTACTTGTTAAGGGGTTTCCAGCATACAAAGGGTTGATAATCAAAATTTATTTTAAAATGTGCGAAGACGCATGCATGTCGTCTTTAATGATGACACTAAATAATGCGACAAACATAGAAACTGGTGTTGTTGTTGTTTGTTTGTTTGTGTTTTTGAGTGTTTTTTTTTTTTTTTTTTGGGGGGGGGGGGGGGGGGTGGGATTTAGTAAAGCTAATTTAAAAAGATAATTCATCAGACAACATAGCCTGCAAAAGTGGGAAAAGCTGAAATAAGACAATGTTACTTCTTTTATTAATTCAATAAATCTCAAAATATTTGCTACGTATATGATTGAAGCAAAGTAGGTGGTGGCTATAAACTGTCAAATTTTATTATAGTGTCCCAGTTTGTATAATTAAACAGTCTCCCATTTTTTATAACCCAAGAACGTATAAAGAAGGAATAAGTGTCTTTTTTATGGTTCTTTTCTGTTACGCATTTCGTTTCACTGCGTACAAATAATCATTGTTTCCCACTGACTCAGTGTTTCAACATTGAAAAAACATAAATCCTTGTTTGTCGAAGAATCTACAGTCAGGGACCAAAAACAATTCCACAAAGCCATCCTATAGCCTTCGCAGCCAACATATTATTATGCTTTTGGTTTCATCCGAAGGTTAAATGAATAAGGCAATATTAGTTATATTTTCATTAAATTCCATCTATGCGTTTACAAGCTGCATAGATTTACTTGATTGTATCGATTCCTGATCTTTGCACCCTTACTTACTTTAAACGAGTTGCTAGATTTTTTGACAACTTCACTGTTGACCTAAATGGAAAAGTGGCTTTTTCTAAATTTTGTAACAGTTTTAACGGTCGTATTTGAAAGTAGAAAGATGAAACAATATCTAAATTATACAGTGTTAGCTCACCTGAGCCGAACGCTCATTTAGTGAGCTAATAGCATAACAATGACTCCGGCGTCCGCCATCCGCCCGTCAACATTTTCAAACATCTCCTCTGAAACCACTGGACCAATTGAACTCAAATTTCATACAACGACTCCTTATGATACTTTTGCCAAATGTATCCAAATGGGTTCTGTCACATGACCAAGATGGCCGCAATTCTTATATATGATAAAACACTTAAAATCTTCTACTCTGGAACCTAAGGGCCAGTTACCCATGGCTTTGGTATGTACCAATTGGGATGTGAATACTACAAAGTTTGTTCAAATGATGATTCTAGGTTGACCTTGACCTACTTTATGATACGATCAAATTTGTTTCAAGGCAGTAATCTGGGAAAGTTGATATTTCAAGTAATGTTGACATTATACTTACTATATATGGTTAAAGTAATGAGACAATGGCTATAGATACGTGCCTAAGGTTAAGCTTGGCCCAAGGTCACTCACATGAGACTGCCATTAATAGTTTTATACCTATTTTTTCTCAGTAACCACATGGCCCATCGAACTAAAATATCATATGGAACATCCATTAGATAAGACTATGTAAAATGACTATTTTGGTCTAGGTCACATGACAAAATAGGCTGCCAAGCCCATATAATGTCACAACTCTTAATTAGAAATCTTCTTCTCTGGAACCAATGTGTCAACGACCCTGGGCCTTGCAAGATAGCCAAGTATGTTACGTACATTGAATGCAAGATCATAAACAGCTGAATTTCAGCAATTTAATTCAAAAAGGGTGATGATTGACCTTTGAATTTTCAGCCAATGTAGCTCTTATTAAATTGCCTAAACACTTTTCTTCAGAATCAGAAGGCCATCTGAAGTTCAATTTCAATGGAGCATGCTTTGGATTAGACAATCTTAATATGACTATATTGTCCATGTCACATGACAAAAATGTCTTCCATGCCATGTTAGGTAATCCTATTTAAAAATCTTTCTCTCTGAAACTAATGGGCAAATCACCTTACACGGGTGTGCGGTCCAGTTTTTTGAAACCTACCCCAATCATATACCTGGTCTTCGAAAAAAATGACCTATTCATATACTTGATGGGACAAAATGTTTACATATTCATATACTGTTCTTTGAATTTTATATACCCTCTCTGCTGTCTGTAAACAAAGTTTATAAATAAATATTACAATTTTTGTTTCTGAGCAAAAATATGAGTATTTTCAAACACGGATGTCAGAAAATGGGACCATTCATATAACAGTGATGAAAAACTGCAGGATCTGCACTGTTTTCTAAAAATGATATATTCGGGTTCAGCGGGACAAGCGTTTAAAGCGTTAAATAATGCGGTGGACAGACTGACCGTACACTTAGTCATTAGTTGATTCCAAAGTAATGGTTTTACATCTATGCTAGCTTTTTCTGCCATAATTTCTTGTATATTTTGTATGATGCATGACTGTTAACCTTCCCATTTAAGGTAATTCAAACTTGACATTAAACCTGTCACGTTTTTGACATCAACGTCTTTAAAATTACAATAATTACACGCCCATTACAATAAATGTGTTCAAGTTTTAATTACCTACATAATTCTTAACATTTACTGTTTTAGTTGATAACATTCTGAAATTTAACTTTCTGCAAACCATCACTACATAGTCAAAACAACTTAAAGGTTTGTGTCTTCATGTGGAAAACATGCCTATCACTTGTGTGAGCACTGGAAAACATACACAACCCCGACTTTTTGACACATGTGCCAAGACTACAGGCTTGATATCCACAATATAAACTAATAGGCTGTAGATACATTTTTGGGACACCAAAGTGATATCTGCAAACACAAAATGAACTCCACATACTCCCACAGTTCAGCTCATTTTTATCTGGCCCAGACCTGTAATTGTTTTTCCATAGACCTCCATTATAACATTTCGGTGAATTGTGACTCTCACAACTCTTCAACAGCTAATTGGCTACCACATAATTTTAGCTTGGCTTTAGACTGACCACCTAAATTCAATTATTTACCTTGGTGACCACCATCTTTTATCACTTTTTCGCCTCGGAAGCTGACTACCCTACCCCGCAGCAAAATTTTCATAGAAAATATCATAAATGCACAGGGTCTCATTTTCTGCTCCCCTGCCTTAAAACGAATGCAAAATATCAAATCAAAATTGCTTACAACTGTGCAGCTGTTGTCCCTCCCTCAAGTGAAAACAATTATCATTAACCTCCAATGAGTGGACATTTTACTTTTAAAATATACACCTGATTATCCACCCACCTTTTCGCCCAATCGCCGCCCTCATTATATTTACAGGTCTGTGACCAACTATCCCATCCAGCATGCAATCTCGTGCCACTATCTGCTCGCCAGCGAAACGCCATTTAAATGGCGTTTCGCTGGTGGGCCGATAGTGGCTCGCTTTCTCATGCTTGCTGAGGTCTTTGTCTTTTTCAGAGGAGCCACCTGTTGTGTTTCACTGGTATGTTGTTGGTATTAGCGTTGGTATAGTGACGGTTGTTCTGGCGGTGCTGGCTTTTATACCCTACTGGATGTGGAAGAGGAGGCTGGTTTTTATCCTTAAAATTGTTCACTATTTCCAGAACTATGAAGAAGATGGTAAGAAACATAATTAACTCACGCTTCTTGTCGTCTGCTCGCTCGTCTGCTTATGCTCTTCAGTTGCCTTTTTTGCAAATAATATGAACCAAGATCAGACTGCTCCCTATAGGAGCAGTCTGATCAGGGTTCATATTGTTTACTTGCATCGAAAAAATGTAGTCTGAAGTGCACTTGACTGTGTGCAGCAGACGTAAAATGCAGACGACATTTTAAGGACATATAAATTGCGGGATAAGGGTTGATTGTATTACTGTTTCTCTATCCTTCCTGCTGAAAAGGGAGTAGTCCTTCGAGTGTATGCTTAATGCTGACAAAAGCAACAGAAATTCCAAAGTGGACGCCGCATGAGATTGTTTGTACTTATCAGAATCGACTTTACTACTAATGTGTAACAATGACCGATCTTTTAGACAGATAAATATAGAATAATAGACCCAGGTTATGAGATTTTGTTTCTTATTACATATGCGAGCATTAAAGGTTAGCCAACCACTCACTGCTCGCATACACAAACTCAGACCAAAACTTAGAGTTTCAGATTCACATGATCACTGTGCGTGCTCGTTTAAGGTGTGCCTTTAAGCACATGTGATGAGTACCAATATCTCATCTACAGGCTGACCCAATTAAATGTATGTGAAAAGGGCAAGTTGATTATTGTATTAATGTATGCATTAGATATATTAACGTAATTGATACGCAGCTGACAAAAATAGCATAATGCTGCCCCTTCTTGGCGATATAATTGATACTTAACATTTATCATTTAATGCACATTGCGTGATTGTCATATTAGCCGCGACATGATATTTCAAACAATGTGGTATGTGCGACCAACAAAGCCTCAGATCAGCCTGCGCATATGCGCAGTCTGATCAGAGCCTTTGCAAGTCGCTTAAATATTGTATGACTATTAAGCTACTGACTGAAAACCATTTGGAGTTTCTAAGCTTAAAAGGGGGCTGCACAGGCTTATCTGAGTATACACTTGTCAAAATGCCACATTGTTGGAAATCACATGTCACGGCTCATATATGCATGGAAAAAGAACAAGGAAGCCTTTATAGATGCACACTCCCACGCTGCATATAATTGTCTTCAAATTCTATTGTCTCATTGGGATTTCTATCTGTTTTAAAACTGTCATCTTGAAAACTGTGCTTCAGATTTATATGTAATCTCGATGTTAATACGATTAGTTCACCCCATTTATTGGGGACATATAAGAGAAGCAATAAACGTCTATGCTGAGTCCAGGCTGACTTAATATTATAGGATAATATAGTAAATATACCATATGTTGTCGAACATGGAGGTCTGATTTGCCTAATTCAGTGTAGCTGGTGAGAGGGACTTGGTGGCGGTGGTAAAATGTCTGCATGCCCTTCACTATAGAGAAGACAATATTTTCTTGTCCTTTGGGATCATGGATCTCATTGTGGAACTATGAAACTACTAGAGGGTTACTGATAAGGCCTAGTTAGTCTGGCCAAGAAAACTTAAACACTCTACACTTTTAGTTCTGTAGTGTATTCTTCGCTTCCAAAGGATGACCTTTTTTGAGAACATATTGGACGAGCTGATAAGGTCATTATGTGGGCTGCATGTACACCACTTAAGCAAATGTTAATGCTTCCTTTATACATTTTAGATAATAGCATACTATGTGGGAGATATTTCCTTTAAATATTCGATTTTATATAATTTAATTTTCCTTTTTTAGAAACGCAAACGCTAACCAAAAGGTTGGGGTATGTACTTAATATGCACTTATCAACAGAATGGAGATATCCACAATATGCATTTAAGATTGTGTATTCCGTTACAATATCTCAGACTTTATACTCTATATGAAAATATGACATACTCGCTCAGAACTCTAAAATCTTAACATGGGTTGCTATTCTTTTTCTAGCTCACCCTACCGTGGCAGTGGTGTACGTCCAGTCTGAGATCCCCAATTTCGATTGAAAGAAAAGTTGCCACTGTTGGGGGTTTGCACCGAACCCAGTGGCTACAATCTACATTAAAACCTTTGAAGAACGGCCACTCTCAAAAAGACCAAAAATTGTTTTTCAAGACTAGTTATCGCTTAATGTAGGTCAAAAGTATTGCAGACTGCTAATTAATGCTCCAAGGGATGCATTCTGCAATACTTTTGACCTTCATTAAGCTACCATTTGTCATTAATAACATTGTTTTATCTTTTGTGTTACCACATCGGCTCCAATCCAAGGTCCAGATGAGTCTGTGTGTTTACCAGAGCATTCGTTGCTCGCATTCTGCAATACTTTTGACCTTCATTAAGCTACCATTTGTCATTAATAACAATGTTTTATCTTTTGTGTAACCACATCGGCTCCCATCCAAGGTCCAGATGAGTCTGTGCGTTTACCAGAGCATTCGTTGCTCGCATCCACAAAGTATTGATGTTGATGGGAACTCATGCAAAATTTTAGACTACATGTTTAATCATGTTTGTCAATCCCTGCTGGATACATCACTGTGTATGGGTGTTAAAAAGGAAGCAGCTTTTTGAGTATTTTCGATATGTACCAATACCTTAATATTTTAAAGGGACTGTCTCTATTACAGATGGCAAAGAGTATGATGCCTTTGTGTCGTACAAGTCAACCCCCGAGGATGAAAAATTTGTCCTTCAGTACCTCTATCCGAAGTTAGAGACAGAGTTCCGGTTTAAATTGTGCCTTCACTTCAGAGATTTCATGCCAGGAGAGGGTAAGAGCGTTTGAAATTTTAAAGGGCCACTTGAACTTTGCAGCAGGCGTCATTTTCAATTTTGACGCTGTTTTAAGACACCAAATAGGGTTTGATATTTCATTTTAATTGTCTGCCAGTGTAAGAGCGTTCTTGCGCTTAAAGGGACACTAAAACTTTACAGCAGGCGACATTTTTTTTAATTTTTTGTCGCTGTTTTAAAAAACCCAAACAGGTTTTGATATTTCATATAAATTGTCTGCCAGTATAATAGCGTTCTTACACTTAAAGGGACACTAAAACTTTAACAGCAGACGACCAACCCACGGCACCGTGAGCAAGAGCCACAGAACATTTAACAGTCACAAGACATCAGAAAGACAATTAAAATAAAGATAAGAACTGCATAACAAAACAAAGAACAAACACAGAACCCCCATAAACAATGAGAGCACAAGCAATAAATCGACAACAACAGTACCACCGCCTTAGAATGGATAGCAGTCTCAGCTTTTACTGGCACCAAAGTGTTTGTGCTAAAAGAAAAAAATGGTTACCTCGCATCCATGGCTTCCTAACGTATGTAATGTATCCTCACATAGAAACAATCTAACACACTATGATGAAACACTGAAAAGGGCTCACGACTCACAGATAGTCAGAGCTGAAAAAAACATCAAGTCTATTTTGTCTCAGAACGACTTAGTCCAATCACAGGTTCATGTATATACTTTAATCCTAAATTTTAAGGCAGTGTCAAAGTTTTGAAGCAGACGGCATTTTCAAATAATAATGGATCTTTAAGAAATCATATAGGACTTGATGCTTCTGATGCTGACAATTGCTGCAGACGATTGACATGAAATCAGCCATATTTTCTCCGAAAATCAAGAAAGGCATCATAAAACTCTTTATATTTTCAAACCACAAGAACCACTCTGTACATTGTATATTCTGCTCTATCATGCACACTCTTTTAGCTTACGATTCCAAATACTCGATACTATAATACATTCTGACAGTTTTATTGGCTAAAGAAAGAGTTTTACTCTTTCATTTATTCCATTTGCAGATACCTCCGATTTGGTTTTCCTTCTATCTGCTGCAAAAATGGGCAATAATGTCAACAAAATAAGGTTTTTGTGACAAATTTTAAATAACAAGGAGTTGACTATTATCTTGTACATTGTACCCGTGTGCAAATATCAACAAATCAATAGAGAATCAGTTTATGCATTCTTTGCCAGAGTTTACACATCAATACAATTAATCTAATAAACATGTATATATGAAGTCAACTCTTTTTCTCGTTTTAGCTATTGCCAACAACATTGTAAAAGCAATAGAGAATAGCAGACGTACTATCATGGTGCTGTCACCCGCTTACGTCAACTCGGAGTGGTGCCGCATGGAGTACCAGAAAGCCCAGCACGAGATGCTCAAGCTCAAACACCGAATCATTCCGATTGTGCTTGAAGATATTGCCAACTGCAACAATTTGGACAAAAATCTGAAAGGAATACTGAACAGCGTCACATACATTGAATGGCCTGGAGAAGATAACTCGAAAAGATTGGATAAATTTTGGAAGAAGCTTCAGCTTTCCCTTCCTAAAAAGTCAATCAATTCATGCAACACAACTAATTCTCCTTTGCATATAAGCTCTTCAGCACCAGCTGTGTTGAGTTCAGAGGGTGATCATATGACTGGTTCAGATATAAACAGTTTACCAGTTGATACCCAGAATAGCGAAGATACCATTCGAAAATCATCATCATCAGAGTCTATTGAAAGTGGGAGAAGAAGTCCAAAGTTTCAGAAGAATAAGAAAAGGGATCTTAAACATTTTATGGATAAGCTGGTCCGTGGGAAATTGTTTATCCGTCAAGACAGTACTAGTAGCCAAACAGCTCTAGTGGACGAAGAGACCTCCTACTCTAAGGGTAGCTTTGACTCTGTATCTGAGAGTATGTTTACAGAGAGCACTGACTCAGCTTGTTCCACACCAGTTACAGCACATTCCTACTTATGTGAAGATTTAGAGCAAAACGCTTTCTTCAGTGGGCCAGATGACAATATTGATGAAAACAGTGGTGCTCAATCCATGAGTTGTAAGTGCACATCAGAATCGCCTCATGGAGGCGATTCTGATGTGCACTCACAACACATGGTTTCAACCAATGAAAAAGAAGAGGATAGTCGATCATGTGAAAAAGATCACTGTGAATTCAGTGCATGCACCAGTTGCTCAACACGAGATTCGTCTAATCATATGGAATATGATAAAACAGATATTTGTAGCTCGCTGAGTGTGGAAAATGTTAAAATGTGTAGAAAGTGTAAAGCAATTAAGGAAAGCGCTGATAACAACATTGTCAAAATATCGCCAATTGATGGTAGCGATATGCTCAAAATACAGAAAGTATTACCGGAGAAACATATGTGTGATGAATGTTCTGAGATAATTGAACTTACTCATACTGAGAGTATGAAGAGCCTTAAAGATGCTGAGAATATGAAACTGTTAAGACAGAGTAGACTCACATCATCATTGAATCATCGCCGAACAGATTCTCAGAAAGAAATTACCCTTTCTGTTAAAGATTTGCCCCAAACAATCAATAAGGATAAGGATGATAGCGTCTTCATTGATATTTGTGAAACAATTTAACGGATTTAAACCCATTATACAATTCCATTCCCACAATTTAGCACATAGGTTCATTGTGAGGTTCTTATCTAGTATTATTTTCATTCAATTAAAGTGTAGATCTTGATGAAAATGCCACGTTGTGTGGCATTTCATTTGGGTCTTCAATGTTTGCAGTGTACCCGTTTAGATGTTACCAGTCTACAAGGGGTTATAAATAATTTCTTATTCATATGTTGTGGGTACTCAAAAAAACCGTCTCACTGAGACGGTTCTTTTGAGTACCCAAAACAGATAGAGTAGAAAATAATTATAACTTTACATTCAAAGTGGTTGCTTATCTCATAGTTAAAAAGCTAGACAATCACCAATGAATTCCATGGGTTGTTGGGAATATGAAAAATGTTCTTATTTCTGGTACATAATATTATCACTTGTCATCGAACAGTGTCACTCTCCTTGTTTTACCAGAATTCATTGTTTTACCAGAACTCATCGTTTTACCAGAATTCATTGTTTTACCAGAATGAAGAACTCGATGTAAATGTGTCATATTTAAAAATGATATGCAACAGTCATTTGTATTCACTACTCCTCCACCTACGGGGATGGGCGGGGATAGTGACTTATATTTTTTGAGAGCCTTAATTGGTATAAGCCCCACCCTGTGGGGACAAGCTGATAGTAACAACCCTGCTTTTAGCCCCGCTCTAAACTGCAGAAAATCTCGCTCGGGCAAGTGTCCCAATGTTATAACACCAGCACTTCCCAAGCACTGCGGGATCAATCACAAAGTAATTGCCCTGCACCTAAGCCCGGGTATTCCACGGCTATCCCCGTAGGTGGGGGGGGGGGGGCGTGGATACAAATGACTGGTGCGTTATAACGAACAAGTTGTTACATATATTGGGTTATCATTGAATTCTCTAAAAATGTGTCACATCATTAACCTGCATAAATATGCTGAACATATCAATAAATGTCATTTTAATAAATTCACTTTGAATTTTGAATTATAACCTTTACTTGACTAAATATAAAAGATGTGGCCCATCAGCTGGCTTTAAAACTACATGTTATGTTATTTAATGACAACGATGATCGGCCAGACTTTTCGCCTGGTATGCTAGTCAAGTCATAAGTATGTGCGGATCCAGAGGGGGGACAGGGGGTCCAGACCCCCCTCCTGAAAATCACAAAAATGTAGTTTTTTAACAATACTGGTCTGGATCCCCTGAAAATCACAAAGCTGCCAAGCCAGCATTCCATGTTGGGGCCATCATCGGCACACCAGCGAAACGCCATTTAAATGGCGCTTCGCTGGCGGGCCGATGATTGCCCAATTAAAGCGGTATTTGGATTCTCTATCCCCTCATCAACTTAAAAAAAGAGAAAAAACGATATTAAATTTGGACCCCCTCTGACAAAACTTTCTGGATCCGCACATGCTAAGTCATCTGTAACAACATACACATTCCGATTCATAACCAGTCTGTTCCATGATTTTTGCTGGTTATCTCAGAGTTTCATGTGCATGTGAAGCAATTTCAGAACGTGTAGATTTCGGTCTGAATATTCATATTCTTTGTGTGTGTTGATGCAAACCAGTACTAAGCAGAGGATCAGGACACAACACAGTGCCTCCAGTGTGTCTCAAATAAGCTACTCTCTGATCCCATTTTTATTTGATTCGATTGTTTCTTTGTGATGATACATTGCATTAGTTAGGAAGCCTTCATGCGAACTAAACAATTATGTGTTTTAACAACAACAGAATCTAGGGCGAAGATTTGGTGCCAGTAAAATGCATTTAAGCCCCGATGGCTTAGGCTCATGTCCGTTCTAATGCAGTGGTTCTGTTGTTGTTGATATATTGTTTAATGCAATTCCCATTGGTTGTGGGGGTTCTGTGTTTATCTTTGATTTGTTATGTATTATTTTGCGTCCTTTCGCAATCATCTTGAAGAGGTGCTTTGCTTTTATTGTCTTACGGCTGTATTGTTACTGTAAAGGTCTGTGACTCCTCCTCACAGTGCCGTGGTTGGTTTGCAGTGTATGATTGTTGTATTTCCTGATCATACTCACTTTTTAATTTGTTAAGTTATCTACAGACACGACACGTTACGTGTTAAGGTTTTCAGTAGAAAACTTAAATCTTAATGATGTTTCAATTTAGCCTACAGCGTACAAAACACAACCTACTTAAGATACTTTACAAGTTTCAAGCTACAAATTTCATGGGACATTTGCTTCAAATTCAAGTTACAAATAGCTCTTTTATAAATACCTTCAGGAATTCTTCAAATGTTTTAAGCTACACGATTTCTTGTTAAAAGTAACTCGAAACTTGTAAAGGAAGTCAAACCATCATTCGGAACAATTTAGTTAGTATTCACAGAATATAAACAAACGCGAGTATAGCTTGATGCTCCCATAATGACTAGAACATGCAGTCTACACCGCCCGCGACATGACAGCTTTCAGGATTGCGACAATAGGCTACATGCCTCAGGTTCAAAGACTATCTAGAATATTGGAATTTTGCATGAAGCAACATTAGCTATTATATGTTTCAGAAAGCGCTGATCAGACTGATTTAATCCTTTGTATACTAGTGGAATCTTCCTTCTTATATGATACAATAAACTTAGGATAGTCCATTGTACATACCTAGGGGTGTCAGGTTATGATTAAAAAAGTGTATCCCTTTTGTCTGAACGTCGTGTTTACCTTTACAAACAGTATAGACCCTGATGAAATGCAGCATTATGCTGCATTTCATCTGGGTCTTCACTGTTTGCAAAAAATACTCGTTTAGGGGTTTCCCGAATACAATGGGTTAAAATATTGTGGATCTTGATTAGCAGAGTTCCAGAAGCAAGCTAATCTGGATCAACAGCATTTTGCAGAGCATTTGACTAAAGACTTAAAAAAAAACAAGTGAGCATGAGAAGGAAATGCCACAGTCACAGACAATAGACCAACCCATGGCACCACGAGGAAGAGACATAGAACACAGACAGCCACACGACACCAAGAACACAACCAAAGCTCAGGGGAACAGATAAGCTCCTTTTTGGCGACAGAATACTCAATTATTTTGAGCAATACTCAAATATCGAGGCTTGTATAGGGGGATCCCATATCCCTCAAACTAAACAGGCAAAGTACCCTTATAAACCGGCAAATTCCCCCATAATTAATTTTACTAAATATTCAAATTCCCTGAAAGTAACCAAAATATGGAACACAGTATTCCATATCCCTGGAAGTAAAATGCAAAATATCCCGTATCCCTTAAACCCCTTTACAAGCCTCATTATTTTTTTAATAGATGGGGTATCTATACCAAATGATTGACAAGAGTACCCTATGTTTTCTAAATCAAATGGGTGAAACATAAAACATTCTGGATTTGAAAATTCTGTCACATCTGAATATAGAATTTGCCTTACATGCTTTAATATACATAAAACAAATTGCATTTCTAATTTGAATTATGTGTTGGACTTCCTGTGATTTTACAGGCAATTTTTATGTCAAATATGTTGCTATCCAGCATTTTATTGTTTTTAACAATGTTCACCCAATTACATTACAATTTTCACCCAGTTAATTTTAATTTGTTGAGGTTACCTTACTCAATAAAAAATCAGAAAATCTTTCACTCAATTAATAAAAAAATGACGAGAAATACCCAATTGGTTGAAAACGTATCTGGAGCTTTGAAAGCTAAGCAACCAGCTTTCTCTTCCTCGGCAAGATGATGGCAAATCTAGAGAGGACACTAAGAACCATATTGGATAGGCGGCAATCGACAACGTTCTTAACAATTGACGAACGCGAATCAAAAATCGCTAGAAACAGTGTTTTCCATTGCCATTTGTCGCCAGTCGGGCGACAAAAGGCAATCGAAAACTCTGTTTCTAACGATTTTTGATCTACGTTCGTCGTTAGTATTAACGTTTTCGATTGCCGCCTATCCAGTGTTAGAACTACAACACAAAACAAAGGCGCAACACAAAACCTCCACACAACGGAAGCAACAATAAACAATGAATAAACAACAAAAGAATACAACTTTACATTGTCCCAAAGACCAGTCTTTAGTGGAATTCCCTATCACTCCCCCATGGGGGTACTCTCATTTTTTCTTGATACGATACGTAGGCTTGGACCTAGCATCTACAGTTTACCCCCAAAAAGATCAGGAATACCAGGCATACCCCCAAAAATATTGTAAATTTTAGCAACCCCCAAAAATATTCCCATTCTGTAAGATCCTAAAATGTGTCGAAAATAGATAAAAAAGATCTTAATGACAAATGGTAGCTTAATGAAGGTCAAAAGTATTGCAGAATGTAGCATTATGCAATACTTTTGACCTGCATAAAGCGATAAATGGTCTTGAAAACCAATTTTCAGTCTTATTGAGAGTGGCCGTTTTACACAGGTCTTACTGAATATTACAATATAATGCAAAATGAAGCAACCACACAGGTTAAGAAATATCTTTGTTATGCATGCACAATTTAGCCGTTTTTGGTAGGTATAAATTGAGCCGCGACATGAGAACTCCAACAATGTGGTATGTGCGACAAGCAGAGCCTCAGATCAGCCTGTGCATACGCGCAGTCTGATCAGAGCCTTTGCTAGTTGTTTGAATATTCTATCACAGGCTCGTGTCAAAATGCCACATTGCTGGGAATCACATGTCACGACTCAATTGATATGTGCGTGCATGGCAAGTACGTGCTGCGGTGTTCGTGAATAGACATGCTGTTAAATGCAGGCTTTCAAGTGGGCCCTACTTTTCCTATTTTTCCTACTTTTCCCTACTTTTTTTGATTTGCTCCTACTTTTCCCTACTTTTTCTTGAAAATGCCCTACTATCCCTACTTTTTCACTCTAAAATGTCATTTACGCGTAATAAATTACTAATAATCCAGAAATTTTTCCTCGCTCGCTTCGCTCGCTCGGATTTAAGAGATAAATCTGATTTTTCTTCAGGGAGTCCACCACTAAACATAATAAAACTTAATTTTTAACCAAAAAAGAGGGGGTGGACAGGGGGGGCGGGGGTACGGGGGTGGAGGGTGCGGAATCGGGGGTGGAGGGTGCGGAATCGGGGGTGGAGGGGGCGGGAAGCGGGGGTAGAGGGGGCGGGAAGCGGGGATAGAGGGGGCGGGGAGCCTGGAAAGATTGGGGCGGGAAATTGATTTTTTTTATAGAAAATTCAAAGAAAATGGCAGTTTTAGGCCTATAAGATAATATTAAGGTCCACCAAGAAAAATATGCATATTTGTGTGGACTTTTTTGTCACACGACCCACGTAATGTATGGCGCCAGTAGGATTTCAGCTTGATTTTTACTGTCGTTCAAAGAACAGAGATTACCGAGAAAACGAGATTATCAGGGTAGGTTGTCTTTAGGTGAATGATAGATCTTGTCACTCAGTGACAGAAACAAATCCAACTAATATAGGAGGCTTTAAATCTACCTTTTTAAGGAACCGATTAGCCTAATTGTGCAAAGATCCAAATTGGCTTCTGTAAACTAATAAAAAGTTAAAACACAACATGAGTTGTGCTATGTTCGATAGTTCGCATTTTGATATATAATTGTCAGTGTTTGAGAAACTAACTAAACAATGATTGTTTGACAGACCCGAAAGTTTAATACCACGCATATTGTCAAGCTTGGAAAATTTATGCTAGTGTTTTGATTTTTCACATTATCGATGTATCACGCATTCTACAGTGATATTTGCAAGAAAAAGAAAATGTATTGAGACTTAAATGCAGAGGAAAGTCATTCCTCTTTTCCACACATGCGAAAGTGTTTCATGAAGTTTCAAAAGCTCCTTGGCGCTTATGTTTATGTTATAATGTCTACCCGACTCAAACCATCCCTTATCGTACAGGGAGACTCCCTGAAATGAAGTATAAAATACAACTTTTTACAAGATCAAAAAATCTCCTGGATCTGACTGAACAAGTTTACTTTATTTTCTTGTCTTCTGCTGATAACCTTTGCAAACAGTTTGGACCCAGGTCAGCACCGACAGAATGCCTGTCCTGATCTGGATTCTACTGGTCCTGATCTGGATCCAAAGTATTTGACACCTTGTCTCTGATGTTCATGAAAAAAATCGAAAAGGTTAATTTTAAAAAAAAAAATCAGCAGATGGAAACAAATGCATGAAAAATCACCAAGTATGCAAATAATTAATCGACACTTAAGAGTAAGACAAAAACATGTATTTATTGATTTCAGTCGATGTTATTCAGGCTTCAGTCGATGGTACACTATCGCAAATGACCGCCTTTTACATGAAATGTTGCCCTTGCCATCTACATCATGTGATCTAAGCACCTGCAAAGTTTGAAGTTGCTACATCCAACCATTAAGGTAGAAATGTTTTTACAAGAAAATATAGTATATGAACTTGACTGTGACATAAAGGTCACTTGAAATATTGCCAAAAATAGTAAGTGAGTATGATCAGGAAATACCACAATCTCAAACCGCAGACAACCCTGTGGCAACGCGAGGAAGAGCCGATCAACCTTCAAGTTATGAGTAGATGCATTTACACACAAAATTTGAAATTCCTATCTCAAAGAATATTGGAGATATGCACCAGACTCAATGCAGTTTCTAGAAACTAGGTCAGAGGTCAAGTAAGGTCACAGAGACCCAATTATGGTACCTGTCACTTTGTCATCCCAAGATACATCTACACACCAATTTTGAGATTCCTACTTCAAATAATATAAGAGATATGCTCCGGACACGATTACTAAAAAAAACTAGGTCAGAAGTCAAGGTCACCATGACCTGTAAATGGTATGTGACACTCCGTCATCCCAAAAAGCATTTACACACCAAATTTTGAATTCCTATCTCAAAGAATATAGGAGATATGGACCAGACTCGATGCAGTTTCTAAAAACTAGATCAGAGGTCAAGTTCAAAGTCACAGTGACCCAATTATGGTACGAAACACTTTGTCATCCCAAGATGCATCCACGCTACAAGTTTGAGATTCCTACCTCAAATTATATAAGAGATATGTTCCGGACACGATTATTCTAAAACTAGGTCAGAGGTCAAGATCAAAGTCACAGTGACACGAAATTGGTACGCAACACTCTGCCATCCCAAGATGCATCCACAAACCAAATTTGGAATTCCTACCTCAAAGAATGTAAGAGATAGGCTCTGGACACAATAATTCTTAAAACTAGGTCAGAGGTGAAGGTCAAAGTCACAGTGACCCGAAAATTATATGTGACACTCCATCATCCCAAGATGCATTTACACACCAATATTGGAATTTCTATCTCAAAGAATATAGGAGATATGCACCAGACTCAATGCAGTTTCTAGAAACTAGGTCAGAGGTCAAGTTCAATGTCACAGTGACCAAATTATGGTACGCGACACTTTGTCATCCCAAGATGCATCCACACACCAAATTTGAGATTCCTACCTCAAATAATATAAGAGATATGCTCCGGACACGATTATTCTAAAAACAAGGTCAGAGGTTAAGTTCAAGGTCACTGTGACACGAAAATGGTACGCGACACTCCACCATCCCAAGATGTATCCACATACCAAAATTGGAATTCCTACCTTAAAGAATAAAGGAGATATGAACCGGACACGAAGCGGGACTGACGGACGGACGGATGGACTGACGGACGGACAGTGCGATTACTATATGCCTCCCAATGTTCCTTTGGGGGCATAAATAGGAGGTCCCAAAATATAAGGGTCGTTAGGGTGACCGAAAGCAAGAAGTGTTTTGGCCTAATATACACGTAAATACTGTTTACTTTGCTCACTCCGGAAGAGACATTCATCTCATGTGACAGTACTTTTAAGGGGTCGCGCAGCGCAGACGATAACGTGTCGGATTGCAGATGCATGTCTGACTGCAGATACAAGGGCTGAGAGTTCGATCTCGGCCTGGTCCCATACTTATGTGGAGATTTGATCTTGAAATAAATTCTACGGCCATTCTCCTCCCTTCCGCTGATTCAAGTAGGGTTAAGCATAAAAAACAAACAACTTAAAGTATGTCCTGAAAATGCAGATGGGTCTTTGGTAAGCTATTTTTAGAATCAATTTTGGTTCTTGGCTACGCTTAAGTTCATGAACAAGAACAAAATTTTATCAGGAGGAGGGAAAAATCTGACAGGGGGAGGGAAGTGGGGTTGGAGGGGGAGGGAAGTGGGGGAGAGGGGGAGGGAAGTGGGGTGAAAGAGGGAGGGAAGTGGGGTGAAAGGGGGAGGGAAGTGGGGATTGGGTACCCCCCTGTCCACCCCCTCAAAAAAGTCTCTCTGTTTAGCCAGTACTATTATCATAGCTCTTGTCCTGCTTATTTAGTGTTGAATTTCGTATATCTAACAAATGATTGTGGTGATTTTTGTACTTGGAAAAGCCCTTCTATCCCTACTTTTTTACACCAATAATCTCTACTTTTTCCAAATTTTTATCCCTACTTTTTCCCTACTTTTTGTTGAAGGGCACTTGACAGCCTGTAAATGAGGTGCGTTTTCACTCATGTTTAATTAAAACACACCATGATTCAAAGGGCACAATCCATTTTGCATTATTTTGTAATTTGGAGTTATTTTTATCATGAATAAAAACACAAGTTTATTTCGAGAACCAAAGATTTTTTTTCGGTAACATATTTGTCGATTTTACAAGATTTAATTAAAATGTAATGTCAACAATAAAATGTATTCATCGAATATTCATACAAACATTAGCTGTGCATACCTAAAACTCTCTAACGAGAAAGTAAAGAAATGAGATCATATTTGAAGTATTCATAACTTGTTTATGCATGTGTCATGTGTACACGTAAGGAACCACTGGTTTAGTCAACGACCAATAGAATTGGCATCGACGCGAGAAAACATGACTTTGTTACAAGCGAACAACAAAGGCGCATACCAGCGCAGTCTGATCAGCGCCTTTGTTGTTGGCTAAATGAACTGTATAGAAATTAAATTCGCTACATGCAAATTTGCAATATTCTAATCTCTGTAACTGAGCAGGCTGGTTTGAACCATTCCTGGTCGGAGACCCGAAGTCAGGGTTTCTCGCGTCGTGGCCCAATTAGTACTGTATTTCAGTCCTTATCGCTAACCAGTAACTTGATGCTTTCGAAATTGCAAGTTCTGTCAAAATGTTTCTTTAATTTATCTGCAAGTTTTACTTTAAGTTGTTTAACAACTCGCTTGGTGTCTATAAATGCCATACGGACACACTACTCCCAGACAATGTCCTCTGAACGTTGATGCAAAGATGGATGCTGCAGCGACCCCTGTTAGCGGCTGTTTGAATGCCGTCTGCCTAGTGAGGACAGGAACGAACGGAGTGACACAGCAATTTCCTGTATTCCGCCATATTGTTTCCGGTGATATTTCACATGACGTTCCACTTGCCTTTCTTGTTGTATGAGGTAAGCGCTTTGTGAGCAGCGCGTCGGATCTTCTTGTCTGGGTCCCTGTTGAAATCGTCCAAGGCTTCAGCCACTCGGTACTCCAGGTGAGCTGGGGAACCATCACAAAGATCATGGAGAGCCTGGTACCTCACATTTGCGTCTTCGTCGTTGCGCATTTCAAGCACTCTGTCCCAGAACTCTGACAGATCGTCCTTTACTCTGCATGGACACATCTCTCGCAGGGCCTTCTGTCTCACGACCGGGCTCCTGTGTTTGGTCAGGGCAATAACAGTGTCAATGTCACTTGTGTCAGCGCATAGTCGAATTGCCTCCTTCTCGTTCAAAGCCGACACCTTGGAGTCGATTTCAGATGACATCTCTGGAAAAAAGAGACAAAAAGTCCGTGATATTGCATGCGTATATTACATGTATAAACAATTTTCCAGCCATTAACGACGATTATGTCGTTTGCCTTTTCATCTGCTTAGTAGGCTATGCACTTAAGGGTTTGGTTAAGAAACAACCCATTTGACTTTGAACATTGAGGCAAACCGACATAGTTCTATTCAAATAGCATTAAAAATCGTATTTTTTCACAATTGCTGAGTTTGGTAGTAAAAGTAAGGAAGCTAGGCTCCATATCCGCTAATCTTGAGAACTTTGGGTTCGACACAATTAAGGTATTTAAAAATAATTTTGGTATTTATCGTTTATGCACAAAATCATCCAAATAAACACTCGTATACTGACGTTTCTAGCAAAGCTATTGATCTAAACTTATGTCTGAGCCTTCATCTTCATCCATACTTAATTTATGCGAGCAACGAAGGCTCAGGCGAGTCTGCGCAGGCTCTCCTGAGCCTTCGTTGCTCGACAATGCAATAGGTACCAAAATCGCATGTGCTGGTCCGCATAAACATTTGATGTACATGTACTTAACATGATAATTAATAAGCGTATTGACAGTACCAAATTTTCACGGAAAATAGAAGAAATTTGATCGAATTTTGTTAAAATTGCAAGTTTTAAAAATATACGACTAAATGCTGTTTCTTTTCGGTACAAAAATGTTTTTTTTTTCTGAAATTAATGATATATAGCATTATATGTACTATAAAATAACTTACTTCGACTTAATCTTAATTCTTGGGTCCTGTGGAGAATAGCTTGCAAACTTTATGATGATTTTTATTGACAGGAAAAGTTCATTTACAATAATGAATATAGGGAGCTCAGTGGCTCAGTGGTAGAGTGCTTGACGCGAGACCGAAGGGCCGCGGGTTCGAGCCTCACCGGCGTCACAGCGTTGTGTCCGTGAGAAAGAACATTATCCTAGCTAAATACAGGTTCAACCCAGGAAGACCCGTCCCTTTATAACTGAAAGATTGTCGATGGGACGTAAAGAATCAAATCAAACAAACAACAATAATGAATAGTAAACATAATAAACAAATGGGCCTCGACGCGAGAAAACCTGACTTTGTTGCATGCGAACAACACAGATGCAGAGCGCCAGTCTTCTACTGTCTCGTGCCTTTGTTAAGTAAATAGTCAACATTGCTCTATGCGCAGTTTGAACATTCTAGCTACATGTAGTCTCTGTAGCTGAACAGACTGGTTTGAGTCTATTTTTTTCTCGCTTCGAAGACCAAAATAATAATTCACAGCACAGATAAAAAACACATTGACCGTCTCCAATGAACCGCTTTCAGTGTGTTGTGCACATTCATTATAATTATAAGCAGAGAGAGAGAGAGAGAGAGAGAGAGAGAGAGAGAGAGACTTCCATACCGTTTCTAGTGTAGTTATCAGTTCTTTCAAACAGTTTTATTCCTACATTTCTGTAAAGAAGAATCGGGTATGTCTGTATTTATACGTATCTGTAAACCTGAGATTTCGCAACACCTGAAAACTTGTATCTATGTATAGATCAACTTGACAATGAACGGATTTTCGTGTCAGGCTGTTGTGAAATCGACTAACTGGTCGATCGGGTGTTTCCGTATACTTTGATAACGTATCACATAAAAAGGGTTTTTGCGCAGATATCATGAAATCAAGAATCGACCCAGAGCCCTAACTGCATTAATCTCGAGTCATCATCGCTGACGGGCACACAATGAAAGGTATAGATAAAGGTTCATGCCAAAATTAAGACATATAGCCCCATGCATGTTTAATGGGCAACTTTACGCATGTTCGATAAGTACCAAAAACACATCCGCTGGTTCTTTATAAGCTTCCATTAAATGCCATCAACCGTTGTTTTGAACTGAAACGAGAGAACTACCATAATCATAGGAAAATGGCTGCTTTGTAAAGAAATGGGTCAGCTTATTAGATTTATATGTATTTAATATTTGATCAGCGCGTGCACAGGCGTGTCTGCGCTTGTGCGCAGCATCGCTAGAGTCTTCACTGCTCTTACACCCAAAGAATGGTGTAGATTAAGGCTCAGGCCAAAATTAAGGCAAAATTAAGGCATCTAGCACCCCATGATAGTTGTTAATGGATGTTTTACCCATTTAAGCCGAATGGAATACTTCAGCATTATCAATTGGAACAGTCCATATCTGTATTAAGTGATGTTGAGAAGCATTTTTCATTTTTATTCTAATTTTAATAGAACATTCTGCAAGCAAACAATGGAGACGCTAGCCTAATTTCCTGTAATTAAATAACCTAACCCTATACCATCTCCTCTGTATTGTCAGCTGCCCAGGGAACCCTTTAAAAAAGAGGAAAAGGGAGAAAAAGGGCCAAGGGTGAAAGTGAAATAAAGAAAAAAAGAGGAGATTTTCCTTACGAAATTCTCTTATTTAATGACGTTTATGGCCCTCATAAAATGGCATTTGGATCCTTTCAACAACTAATAAAAAAGTTTTCAGAGTTGTGCCCCTCTGACAAACTTTCTTGATCCGCGCATGTGAATGGCATGCCGCTGTTAACATTATCATTCTAGGACTCTTCCTCTCGGTGTCATCGGTTGGTCTGTAGTATATAATTGTCGCATTTCCTTGTCATAATCACTTACTTAATAGCAGGTTAGCGTCTTTTAGGCTCAGCTTCGAGAATGCATGTTGAATCAATCGACAAGCATCACTTTCGAAACCTTTCCTGGAAAACTTAATATCCACTATATAGCATAAGGGCTGGTTTGCTCTGCTTAACCCATAAAGCGCCACCTATAATTTGCAGCAGACGACCATTTCAAATTTTGCCGCTTTTTCAAAGAATAACAAATAAGGCATCATATTTCACGAGAATCATCTGCTGGATTCTCACAAAATATCATATCTTATTTTTTTCGAAAATTAGGAAAGATGTCGTAAAATTTGCCGGTCTGCAGTCGTGATTGGCTGTTTTCTAATTTTATGTGTGTTTTCGATGTTTATGTTCTAGTGCGCCTCCCTTCTTGTGCAGTGAGACTTTGAGCACTTGGTCAAGTGGAAAGCGTATGTCAAGGTCATATGTGTCTTTGGATAAAAACAAATATATACCCCGTGGACTTTTCATAAGCTTTCTCGGTCGCTTGTAACAGACTCTTAGATGTGTACTATAGAGCTATTATGTCACTGTAAAGGTGGCAACTTTAATATTCATATCTGGGCGTGGTTCGGCTATTTCATCTGCTCAAGAAAGGAAACAGGTTCTATCTACACCCCAAAATTACCCTCTTATGGCCTCATTATGTACATTTACCTTTAGAAAACACCCAAATATACATATAAATTACCCCTAAAGCAAGTTCAATTTTGTGATGACCCCCAAAAAATATCCACAAAATCTTTATATCACAAAAATATCTCTTTTCTCTGAAAATCTCCCAAAATACTGAAATTCAAAGTTTTGAACAAAAAAAATGGTCGGAGCCTACGTATGCATGGAAATATAAGAGTACCCCCCTGGGTATTTTGTCAATAAATGAATAAATGTCATTATGATAACGTTAGCTTTATCACCCAGTTTCACAAGTTGGACGGACGGACAGGCGGCAGACAAAAATAATTTATAATTGAGCGGGGAGTTTGGGTGCACACTATTCCGCGGGATCCTCGGCTTAATTATCCGAGATCTATGGTGGTGGTGTTGGTTCGACCTGAATATCTCAATATCTACACACCAGACCTTTATAAATTTGGTATCAGCTTAAAGAGGAGTTATATATCTATCAGACGGTGTAAAGAAAATGCGAATACTTGCATTTTTATATGATTTTATTTTACTCACTATAATTGAGGGGGGGGGTCCTCGAAAAACAATGCTTTTACTACCCGGGACGCAGTCACATTTTTATAAACTTGGCAACAATCTGCCCACGCATGGATTCCGATAATATTTAATTATAGCAACTACAAAAATGGTATTAGTTAATTCCTCAAAGTCTGTTAGGCCACAGGGGGCACCTTGATGTGCACCCCATTTGTACTAATATATGACCTATTAAATATCGGTCTCAAATCATTAACATTATCGAAATCTACATTATTTGAATGGAATATGAAAGAAGACTCCCCAGGGTATACCTTACTACCATTAATGTATATGAATACATCTAGATATTTTTTCTGACCCATCAAAATTTGAATTATCCCCATATTGAACACTGAAGTTAATGTCTATAGGGGTTTCTGTCCTAATATTTACCATGTTCCAGTTTTTGTCAACCCATGATATTTTCAGAAAAGTAGGTCAAATACATCATTTCTATGCATGTAAATTTTCATAAAATTTGGACACCGATAACATTGTTATTATTTGCATAAAATGAGTTAAGTCAGTTTTGATTCATAAGTGATTTCAAATAAAATATTCTAGTTAGGTCTTACAAACGGCAATTTTTCCACCAGCATTATTCTAAAAGCGCATTGACTATCACTATCTAGTATCTTCATCAAAATTATGTCCAAGATGTTTTTGTGTCAGAAGTTTTAACTAATTCAGTAGCATACAACTGGCATTTTTGTAAGCAGCACGTGATAAGTAGCACTCGGTCTAGAACTTAGTTGTACATACGGGTAGGTGTCCAGCAGGTATCATTTGTGAATTGATCTTCCGCTGGTTTCCAAATTATTTTTGGACTGAAGCCAACAGGTGTTTATGCTCTTAATGTCTTTCAGCCATTGAAAAAAATCAAACAGATTAGGATTTATGCTAGGTAATTCATCGTCTCCATCTACATTCTATGTGCCTGTTGCACCTAGAATTTCCTCTATCTTATGTCCCTCCGAATCAAAGATAGAGGGACTATGTGCATACTTCTCATTAACTCTCATAAACTAAGTGAAACCAGGTCAAGTGTTTAAGAAATTATATACGTTCTCAGTATTTTTGGTAGGTTCTTTTTTCAGAGAACTTGGATTTCACACAAGCTGTCCGTTCTAAGGTGGTGGTTCTGTTGTTGTTGATTTTTGTTTATTGTTACTCCCATTGTTGGAGTCTGTAATTGTTCTATGTTTTGTTGTACGTTACTTTATGTCCTTTCTAGTATTGCAATCATCTTGATTGGGAAGAGAGAGCTGGTCGCTTTGCTTAATTTGTCTTCCTGGTGTCTCGTAATGGTTGAGCGGCTCTTCCTCGCGGTGCCACGGAGTTGTCTGCAGTTTGTGGTTGTGGTATTTCCTGATCATACTCACTTACTATTTTTGTATTAGGTTAAACTTTCCCTGTACATTGATAAAGTGTTGTGTTTTTATATTCTGGTCCTTCTGAAATATTTAGTTTCGGCAGAAAGTAGAAGCCTATTTAAGCCAGTGCTAGGAGGCATTACAGCTGCAGCACGTTCCATTTAGTGTCATGCAGAGACTGAGTGAAATTGAGACTTATGTTTTAAAACTTTATAGTTTATTTATATTATGGGATGATCCGTTTCTCCACATTTTTTAAATAGTATCCTTATTTTGCAGTCCCTTAGTCACTCAATGTGTACATTTTAATGAATGGTTTACATAATCGTATTTGAATTGCATTGTATCTTAATTGGTATTGATTGTGGTTATTTCTCCTGCATTAAGTTCTATCCGCCAAAACTTTTCAAAGGAGTATCCAAAATACTTATCATAAATCCCATTTAAAACGATTGATATTCCAACAAATGCTTTAAACCTGCTCTAATAAATAGAAATGAGGTTGATGAAAATAAAAAATGATACCTTTTACGATTATAAAGGGATTTTCAAACATTAAGTAACACTTAGCGAATTTTTGAATGTATACATACTGAACATCTGGCAATATACGAGGTTAAACAGTCTTTGTGCTGTTATTTCCGTCATGGTTATAGAATCACGAATTTGATTCTCAAATGACCCCATAATTATTATGCTGACATACTAAGCAATTCTGTAAAACTGGGCATAAATATTTATAATGAATTGAATAATATTTGTTCATTTAACAAAAGTCTGACTCACCATTCAAACAAAATATATTTCCAGGCTCAATATATTGTGCATTATCCTCATACATATGGTCAAATTATATATAGATCGGAAAGGTTGACAAGAACTGTAACACACCATAATTAAAACTCGAACATTTTTGATATAATTTGTGCAGCTGAATTTGAGTAAATGTTCTAAAAGAAATATTATTTTATTTAATTCTATTTATGTGATAGATATGGTAATGTGTGTACCGCACACATAATCTAGAACTCACAGATTATTCTAATAATTATCAATTTTAGAAAGTCTGATTTCTGATAGATGTAAATTGGGCTGATCTGGGTGGGGGGGGGGGGGGTAGTACCTCTATAATGACATACTACACAATACCAAATGTTGTAACCAACCAAAGAAAATCGATAGAAAAAAATTCTTATAAGCCAAACCGTCAATTTGCATAATATCATCAAGATTTATGCCTGTGCAGAACAGAACTCTATGTAAGTTGAGCATACTGCTGGAAGTTTACATAAAATCTTGATTTTTACATTCTGCAAATTTGACCATTAAGATTGAAATTCAGAAAACTCCATTTTACCGGTTTTAATTTATCTTGAGATTTTATGATTATAACAAACACATGTGTGGACAAATTTGATATAAATTTCATTGGTTGACAATAACAGCAATTAGGCAAAATTGACATTTTCATTTGTTGAAAATATTTTTAAAATGTTAAATTTAGGGGTACCTTCAAACAAAATTTGATGTGGACTTGTTTATTTTATACACTGAAATACATGTATGGTACATGAATAATTACTAGGCATCATGTTGACAATAAATTAGGTTGAACAACAAAAAATATTGTCGCCTAGGGCCACTTTTAATTAGGGTGTCCATTTTTTAATTTTAAAATTTAAAATTATTTAAATTTAAGAACTGAAATAGATGAATGTGTTAATATCTCACAAATAGAACACACATATAATATACAATCTTTCTACAAAATTTTATAAAATTCTGTGCGTGGGCAGAACCCTATAAATTCCATACAGGGTGGAACTCCCCCTTTGTGGGATCCTCGAAATTTTGGTTAAAATTTGGCAGTACGCGTGGGGTGATGTTAATTTGACATGGATATATCAGTATCTACATATCAGATATTTATAAACCTGGTACCAGTTTAAAGAGGAACTATACTATATATCAAATGATGTAAAGATAATGCAAGAATTTGGAAATTTGATATTTTTACTTTCAAAATTTGCTGGATCATCGAAATTTTGGTTAAATTTTTTTGATACGCATGGGAGTAATGTTGATTCTGCATGGATATCTCCATATCTACATATCAACCTGGTATCAGTTGAAAGAGGAGTAATATGTTTATCAGATAATGTAAAGAAAATGACAACATTTTAAATTTTGGTATGATTTATTTACTTTAAAAATCTGCTGGATCCTCGAAATGTCTAGGTTTAATTTTGCAGGACGCTTGGTGGTGGTGTTGATTCGCTTTTAATATCACAATATCTGAACATCATGTTTTTATAAACTTGGTATCAGTTTAAGAGAAGTTATATATCTATCAGATCGTGTATAGGAATTGCGAAAATTCAGAATTATTGTATGATCTTTTAATTTTCAAAATTTGCGGGATCCTCGAAAATTTGGGTTAAATTAGGCAAGACCCAATAGGTGTCATTGTAGCAACATAAATATCTCAATAACTACATCGAAACCGATATATATATATATATATTCTTTCGAGTAACTACTAAAATGATTTTGGTATCAGCTAACTGTATAAATTTGGTATCAGCTAACTGATGCGCAATTTGATATTACTAGGGTTTATTCGTTACTATCTTTGTGCAGTTTTCAGCATCCCTTTTAAGAAAAGACAAGACATATAAATTTACTTCCGTTAGCCAGAATTAACTTTATATGCACACAAGGTAAGCTTTTTAAAAAGCTTAGAACCATCGCATAGCGTATAAAAGCTACTAGACTAAAAAATATTTTTGTGTTTTAAATTTGCATTTGCTGAAACCACTTTTTTCATTTTTTCATGCATTTCAAACTCTGAGTATTTTTGTTTTAGTTAACTATTTGTATGCACTAAGTTCTGAATAGGTGATCCATTGGAAGCAATTAAAAAAGGAAATTTGCACATTCCAATAAAACTCTAATAGTGCAAACACTGAATAGTGGTAGAGTTTACCCCAGCCTCCCCAAGCAGACATTTTAGCAGTACATGTATGTATTCCTTTTCCTAAATCTAAATCTAGTTAATGAGGCATGAGCATAAAACCTTGGGGGCATATTGAAACTGATCCGTCTAAATCTGAGAATTACATCACACTTTGCGGAGAATATCCAAATTCCCCATGTCTCCAGGGTAAATTGTTGTAAAAAAAAGCTTAGAACTATCGCAAAGCGCATTATTGTAACTAGACAACACTTTTAATAGCTTTATTTTTTGCATTTTCTCTAGCTACTATAATCACACTTTTTTTTGACTTGGGGACGTTTTTGAAGAACACACGGATTGAAGGCCGAACCGGAAGTAGACCTCTGTGGGGAGCTTGATTTCGTCACGCCAAGAATATCCGAATTCGCTCCAGTGGAGATTTTGGGTTCCGGCTCAGAGGAATAGATCTCTTTGCGACCTTTCGTTTTCAGAAGCAAGTCGGTATCCAGGGAACCGGGCCAGGGAAGCGTACTAGCGTATATCACCATCGCTGACGCGATGGTGAATCAGTTACTCTTTGAAACTACCGTAGTGTCGTCTATAGTAAGCTAAGTCTGTTGCACCCTGCTCACCACGCCTTCGCTGCTCGAGAGGATAAGTGTCATATTT
Source organism: Loripinus fragilis (assembly GCA_964019695.1). Lineage (NCBI taxonomy): Eukaryota > Metazoa > Mollusca > Bivalvia > Lucinida > Lucinidae > Loripinus > Loripinus fragilis. Next base: position 27,207,861 of record OZ026518.1, read on the forward strand.
CGTCATTCCGTCCACAATCATCTGCTTCTAATAATAGGTTTAGATAAACACCATTTTTGAGCGTATAATTGTAAATATTTTCTTACCTATTAATTTTACCTTAAGTTTTGTGTGCTTAAAAGAACCGTCTCATTGAAACGATTCTTTTGAGTACCCACAATATAAGTTTAGGTTGAGAAATAAGAAAATTATTTTTCGTTACGCACTCTTAACTAAAGGCCTGTAAATTAAAGAATATAATGTCGTCTGCTGATAGCATTTATAATACGTTTGAGCCCAGATAAAATGTCGGGCCTGATCTGGATAACTCATGTTTGACACAAGCACAGCAATGGACGATTGAATACTAGTCAACAACCAAACACCCCTTGCCTAGTTAGGTTAATTATGTTAATTGGCCATGTCTATTGTCAATGCGTCAAAGAATTGATCCGTTTATTCTGATTGATTTTGAGCAGATGGACTTTAATTGGGGACACGCGTGCAATATGCACAGCTAGCTAGAAGAGGCTAGACGTATAAAATATTTTCTTCATATGCATGTACACGCCGCTCTTGCGAGAATGCGCATTTGTACAGGCTCGACTAAGCCTTCGCTGCTCGCATGTATGTAATCTCTATTGATTTAAACTGTCTCGTCCACAAAGATTCGTTCAGCTTCTTGCATCTTCAGGTCCGTTTTAATTGTGATTGGTGGTAACGCTCAGAATGGTTATATGATATTGCAGAGGGTACGAGACTCAAAGCGATTTTGAATCGTCGTGGATACAGCATACCTCTGACGTTGTATGCATGTTGATTGAAGATTCGTTTAAATTCTTGCATCTTCTGGACCGTTATTATTCTGAATGGTGGTAACACTCAGAATGGTTATGTTGCAGATGGTACAAGAAACCAAACGACTTTGAATCGTTGTTGGTACAGTGCAGCTCTGACGCTGTATGCATGGTGATTGAAGATTCGTTTAGCTTCTTGCATCTTATGGTCCGTTTTAACCGAAGGACTTCGAATCATAGTGAATACAGCGTAGCTTGGACGCATACACCTTTTTGATTGAAGGTTCTTTTGGCTTCTTGCATTTTATGTATATTTTATCGTCCGATGATAGTTGATTTGAGCCGCGACAATGTGGCATTTTGACTAAGAAACTCCAAATAATTTTCCGTTAGTAGTTAAACGTTCGTGGAATATTTAAGCGACTATCAAGGGCTCTGGTCAGACTTTGCATATGCGCAGTCTGGTCTATGCCTTTGCTTGTTGAATATAACACATTGTTGGAAATCTCATTTCTGGACCTGCGCCGTTGAGTAGGTTCGCCAGAGTCTTTGTTGCTCTACTATGCCAAACGTATCTATATCTCGATGTGCTTATGCTTCATTTTCGCAAGATGCTTACCTATTAAGATCCTTTATAAATATAACTCAGGGAAGTAATTTATTACCAGCCATTATAAATCGTCCAAAGTCCAGGTTCTTTTCGTGAACGTAATATATGAAGATCAAGTCCTTTACCCAAAACCGAAAAAACGAGGTCCTTTTCGTAAGAATAAAACTCCTTTACGCGGAATTGAGTCCTTTTCAAGGTGTAATTGTCTCAAATACTCAATATTCGACATCTGGAGATTTGATTCATTCAAACAATACTTATTTATACTGTATTCCTTAAAAATAATAGCATGCAAACGGACATGGATATTCAAACATACATGTAGTCTCAGACGGTATCGACAGTCCTTTTCGCAATGCTATATATTGTATATTGTATATTTCAATCAATCAAACTTTATTCACTCAGTTACATGATACATGTAAAACATGAGGCAGCAGTACATACAAAATAGCATATAATTTACGTTATGGCGGCGGCTTACATACATTCACACACACACACATACGCACACACACTTTACCATCGAGGGTAACTGTGGCAAGATAATGCGCTTGTTCAGCAAACATTTCAAATCAAATCAGGTTGATTTAATTTGATTTCAAAAGGTGAAGCAAAAGACTAGCAGTGGAGAGCTGGATCAGTAACCTGAGTCTGGGGTAACTGATCTGTCTCTACACGGGTAGAATTCAGTATATATACTTTAGAGAGGGCGAGAGAAAAGTGTCATAAGATTGGCTTGGATGATTTACATGTTAACACATTCCTACTGAAGTCACGCTTCGTGGTTTTGGGTAATTTAAAATGTACCAATCACGGGCTATCCGTGTGTTGCTTTTTGTAGGATTTGTCACCTGTATGTGTACAGGTTTTAAAGTATTTCATTCATAAAAAATGTTTCAATGCACGGAATATGCAATTCTAGGCCATGGTACTACGTTTCGAGAAAAGGATAAACACACACACACGCACAAATTTCAGGTAAGCGCTAATTTGGGAGATTACATGCAACATGTAGAGCCGTTCACCTTGTACCACATTGAACCGCGTTTTGTTTATTCGAGACCATTAACCAGTTGGCAACGTTGAATCAACACCGAGACAACGTCGGTGACGTTGTATCCGTGTGGATGCGACGTTGTATTAACGTTATTTCGGCATAAATCTATATCAGACATGATATGGTCAATTGCTGAACTATAGGAGAAAAATATAGTAGAATACATCTGTTGAAATGAAATATGGAAGATCCAGATGGGGTGGTCGCATGCGCCACTCCATCACGAATTACATTTTTTTTATTTCATAAGTATTAGCTCTCGCTTTTGGACACACTCATACTTTCACTCGGGCTTGCGCTTGCCAACCATAATTGAGCTTTGGCATGATAGGAACAACAAAACGGGGGTGCGCACGAGCAAAGACCCAAAGCAACCCGGGCATCCGCCCAGTATGGTCAGGTTCTTCACTGCGCGCCCATGGGCAACTAAGGGCCTAGGAATTTTTTCACGGAAAGTAATGAATTCTATTACACTGAGGAGACGCCCCGGCCGACCCGACATCGCCGGTCCTATCATGTCATGTCGCGGCTCATATCATAACATAATTTTAGTGCATAAAATATACAAGTATGCTTATAGCATGTATAACACAATAGTGATCAATTTAACGTGGACTTCTTTTTCTCTTTCTGTAGAGTTGGTCACATAACGTAACTTTTCGTTCTATTATACGTTTGCGTTTGATAGCAGAGAGAGTCCATTCTGCTCCTGCTAAACTGGACTCTATCTGTTATGAAATATCGATGAAAAGTAAGGTCAAAGGGAGAATAATCAAGTTTGTAGTAACGAAGGGAGAAAACTCAAAATTTTAGACTGACTGACATACACCAGACCCAAGCCAGATGTATCCTCCAAGAGCTGTCTGACCTGTATCTTTCCTGTTTGTCGTGTAAAATATTTAAACTAGTGATGTAACTTTTGAGGAGTAAAGCAATTTTATGTGTCAGTCTTAATCTAAGGGAAGCAATCAATACAGTAGTGAGTAGTTATTTCTATGTTGGTCAAAGGGAAGTAATCCCCAATGAAACAGTGGAGATCTGGGCGAGCCTGCGTAGATTACGCAGCCTCGGCCATACCTGCACTGTTCCGATTTGATACTATAATCAACTGCGATCTCAGACTAGTATATTAGGAGGCGTATTTGGACACACCTGTCATAAGTGGATAATAGCGTTATAAGTGGTAACATTGTCCCCTAACTACCCCTTGCTCGAAATGCCGAAATGTGCAAGAAGGAAGTCAAACGGGTTCTGGGTATTAGTGCAGGCGGACACTTTAATATAACAAACCGTTTATCCTCGCCATTCTTGGTTGCCTCTAAATGTCGCACCTCAATTTGTGACATGTTTTCCATACCATGGATTTAGAGGCAAATTGGACATTGTAGATCCCGATCAATTGGCTTCTACGAAACCAAGTGATCTGGACCTACACTGTTTTTTTTAGGCCGAATATATCCGGTTCGACATGGTGAGGGCCAAACAGTTCTGTTTAAACATGGAAATTAATTTAGTTTATAGTCAATAACTATTATAGCCGCTCTACGTGGGAAGGCACCAGTACATTTTGGTCAAGCGGAAAATAGATGCAGGACTTAAAGCCTGCTAGTTGCTTATTAAGTGTATATATATATGTATGTCCAGTGCCTTCTCGCGCGTCACTGCTCATATTCTGTCGACTAGAATGGGCAATCTAACATCTTGTTTAATTTTACACTTTCAAAATTTATTATTGATAAAACAAGTTCTGCATCAGTCATTGGCCATTTCCTGATGTCACGTGACGTCAGTCTTTGTGGCGTCACTTGACATCAGGAGTTTGCCTTCAGATTATTTCATTTTGTGGTATTGTTACTTACAATTGGGGAATTAGAAATTTGTATAAAAGGGTAATGTGGGTGGAATACAAGATTAGGTGCGAAAGCGTGGGAGGTGGAAAGGGGGCTGCCGGGGGGGGGGGGGGGGGGGGGGTAGGTAGCGATACGATTAATAACTTGGATTTTTCAGTGTTTTCATTATTATCCCAGTGAACATGGTCAGGTGCTTGAGAATCAGTGCATTTTCGCTATTCATTAGTTCATTCATTTTATATGTATTAGGATATTTATTGTAGTACGGTTTGATATGTTTAAATCGGTCTTCATTGAAGAAATTGCAATTGAAAAGGTAGTGAAATTCGTCTCCTGTATCCGTTTTGCATAAGTGGCAAATTCTTTCATTGATGGGTTTGTTGCCCCAACGGCCTACCTCTATAGGGAGGCGATGGTTTCGAGTTCGGAATGCTGTAAGTATGCGAATCTGGGTATTATTTAGAAAATGAAAATATGGATTAATACCAAAGCAGTTTTTAAAGATTCTATAATTGATTCCGCTAGAGGATGCATTTACCAACGAATTCCACTGTTGCAGGTATTGGTCTTTCAATTTTTGCTTGAAGGATAGACGGAACCAGTTTTTGTTATTGCACGTCTGCGATAGCCATATGTTGGCATATCCATTAGACATAACTAGGTTTTTAATGTTTTCTAACCATTTTGATTTACACTTTCGTTGTTCAAATAAAATGTGTAAGACTGAATAGACCATAGTAGACAATCTGCTAGAATTGAACTCAATGAGAATACTCCAGAAGGATATTAACATTGCCTGTATGTCGATTTTCAGTGGATATGCCCCACATTCTCCATATACCATATATGAGGGGGTAGATTTCTTCATGTTCAATATCATTTTCAGGAATTTCAACTGGACACGTTCTATAATATCTAGATTTCCAATTGCCCATATTTCGCATCCATATAGCAATATAGGTTTAATGAGCTTGTTAAACAGGTCTATTTGCATTTCAATAGGTAGGTTTAGTACCCTTATTTTTCTAAGAAGGGCGAACATTGCGATATTGGCTTGTTCAGCTATGTGTTTTTTACAGTTTAAAAAAGAGCCACTTCTAGATAGATAAATGCCTAAGTATTTGTATTCTGATACTATTTCCACCTCTTTGCCTTTGAATAAAAAATGAAGATTCTGCGCATGTCTGCCTGAAGAGAAAATAAGAATTTTGGTTTTGGATATGTTGACTGTCAGCTTCCATTGGTCGCAATACTGTTCGAATAAGTTAAGCATATGTTGTAGATCTTCTTTACTATTGCTGAATAAGACTGTATCATCTGCGAAGAGGAGGAGAAGGAGTTTTATATACGTATGTAAATTATCTGTGTTTGCTTCACAAACTATACCGTTTGCCCCTTTTGCCAAAAGAAAGGCCTCTAGATCATTTAGAAAAAATGAAAATAAAATCGGGGACAAATTCTCCCCTTGACGGACCCCTTTATTACATGGAAAGTATGCTGAATTTCCATCTTGGGTGACTATCCTCGATTTTATGTTGTTGTACATGCTTTTAATTAAGTTCAGACATTTTCCGTTGATGTTGTATTTTTGCAGTTTAAACCATAACCCGTCCCGCCAAACATTATCAAACGCCTGTTTAAAATCTACGAAAGCACAGAAAAGTTTGTTCTTGCACGATTTCGAAATTTCGAATAAGCTTTGTAGTATAAATAAATTATCAGATGTTGAGAGCCCTCTCCGAAACCCTGCTTGGTTGTGGCATATTATTTCGTATTTTTCTGCATAATTGTTTAATCTAGTGTTCAATATTGAGGTAAATAATTTACCTAGACAGCTTAGCAACGTGATTGGGCGGTAATTTTCTGGTAAATTTATATTTCCTTTGTTTTTGTATATGGGAAGTATATCTCCTAGTGCCCAGCTTTCTGGAACAACCCCTGTATCTAAAATTAAGTTGAATAATTGTAAGTAAATTGGCAGAAAAACGTGGATTGTGTTTTTTATATGTTCGTTTAAAATATTGTCTGATCCAGGACTTTTATTGTTTTTAAGATTTTTTGTGGCCTTTAGAATCTCTTCCTGTGATATTGGCTGGTTTATTTCTTCATTTATTTCAACAAGATTTTCGTCAAATTCTATATCGTGGCATATTTGGTCGTTTTCGTTGCTACATGTATTTAAAGTTTTAAAAAAATTGTGTAGTTCGTCTAAGGGTGGGGTATGTGTATTTTTTTTGTCAACGGAGTTTATAATTTTCCAAAACTCTTTTGGGTTGGTAGATTTTAGATTTCTTAGTTTTTCAACTCTCTGACTTTTGAATGTTTTAACACTTTGTGTTATCCTACTTTTGTATTTTTTGCTGACTGATTTTAATAAATCTTTGAAATAAGTATTTTTATGTTTATTGTATAATCTTCTTGTATAATGATACATGTTTCTTGCCTGTTCGCAATCTTTATCAAACCATTTTTTATGTGTTTTATTGTCAGTTTTAAATGTTCTTGTTCCAAATGATTGTTTAGCACTGTTTGTAAATATATTTTCAATTTGGTTAGCTATGTTATTTATGCTTTCTTGGTTTGCATTTTGTACAGTCACACGTTCAAGATTAGCTCGAATGTTTTGGAGTTCACATTCTGCAATATTCTTATCGAATAGATGTGTTTTTTTCTCGTCCCATAATCTTGGAGTACAGGTCGGTGTGTTATTTTGGCACCGTTTAAGATTATTGTGATTGTCATTCGTGCCAATCGATAGGCTGATTGCACAGTGAGCATCAGAAAACAAATGATTAAAGTCGGACACTTCTAGGGTTTGGAGAAACGGGAAAATATGGACAGACGAGATAAAGTAATCGACTGTGCTTCTGTCCTTGCATGTTGTTTTAGGGGAGCGTTTATCTGTTCCTAATCTGCCATTTAAGATAAAAAGATTGTTGTATCTGCATAAATCTAACAGCTGTTGCCCATAGAAGTTTACAGTTAGTTCCGCGCTGTTTCTTTGTAGCGGGATATTGTAACTATCAAAATAATTTAATATACTGGTATTTTCTTGGAAGAGTTCTTCATTTCCCTGAAATTCGGATATATATCGGTCACACACAACAAAGTCACAATTGATACCAACCCTCGAGTTGAAATCTCCGAAAAGGAGAACATTTTTGCTCTTGGCGGCATATTTGTCAATTTCGTTCTGCAATTCAAGATACGTGTCATCAGGTGCATATTTGGACCTATAAGGTGGAATGTATACTATCCCACAATGTAGTTCATCGTCGGACAGTATAATTCGCTTTGAAATGGCAAACCAAAGGGCGAGTTTACTTTCTGCTTTGTGTACTGTGATAAAGGGAGATAATTCATTTTTAAACAAGATAGCTATACCACCAGATCTGTGTCTCGAAATTGCAGTGCGATTATTTGTAAACACTTGGTAGCCCTGGATATTTATATTATCAACATCATCCAGCTTGCTTTCCTGGATACCTATGATGTCATATTGCTCGATGAGATTAACAAATTCTGGACAAAGCAATTTTGACTTAAGTCCACACACATTTATTGACAACAACTTAAATTGATTATATTGGCTGTTCTTGTTAATTTGATCCGTGTCACTTGATTGTCTTTCTGATAATACGTTACCCTCAGCGTACCGCTAGAATGATTTTGTAACCTGCTCACCACTTGCACATTCATTCACACCCGCAGCATCAAAAGTGCCCGAGTTTGACATACTATCCTTAGCCTCATCAGTCAGAACATGGCGTCACCATGGTGTCATCTGGAAGTTCGTTCAACGTCGTGTACGGACGTCCAGATGGCGTCACGATAACGTCATGTGTATAATCATTTAGGTTCGGGTCTGGGTCACTTTCATTTATGTTATCGCAGGTGATACTTGACGTCATCGCGACGGCATCCGGAGGTTCGGGCAACGTCGTGCCCAGACGTCCAGGTGACGTTACGTTGGCGGCATTTGGGTAGTCATTTGGGTTCGTGTCTGAAGTGCTTTCATCTGTATCGTCACAGGTAGCACGTGCCGTCATCGTCACGGTATCCGGGGGCTCGGGCAACGTCGTGCCCGGGCGTCCAGATGGCGTCACGTTGGCGGCATGTGGATAATCATTAATGCGAAAGTTTTGAATACTTGTATTTATGTTATCGTGATTGACACATGGCGTCATCGCAACTACATTCGTAGGTTCGTGCAACGTCGTGCCCGAACGTACAAATGGCGTCGCGTTGGTGTCATCTGCCTGTCTGGTGGTTGACTGCATTTCTTCAAGGGAAGATTGATCTAAGTTTGGGTTTTTTAGCTTTAATAGTTTATAAGATGAATAACTAGCATCATTTGCTGAATTTTCCGAAGAGAATTTTCGTGGGCTCATGCGTGTTTCTGTTTGGTCAATCATCATTTCAGAGTTTGTGTCAGAATTTGAATCCTCACGATGTTTTTTCAGGATATGCGCGTCGTCCAGCGGAGACGTTGCTGGATGTTTCCTACTAATTGATTTGCTGCTCTGTCTCGATTCGTCATTATACCCTGCTAATGGCGAGAATGTGTTTGACAGGGGTATATTAAAGTCCACCAGTTTCTTCGCATATGATGTTCTCTGGCTATGCTGCGTTTTCGTTCCTCTACCGCGATAGAATACACGATCACCTCTGCGTGAGGGATTGTCATCAGTGTGATTTTGCCAAGGGGTTCTTGGTGGTTTTTTCGCGTTTCTCGGTCTCTGCCATTCAGAGGCCCCGTCTGTCTCAACATTTACTTCTTTATTGTTAATAAAGAGCCTATCTCGGACAAGCCTGACTTTATTTTCCTTGTTCTGCCTCGCCTCCTTGGCCACAGGATACAACATTTTTCTCTTCTGCTCTATTACTCTAGGAAACTGTTCTCTAATTCCATATCGTCTACCTCTCAAGGTTTCTCTAGCTAGTGATCTTATAAATTCTCTATCCTTGAACTTTTCAAAACTGGCTATTATGGGCCGGGGGTATGTGTCAGCTGTATCTTTATCAAAAGCCCCTATCCTATGTACTCGATGAAAATCTATTATCCTATAAACCCCCATTTCCTGTTCTAGAAATCTAAGCAGTGTGCGCTCTACGTCCTCATACTGATCGTGACCATCTAGTTGAGATTCGCTAATGCCAGTAAAAATCAGGTTTTCTCGCATACTGCGGCATTGGAGATCTATGATGTTATTTTCTGTTTCCTTTTGATTTGATTCTAGGGAAGAATTTTCATACTCTAATCTTTCTACCCTTTTCACGAGGTCATCAATGACGGAATCACTGGATACCTTCTCGCGCCTAATTTCGTCACATAGATCACTGTATGTATCGATACAGTTTTGATACTCATTCATTGTACAGTTGGTTTGCATGAGGTTAGTATCTAAAATGTGCAGCTTGGCATCCAATTTGTTGACACTGCCTTTTAGATCATTTATTTCTGTCACCTGTTGCTCGATATTAGTCATTCTAGTGTTCTGGTTTTGCAACATGGCACTTTGGGACTGTAGTACATGGTCCATATTTTGCCATCTCGAATTTTGGTTTGAGAGCTGGTTGTCAATATGTACGAGCCTTGAGTCAAGATTATGAAATAACTGTGACAACCAATGCGGTGTTGCATTTTCCGGGCTATGGGGGTAAATGTTTATAGCCTCGCGCGGGCCTAGCACTGTATTAGTTGCACTGTTTACGACTGCATTACTTCTGTTAATACATGTAGGCATAGTAGTTTGTGTTGTAGTAGTTCTACTATCAGTATTAGTAACCTGAGGCAAGTTCAATAATGCGAGCGCTCTCGGGCGCTCGTTGTACTGGTGTCAGGCTTTACACATTATGAATAAAGATAGGTACCAATCAACGAGCGCTCGGCGAGCACTCGCATTATTGAACTCGCCTCTGTTGTTTACACTGCGGTTCACTGAACTGTTGTAGAGATGTGTTTTGAACCGGTGGTAACTAATAATAATATTCTTTATTTCCTCCACAAGTGAAGAGCAGACATGGATTATACAAATACAATAGCAATACAGAAAACATAATTCATATATACATATGTACACCACTATCAACCCTTTGAAAACTAATGGCCTACACCATCCGGTCTGTGATGGTCCATTAGATATATATAGGGGCGCCAGCTTTAATTTAAATCTTTTTTTTTTCTGAAGAACCTTTTTAGTTTAAATATATCTATTTATTATTATTTTATTATTTACAAGCAGTGTAGCCCCAAATGAAACGCTGCGTAACACAGCATTTATTCTGGGTCTTCACTGTTTGTAAATGTACCCGTACCCACATAGGGGCCTGCACAATAGACAGAGTTGAGGCGCACTTATTATCACTTTCTTTAAGCCATCTGTTGTGAAACATGAGAAATAAAGTCTTTGACAAGTTTTATAGGAATATGTAAATCTGTCAAAGGCCTTCTTTCTCCTCTTTATCACAGTAAATAATTTCTCATGCGAGGTTCAATGAAATCCCATTGCGACTATGGTTTACGTGCCGTCAGCTTCAGCTCAATTGCTACAACTGGCGGTTGGCCACGCAAACCACAGTCGCTACAGAAAACTACAATGCAAATTTACAACTTGGTACCATACAGAATGGATAGTATTGCATTGTTAGCCTTAAATAGCTTAAACTCGCAAAGCCGATAATCATAACCCATATGATAATTAAGATTTCTTCATGAAATTTCACGAGATTTGCTTATTGAATTTTAATTGCTGCTAGGGCTCAAGTGCCGTCAGCTTCAGCTCAATTGCTACAACTGACGGTTGACCACATGATTCCTAGCAACAATTTAAACATCATATATCATAGACATTTAAAGTATACTGTCTTACAGCATGTAAACTGATGAAGGTCAATGAAAATGCGCAACAACATACTCCGATCAGCCTGCGTGAATACACAGATCGATCAGGTCTGCTGTTAGCATATATTTTCAGCGAGCGACTGGAAACATTTTTGTTACCTACTATAGTCATTTAGTAACGCAACTGACTTTTTAACTACTTTAATCATTTATTTACAAGTATGTACGCCCCCGATCAGCCTGTACTAGCGTACCGATCTATTCCGGGTCTCTGTTGTTGGCATACCACTAATGCTTTTCATGATTCCCCAGCAAGCACTTAAGTGCGGACCACTTCGGACCCACAACTTATGTGCCTGCTGGTCTATCATTGTCATCTCCATGTAGATGCAGTTTCAGCAGCCCCAAGAATCCTTGCCGAAACGAAATGCAAGAATTAAATGCTACTTAGACCGCTTTTAAGCTGTAGTCCATTAGAAAGCCCTTTTCAGAAGAAAAGGGACATGGAATGGATCATACCCGTTTAGCCCTAAGTACATGTTGTATCAGCTGTGAATCTCACAAGACAATTGTAACGTCTCGCTTAGAATGTACTTTAATTAGCGACGTCACAAAGATTTTGACGCAATCAGTGACGTCTGCGTCATTTTTCAAAATTTTAGTACAACCTGAGAAAAGCATTTCTATTTGGCCCTTTGGCGACTCAGACATAAAGGCACTGAAAAATGGCATACCAAATCTGCGCAACAGTCTGCCCCATAGGGTTTCACGGAAGACATTTGTTTTACAGCAAAATAACAACATGTGCTCAGTTGGCTCTAACACAGTTTCTTGGCAGAGATCGCACTCTCTGATCCATAAACCAGAAAACATAATACCTAACATACGGACAGCTTTTTGGATCAGGGAATAATATTTTGGGAATGCCCTGCTGACTTCCCAAAAAACATATTCTCTGTTATATTCTTTAATTCTCTCAATAGAGTTTGCATTTGCAGAGTTTACACACTTCAGGCTCCATTCTGCTTCTCTCGTCATTTGCATGCGAGTCCGTATGGTACGTTTCCAAGAAAGTTTTGAAACAAACTCGCCATCATTCTCAAATTTTTGAAAAAAATCTAGTAATGAATACTTTCCAAGAAGTCTGTATATATCGGCAAAGAACCCTTGTACAGCGCTAGGACGACTTTTATACTCAACCATTCTGTGTATAAAAAGCGCTTTAGCACAATACTGGGGTGGTAAGTTGCACAGTTGACCAAAGAAAATTAATTTACGATAGTCAATCTCTACCTCTATAGTATCTATATTCAGCAAGGAAAGTGCAACGTCCGTACTCGTACGCCTTGGGAGGGACTGCATAAACTTAACGCAGAAGCGGTGTGACTTTTCAAGCAATTCTACGTGTTTCGGTTGAATGGCGTACCATAATTCACACCCATATAATGCTTTTGGTAATACTACGGATTTATAAATATGTTTGGATGTGATTGGGTTAAGACCCCCATCATGTATACCGGAGTTAACTAAGCTTAAAAAGGTTCCCTTAATTTTTGAGGCTGCTTCCTTAATGTTGTCATCTATTGAAAGATATTTATTGAGATAAATGCCTAAGTGCTTATACAATATATCTTCTTCGACGTTTGCATCCCCTATCGACCAATTTCTATTCCCGATTCTATAATCTAGTGGAGATTCATTAAAAACTATAACCACGCATTTTGGTGGTTGTAGTTCGTATCTCCACTTAGATGAGTGCATGTAACATATTTTAATCAAAGTATCCATTCCATGCTTGGAGAGTGATAGTGCTAACTTGTCATCTGCGACAGCCGGGCTTCCACAGTTGATATTATGAACAAATAAACCCATTTCAGAGGCCTCTATTTCCCACATAAGGTCATTATCATATACCAAGTACAAAAATGGGGAGACAACTCCTCCCTGTCTGGTACCCTGTAAGACTGGAAACCACTCAGATTTATGAGATTGGGTTCTAACGCAACTAGTCATATCAGTATATAAGTTAATTATTGTTTTTAAGACTGTTCTGTTCACTCCACATTTATAAAGTTTATAAAATAGCCCATCATGCCACACTTGATCAAACGCTTTTTTGACGTCGAGGAAGCAGGCATAAACTTTACTGTTCTTTTCTTTAGCGTACTGTATCGCTTCCTTGACAATAAATGACGTTATCAGACAGCCCTGTTGCTTCTTAAACCCCCCTTGCAAGGAATGGATTGGAGGACTGATTTCATCAAATAACTCAATGCGTGTCAATAATATTCTCTCCAGCAACTTAAGTAAAACAGATGACAACGTTATTGCTCGGTAGTTATCTGGGCTATCCTTTCGCCTATTACCTCCCTTAAATAAAGTAACAATAACCCCCCTTTTCATAGCTTTCGGTGCATGAGCAAGTTTAATGATAGCAGTGTATAATTTTGACAGGATTTCAAATAGGATACTGCCTCCAAACTTGATGTGTTCGTATACGATCCCGTCGTCTCCCCCTGCTTTATTATTTTGGGCCAGCTTGACAGCGGATTCTACCTCATCAGGGCTAATTATGGGATAACTCTGTGCCTCATCACAGTTTTGTAATGTGTTTTTTATTTCCCTTACCTCTCGTGTTACATTGTCAAAGACTGATTATCGAAATGATCTCGCTGTGTTGGTGTATACAATTTTTTAAAATACTGACCCCACCCTATATTAATTTCTTTTGCAGAATTCGCAGTACGACCCTCAAAAATCATTTCTGATCCAGGACTAGAGTTCGATTCTTTGCGACGGGCTTTAACCAAGCGCCAGAAGTGAGCACTGTCAACCTCTGCGAGACGATCGATTTCTTCTATTTGCCCTTGTAAATACGCATGTACGTGTTTCCTGTGGCACTGCCTGAAGCACCGTTTAGCCCTCTTATAATCTGTATATGTAGTTTGATTAGGCTGCCTTGGTTTGCCATATTTTATCCATGCGCTGCGATATAATTTCATTTTCTTATGTAGGTCCGTAAGCTCTTGATTCCAATAAGGCTTTAGAAAATGTTTAAACGACTTTTTTGGAAGACATTTTTGGGCAGCCGCTATAACTTCGGTAACCAGTACAGTGTACGCTTGATCAATTGACCCTGGCGTTTCAAGGTCACGATGGATAATATTTATCATGTGCTCGCTGTTTTGTAATATGTTTTGGTAATTATTTATGCAGGCCTGGTCAACCTTTTTCCAGTTTATATTTGATTCGTTGTCGCTTGGCGCAGCTTCAGCTACACAAGTAGGCAATTCAAGCGTACAATACACGGGTCTATGCCGCGAGACATTGAGTGCACTGTCATGTATTATTTCACAGTGTAAGACCTTCCTAGATTTTTCTATTGGAACTAAGATATAATCTATGAGTGATTCATGCCGGCCGTCGTAAGTAACAAAGGTGGATTTCGGGCCATTGCAAAGTTCTGAAGTATTTGTAGAGAACATATTATTATCTCTAAGAAACGAGTTGAAGTACAGACTTCTATTGTCTACGCGATCACGCAAGTTTACATCGGGTAAGTATGTATTGAAATCTCCCATTATAACGACTGTTCCCTTTTCCGAGTATAGTGAGAGGAGATTTTGAAGTCTGTCGATATACTCTCTAAAAACATCAATTGAGTGGTTGACACAAGGCAGGTACACCTGGAAAAAATAAATGCAGCTCGATGTGTCAATTTCATATTTTATTCCAACGATTCTGTCATCATCAAGCGCTAGGCGAGATATAAATCTATCATATTTTCTGTGCCACAGTATCGCGACCCCACCCTTCCCCACTCGTCTACTACTTGGGCGCTTTAAGTCAAAATCCGCTGCAGCATGCGAAATATATGAATTGTCTATTTGATTCAAGAATCGCAAATCTTTCTCGTAAAGCCAATGTTCGGAAATACCACATATATCTATTTTATAATTATATAGGCAATTACATAAATAAATTGCACTAGACATAATACCTGTTGCGTTCCAGGTTAGAATATTTATAGTTTGTTTTGTACTGTCCATGCTTTGATTTTGTAAGTTCTACTTGAAGCATCAATCCAGATTAACATGATTCCTTAATGGTGAATATGGATTATAGTCGTCGATGTCGGACCGTCCATATATAGGAAGCATGGAATCCCCGCGGTATTCTACAGTATGTACCCGCCTTGAATAGCGGTCGTCGCGATCATTATTATCCCTCCAAGGTCTACAGGTGACCCCTCTTGGCCAAAATGAGCGTCTCTCAAGGAGATTGGCTTGGTCGTTATCTTCTACATTCAATCTTATGACAGCGCTATTAGGGTTGCGCCTACTTTTCCAGATTCGTATCCACGTTACTTTGATTCCACGTGCACGTTTTTTAATGTATTTAGCGATTACGTGCCGCGTAACTGAGGGTAGAAAACCACCCAAGTAAAACCGTTTCGCCCTTTTCTTGACATACTGTTCAAAATCATCATCACCATCATCATTTTCATCACCGTCATCATCGCGATCGCGTCTACTTCTGTTTATGTGTTCAGTGATTGAGTTTTCGCTCAGCTCATTTATTGTTCTTGCTCGTTCATTTGGGCGAGTGACCCGAGTATTAATGGGTCTGCCACTTAGTGCACAACCTGAATGTTCTTCATTAGTATTGCGCTTGGCCTCATTATACCTGAACCTACTATAATTCTGTGGCTGAATGATATGAGCAGAAGACGTAACAGTTACGTCACGGTATGTTTGCTCACCGCTAGACTCAATACACTCATTATCGACCACTACATTTTCTACACTTCTATCTGCATTTACATTTAAGGCAGAAACTTCGTAGGTTTGTGTCATATCAGCCCTACTACTGAATCTGCCGTTTGGAATGCCAGATGTATTTTCTACTGAAGTCTCCCCGCGTGGCCAACAGGGAATGGTGTTTGTGTTTGTCACCTCTTGACTATTTTCTGCTCTGTTAATACTCACTTCCTGTTGGTCTTCGGTTTGACTAAGGTCTAGATTTGTGCCACTCATTTCACAATCATTTCCATTGTTATCACTTATTGTGTGATTCAGTACCTCTTGCACCTCAGCAAGCTCATCATCAACGCCTCCAGGTACACTGGAACTCAGTCTCGTGGAAAGACCAGTAGTCTCTACCGTGTGTTTAGCACCCCTGGTCTTGCCACCAGACTTACGTCGACGGTTTTTTGCAGCTCCATTAGCAGACCCCTGTAATTGTAAAGTATCAATCGAGTCTTTCATGTCCCTAATATTGAATCTCATAACTTTGAGTTCATTTTTTAACTGTGTTATCCCTAAGCACTTTTCTGATTCTATCCGTTCCGTACTTAAGGCGATTTTATTTAAACTAGTCTGAGTCAAGTTTGTAAGACAAGTTATATCAGACTTCAGACCTAGTATAGTTGTTTTCAATGACTGAATTTCTTTTGACCTAGCTGTCTCTACTGCAGTCTGAGTTTGTTTCAAGTGAAGAACCTCAGCTTTTAATGTGTTAACAGAGTCTGACAGGATCTTTATTTCTGAAGAAGAATCATAATTTATAGTAGTGTCATTTGGGGAGGACT
Source organism: Loripinus fragilis (assembly GCA_964019695.1). Classification (NCBI taxonomy): domain Eukaryota; kingdom Metazoa; phylum Mollusca; class Bivalvia; order Lucinida; family Lucinidae; genus Loripinus; species Loripinus fragilis. Next base: position 27,224,591 of record OZ026518.1, read on the forward strand.
GTGAACGCTGGCTTCTCCCTGACCCGGAGCTTAAAAGTTCCCTCATATCAGAGTACTCAGCACCCTCAAGCACGGACATGAGGGTGTGTATGTCTTGTGCTAGTTTAACAGCAACTGAATCACTATTTCGCGTACAGACCCTTCGTTTTAACATACACTGTAAACCATAGGGAAAGTCATCTGTTTCTTTCAGGTGCTCAAACAGGCTTGAGCGCATTTCTCCTAGTTTATTTTCACATGATGCCTCATTTAATAGGATTCTGTTAATAAACATCTCTTTGGGGAGTCCTCTATACAGCGCGACAAGCCCATTATATACAATGTTGTCATTGTAGTCATCTTCGTTCTGACTCTCAGTCTTAACATGCACCTCATCTGGAGCTCCAGCACCGTTAAAAATATGCAAACTATAATCACTTTGCGCTATATTGCAGGTTGCCACGGCAGTGAATGTATCATATGCGTCTGCTCCTGTTGTCTCACCATTGGTACTCTCGATGCCTCGAGGTGTGACTGGGACTTTGACCTCTGTACGATAACCCTGAGATGTCTCTAACAGAACAGGAGTTAACTCAGTATATGTTCTTGTTTCTTCTTCTGAATCCATTGTATATTATATGTTGAGTGCACTTGAGTGTAGATGCACAATATCTTTAAGTGGTTAGTAGCCGTGTATTGTCACAGGGATCCATTTCACAAGTTTATATGAGCGGGTACCATCTAATACCGTCAATCATGCGTGACGAAATTTTGTTCATAGAGCTGCCCTTGTTTAATACTATTTGAGTTCGCAAATAACAGTTATTAACAGGCCTTCAGGGCAGGTTAGTTGGGCAGCACTACTGAGCTCTTATTTACTGTTATAGAATTTGAACATAGAAATTATCAAATTATAAACAAAAGCAATTGTAAATAAGTCTTATCTGAGCATATTCCACCTAGTCCGATTGTATTCCATATTACACGCACGAATATCCAAAATTTATTAAATGTCCACTTTTAATATTGTAATAATTACATATTTTTGTCCTGACACAAAAACAACATTTCACATCGATCACGTCGCATCGGCCCGAGAATACATTTGGTTTGGATTCATGTAAAGCACCTCGTTTGCTTTTGATAAAACGTTGGAAGTTTCTAAACTGTTGGTCTGTATGCCTGTACATGTGTTCATACTTGTTGGAACCAAACCAGGGGTTCGGGGTTGAGACATCGTCGATATAGTCAATATAGTAGATGGAGTGGGTGGGGTGCGTACACCTTTACCTGCGAATGTTTTGGCACTCTTTAAAATGTCCTCTATCGAAATATCAATAATTTCACACTTTATTACTTCAGCACAGTTAAAGTTCGTATCACCAACCCCTACCGCACTCAAGAAAATTCCTCCAAACACAAGAAATGTCCAAATTTTCTGAATTACATCGCTCCGTGAAAAATCATACATCTTGCCGCCATAACTCACGCATTGTATAGTACACAGGTGCTTTTTCGGATTATATTTTTGAACACTAGATATCTGCTTGCTCACTATTATTAAAATAAAAAAATCAATAATTAATTATATATAAAAATAATTAAATAAATAAATAAATAAGAAAAAAAAATAGAGCAGATACAAAGTCCTTTTCTCAATAATGAAACTCCTTTTCGTAAGTCATATTTCTGCCATTTCCGTGAAATATCGTTTCAAAAATGATTTCTACTGCATATATTGATAGATTAACATCGTTTAACTTCAGATTTATAATATTAAATATCAAACATAATCCTAATAAATAGTTTTAGCCATAATAAAAGTCCTTTTCGCAAAAATAAAACTCCTTTTCGCGAAAAGGAGTCCTTTACGCGAAAAGGAGTCCTTTACGCATTTTAGGGTCACCGGTTCAGCAGCAATGAAATTTGGTGTAAAGTTACTCTTATCTGAGAAGAAAACTGTTTTGTTTAACCCATATATAAGACTTGCGTCCTGTTTTGTGGACAAAGTCAAACAGTACAGACCAGATTTGACGCAGAATTTTGGTCTCCACCGGTTGCCGCAGAATATTCTATTAAATTTTGAATACAAATGAAAGATACCACCAAACAACCCTTAAAACGGAAATTCCATTCGGTTAAATGTGTTTGAAAATGCTGTCTGTAACGTGGACTTTGAACGGTAAATTCCGAGGCTGCTGTAAGGGGTAACAACCTACATCATAACATTGATCTCGCAAACACGTAGGTAAATAAACACTTTCCTATTTTCTATATATCAACAAATAGTAAAATTTAACTCTTAGCAAAATTTAAAAAATATCAGTAGGCAAATATTGAGATATTCATGTTGCGACAATACCACCTCCAATGAATCACTGACCATTCAACCCATATTGGAGAGGATTCCGCAAATGCAAGTAAAAACACACACCCATCTTCCGATTTTTTTGTTCTCTTTACATCAGCTAATAGATAAATAACTCCTCTTTTAACTGATACCAAATTTATAATAATTATGAAAATAGTCATTGAGATATTTATGTTGCCACAATAACACCCCCAATGAGCCCCGCATAATTATACGTAAATTTTCTAGGATCCGGCAAATTTTGACAGTAAAATAATTATATTCAAATGCTGAATTTTTGCATTTATTAACATTTCGTTAAAGGTGCACAATTCCTCGTTAAACTGGCACCAAGTTTATAAAAATCTAATGTGTAGATATTGAGACATCTATGTCGAACCAACACCACCCCCATGCGTATCGCAAAAAATTAACCAAATTTCTGAGGATCCCGCAAATTTTGAAAGTCCTAAAATCATACTAAAATTCCGAATTTTCGCATATTCTTTACATAATCTGAAAGATAAATAACTCCCATTTAAACTGTTACCAAGATTTTAAAAATGTGAAGTGAAGATATTGAGATAATTATGTCGAACTAACATCACCCCATGCGTACCGGGTGGTAAAAGCAGTATTTACGAGGATCTCGCAATTTTTGCGAGTAAAAAAAAATCATATAAAAAACGAATATCCGCATATACACTATCTGATAGATATATAACTCCTCTTTAAACTCATACCAAATTTATAAAAATCTGATGTGTATATATTGAGATATTCATGTGGAACTAGCACCACCTATTATGGATCCCGGATAATTTAACTTAGGATCCCGCCGAATAGTGTAAGCTGGAAAATTGGTAATTTACTGGGGAGTTAAGAGAAAAATTGTTTCTGGTTTCTGGCTTCCCTCAATTTACTATCACAATAAGGTGGTGATTAGGGAACCAAATACCTGCGAAAAATGGCGACTGTGCTTGACAAGAAAAAGTTAAAGTAAAAAAACAAGAAACATGAAAATCGAAGAATACACTAGGCCTTTAACACAATGATATATCGGGCTAATTTATGGAACAAAGCTGTAATTGTCTTTGTTCTGGTGTACATTAATAATTTAGGTGAGTTTCGCTACACCCGGAATTGAAATCTGACTCACCTGCTGTCGAGTTGTCGAGTCTGCAGGTAGTGGTTGTGACAGGACTGCCCGGGTAGCTCAGGTGGTTAGAGTGCGGACTAGTGTTCCGGGGTTAAGGGTTCGAGCCCCATCTCGGGCTGCACTTTTTTCCCCTGGTCTGTACAATGGTGTCAGAAAATTTTGTTGGTTGACAGATCCCAGGACGGGTCCATGCAATGGAATAGGTCATCCTGAGAGCTGGCAGATAGCGGTCTGGAATTCTGCAGAGCTGGATCAGCTCCGTATAACTTAAGAATCTGTCCGCCATAATTTGTTTGGTTCATTGGTCAAATGTGCTTGAACATAGATTACATGGAAGTAATGTAAAATGTTTAACATCTATTATGATGGTTAGGGTAGGGTTAGGGTATTGCTTGGTAGCTGTCAGATTCAATCTAGCTACTGAAAGAATGGGTCAGACAAGTAGCGGACATATTCTATAGTCGCTCCGATCCGGTGCGTATAATAACAGGAATGGACCGGAACGCACCGGAATGGGCCTCCATAACAGGAATGGACATCAAAATTAATTTGTTTTATTCAACTAAATTTATTATTTTACCATAATTTATCTTGAAATTTCAGTTTCTAATGATATTACACCTTTTTTAACTGCATATGAGCACAGTCAGAGCTTTGTTACATGGATGACGTGTACCCATTTAAATTGTGTCAGTTCATATTAAAGATGCAATAAGATGAAATAAGGGCCCAGAAATAAGTCTGATCAAATGGCAGCTGTGTACATTATAGTCCTCATGTCAATGCTCACATGACTTTCCCTGGTCTTTACAAATAGTCAAGCATGTGCCAACCTACGGATATAGGAGCTGTTATGTGAGACCCATCTGGGCCTGGCATCTGGGTAGCCCCACATAAATAGCCCATATGGAACCAGTATATCATGTTTGGTACAGCATGTCGTTATTTGAGTGCTTTGACAATCACTGCATCCAAAATGATTTTTCTACAATAGAAATATGCACATACTATGAAAAAAGAATGCAATGATCTTTATTGCATACATTCATACTTTATAGGTGACTGGTGTAAGTAAGCATTAGTAAGGTACAAGAATATCAGGGTAAGACAAACTATTTTAGAAAACATATTTTGCATTGAAACTGTCTAGACACCGAAGATATTTGATATTTTACATTACTTAATCAAAAATTTGCGTCAAGTACACTTAAAACATGTATTTTAGGGTGAATTTTGAGGTCCGTTCCGGTTATAGAGGTCCATTCCGGTCCGTTCCGGTGCATTCCGGTCCATTCCTGTTAGTAAACGCACCCGCTCCGATCCGGTGCGTATAATAACAGGAATGGACAGGAACGCACCGGAATGGGCCTCCATAACCGGAATGGACATCAAAATTAATTTGTTTTATGCAACTAAATTTATTATTTTACCATGATTTATCTTGAAATTACAGTTTCTATTGATATTGCACCTTTTGAAGTGCATATGAGCACCGTCAGTGGTTTGTTACATGGTTGACATGTACCCATTTAAATTGTGTCAGTTCATATTGAAGATATACATTCTATAGAAATAAGGGTCCAGAAATACGTCTAATCTAATGGCAGCTGTGTACATTATAGTCCCCATGGCAATGATCACATGATTGTCCCTGGTCTTTACAAATAGTCAAGCATATGCCAAGATATGAGAGCTGTTCTGTGAGACCCATCTGGGTAGCCCCACATAAATAGCCAATATGGTACCAATATATCATGTTTACTGGTACAGCATTTTGTTATTTGAGTGCTTTGACAATCAATGCGTCCAAAATGATTTTTCTACAATAGAGACCAATAGAAATGTGCACATAATAAGAAATAGGAATGCAGTGATCTTTATTGCATACAATCATACTTGATAGGTGACTGGTGTAAGTAAGGCCTAAATGAAATATATGTGTGGTTCCTGTTGCATACCAACAAAATTTAGGGTAGGTAGGTAGGGAAATTATTAATTTTTTTTATAACATTTAACAAAGAAAATAGTGACAAAATCTGAAAAAGTGCCCATTTTAGGTATTTTTTCTCCAAAGACCATTTTAATGTTTAGGGTAGGGTTAAAAAATTAGGGTAGGTAGGCAACAGGAACCACACATACATTTCATTTAAGCCTAAGCCCTAGAAAAGTACTAGATATCAGGGTAAGACAGAAAATATTTTAGAAAACATTTTTGCATTGAAACTGTCTGGACACTGAAGATTTTTGATATTTTATATTACTTAACCAAAAATGCTTGTCAAGTACACTTAAAACATGATTTCAAGGGTGATTCACACCTTTGGGGCAGTAATTGAGCAATTATCCTTGACTATTGAAATTATGGTCAAAGGTCCTAAGTATATTTTAATGCAGTATTATTGGGAAATGGGAACTTATTTACACTCTGAAATAGACTTATATGTGTACATACATGATACATAAAGTTTATTCAGGCTTAAGCATAAAACAGCTCATTACCAATCAAAGTTAGCTTTAAAACTGTCATTTACTGCCAATATAACCAAGCAATAAGACCCAGAGTGGATTTGTTTATATTATTGAAGCCGAAGATATTTTTTCAGGGGATAGATGACATTAGAAGACTAGCATAATCATGATAATAGACGAGATAATAATGATAATCAGATATAGGTGAAAACTGACTTGTCTGTATCTTGTAAATACATGTAATATATTTTTAAATGTCAATGTTGATACTCATATTTTAATGACTATCTCACTTTTACCATTAATATGGCTAAATAGAATCATTTCTACACTTTTATATCTATCATCAGAATGAAAACCGAGAATTTATAAGACCAAATATTCATAAAACCCAAAGTGGGTAATATGACCTTATTGCCCAACCCGGGTAAACCCGGGTTTTATGGGGTGGGTTTACCCGAGCTGGTAATATCATGCCAACCCTGATACCAGGAGTGTGATATTTTCCATCTTTGGGCCATAGCGGGGGCTAACCTGGACCTAACTCAGTGGGTCTAAGGCAATGCCCTGGCCAGGGTCCAGAGGCCTTGGGAAAATCCAGGCGAGAGTTGTTTACAGGAGCGCTTTAATGCAGCGCTGCATAGCTAGCGAGGACAAGAGATTTCAAAATAAAACATTTTTTTCTGAGTAAAGGAGTCCCCGCTCATTATAAACTACAAAACACAGCCATTTTTGTGACAGAATTTGAAGTTTGTTTTCACTTTAAGATTAGCACAAACAAGCACACAGTCAGTAATATTTTGAGGACACTATTGGCAGAAAAATGATTGCGGGACGGGGGCATGGTGCGGGTATGTCTGTTAGTTTGAGAGGGCAAAACAATTTTTTACACCATTGTTCATTTTTCTCATGAGAAGAGCTTTGATTTGGTAAAAGTTGTGTTTAATTTTCCTGAATGTTTCAAAAATCTCTTGTCCTCACCAACATAGCGCATTCCTAACTCTGTGCAATAATTAAGCCTTAAAAAGCGCTATTTTGTAACAGTCCATTGCACAACGATAACATTCCTATTCAAGATATACATACACATAAAGCGTTACGTAGCGCTCTGCTTATGCAAGGGCTAGTTTCACATACTCTCCCTGAGACTGCTCCAGAATTGTTTTGTTGCGCTACGAAGCGCTATATTGTAGCAAACCGTTGCAAAGCAAAGTGCCACGAAGCGCTACAAAAGGCTCAGGTTAAGCAATGCGCCCCCGCATTTTAGCACTTTTTAAATACATTTGAAAGCATTTCCTAGAAACATTTTTGCATATATTTGATAAATGGTCAGTTCTCATTTTGATAATAAAATAGTTGGACCAAATGCCTTTTAACGTCGGCTTCAGCTTCATGAGAACAGCATGCTTCATTGGAACACATAGTGCAGTAAAAGAATCCCGACGTTTTACCAGCCTTTACAGGATATTTACACTCTCAGTTGGGGCCATAACTATTTTTGTACACTTCTACTCCTGCCAATTTATGGGATTTTGGCTTCTTTTTTGCACTTGTCTGTTTTTGAATAGAGCGGTTCCATTTCACTTTTACTTGCAACACTAGCGCATTTGATTTTAACTGCATTTTTGTAATGTTCATGTAGATCGCATTATTTATACTGACTAAAGTGCTAAGGACACTCGAGTTAGGTGGGTATATCAATCAAACACATCTAAACCGGTGATACTGTAATTTCTCACATATTAGGCATACCACTATTCGCCACAATTCAGTCGTTATTTGTCAATTTATTAAAGAGGGGTTAAATACATCAGTTTTATTACTTCTAAATGTTCATTTTCTCTGCTCTAGGATAATTTTACAGGGTTTTCCCTGATGCACAAAATCCTGCATTTTGGCGCATTTTCAATCAAAATGACCCCCAAAAAATTAATCAGTCATCTAAAACTACCCCTGAGTGCACCCAGAGATCCAAGAGTTGATTCACCTGACGGTGGACCCTCTAATCCCATGTAGTATTCTAATTTGTGTAATAGCCTCCTGTGTGGAACCTTGTCAAAGGACTTAGCAAAATCCTTGTAGCTAGTCTGGTTCCCCCAGCAAGATGGTGGCTGATGGTCAGTTTCCAGATCTGTCACCTTTTTTGCCAACAGATAACGTTTTTGACTAACCTGTCACCTTTTGCCTGTTGCATGCTGGGATCAAACCTCCATTTCCCCGCCATTTTTATTAAACTATATTATGTGATCACTTCTTGCATGACATTGGGCTTTACATCTGGAACATATTGACAGATAAGGTTAAAAGAGGCAGACACTTGAGAACTATGCAGGTGTCAAAACTGGGATGAAGCTTGGAGGAATATCCAAGCCCGCCTTCACTTGTATAGTGAACAATTTTTTTGTTGCTTAAATCATAATGATTGGTTTCTGAAAGATTCCAAGCCACCATTGACTTCCAGTCAGGCAGTATGTACCCTGATCACAACCTAGGAAATGTGACGTATCTGCTCTTTGTCCAAACTATTTGTCACCAAATTCTATTGTACCAACACTAAATATTTATTGGCGATCACTATTGACAGCTGGCTGTCAGCAGCGAATGCTATTGACAGCCAGTAAAATTAATGATACATGTTTTTTTATGTATTTATTTGGAGTCTAATACACTGATAAGTTGATAACTGAATGTTACATTAAATAATTATATGGATATTATATAATTAATTTATATTAACTGAGAAGACAGGTTTTTCTGTGTCAAAGCCTATAAGAATTAAGAAAATTGATTCTTATTTGGAGGCCTGAGTTATTTATAGCCACTGTACTTTTGATTTTTGCAGTTGCCCAGGACTCAGATAGATGCATGAATTGTCGCTATGGCCCCGACTACTGCAGTAATGATGACAGATGTCTATTCGGATGTGAATCTGGTTTCCATGGTGATGGCTGTCACCGTTCATGCCAGATACAGAACTGTGTAGAATGTGTTCAGCTTGCTAGTACCCTAGAACAGTGTACATTGTAAGTGGCAGATTTGCTCATAATATCAGAAATAAAATGAGCTGTGACATGCGATTTCCAACAATGTTGCATTTTGACAAGTGTATACTCAGACGAGCCTGTGCAGCCTCCGTTGAAGCTTAGAGACTCCAAATGGTGTTCAGTCAGTAGCTAAACTATCATAGAATACTCAAGCGACTAGCAAAGGCTCTGAACAGACTGCGTGTATGGACAGGCTGATCTGAGGCTTTGCTGGTCGCACATACAACATTGTTGTAAATCTCATGTCACAGCTCAAATATCTTTGAGCATAAAACTAGAATTTTCTTTCTGATCCATCAACTTAACTCGTTTACTACAATGGAATTTCCATAAAGTTTGATATGTACAGTTAAGTCAAGATAGTCCCTTGTATATTATTTAGGGGATACACAGGTTATACAGTAAAACCTCAAAAATTTGAACTCTGATTTTTCAAAATACTCGCTTATTCGAAATAAATTTTTAACATGCTGGATTCAGAAAATAAGGCATTTTTATGAACTATGTTTATAACTGAAGATAAAAAAACATATGTTTTTGGTGCTTAAAAGAAATGTCACCCCAAGACATTTCTTTTATGCACCAAAAACATGAAATAAAACTTCTAGTCCCTAGGACTTTGAATTTGCAAGATTTGACTGTAATTTTCAAAAAATATTACATTTCTTTCTTTGAAGATCAATTTTGTCTTTAGCTAACATTGAATACCCTGATGAAATGCCCCATAAGGCGGCATTTCATCTGGGTCTTCACTGTTTGCCATAGTTTCCAGTCCCTAAAGGGTTAAAAAATTCTGAGTGTTCTGGGTTATGTCAATAAATGAGTTTATTTCAGTACCAATACAGTATGTTTTGGTCAAGACAGGCCTCCAGATAAAAGTATGTAATGTCATTTTTTCTTATTTCTCAACCAAAACACATGTTGTGGGTACTCAAAAGAACCATCTCAATAAGATTGGGGAGCGCAGTGGCTCAGTGGTAGAGTGCTTCACTGGAGACAGAGAGGCCCTGGGTTTGAGCTCACCAGCGTCACTGCATTGTGGTCCTTGAGCAAGACTTATTTATCCTAGCTTAGTACTGGTTCAGCCCAGGAAGAACCCGTCCTGCTTAACTGAAAGATTGTTGATGGGACGTAAAGAATCAAATTAAACAAACAAAACAAAATCAATGAGATGTTTTTTTTGAGTAACCAAAACATACGTTTGTATTGATGAGTAAGAAAATATTAATAGTGTGTAATGGCTTTTGTTTTCTTATTTGAAATTCCTCAACCAAAACATATATAATGGGTATTCAAAAGAACCATCTCAATGAGATATTTCTTTTGAGCACCCAAAACATTTGGTCCTATTAATGGGTAAGAAAAATATAAACACCCCATGGCGCACACTAAAAATCTTTATTTAACAGAGGTCCGAATAAATAGATTTTTTTAAAGAGCATATGCAGTAGCATACTTTATAATTAGCTCATCTTCTATCATCTTCACCAGGGAAGGTTTCGTCGTATCTACCTTTCCACAAACCCTTCACCTCACGACCCTCAAAATTTATTATTAGCGCAGACTAATCGACCAATGAAAACGCCAGGAAGGATTTTTTCGATAATCCCTTCCTGCCAATCAGATTAAACATAGCAGTTTATCGGCATCTTATATACACCGCCTGTTAAGTTTCCATCAGTCCAGATAAGCAAAGATTTTGGTCGTAAATTTATTTATTTTCCTTCCTTCCTTCAGTTAAAAATTATGTTATGGGTGCTCAAAATAATCATCTTAATGTGATAGTAAGTTCTTTTGAGCACATTAAACGTATATTTTAGTTGTTAAATAAGAAAACTGAATGAAAATTAATTATGCCGTCTTATCTGGAGGCCTGGTGTTTATCGATTTTTCGCACCGCTTTATGATTGATCATATTAATTGTTACTATTTTCGTCTTATGACGTACTCAATCGGAAGAAGGTATCATTGTGAGGCCAAGGGTTAAGAGAGCGAATCGCAACCCTTGGTATGACAAGATGATCTTCTATCTGCAGACTATAAATGAAGAATTCTGCCTTCTTTTTCTGACACTTTTGGCTAGAAAATGCTACCTACCTACCTAGGCCAAATACAAAAATACCTTTGTTTAGGGTAACCCGACCCTACCTATATTTACTGGTGAAACCTAGAACTTTTTCAGGTTTTCTGGAAAAAATATAATTTTATGCATTTTGAAAGGCAAAATTGCCTTGATAAATGCATAAAAATATGTATGCCTACCCTACCTAAAATTTTCAGACCCGTAACCTGAGACACACTTATTTTTTTTAAATGGCCCTACCAAGCTCTAAAACGATTACCTAGGAATTGGCAAACCAAATAATTTTTAAGCATGGCCCAATGGGTATGCATACATTTACTGATGTGCTAATTTTGTTTCTCTCATGATTGATCATAACTTTCTTAATTCTTGATAAAACTTCTAAAGATTTTTTTTATCATAGATGCATATTAATTGATCCTTTTTACATGTACCTCACATGCCCTATTACAGGGCCATAAGGCACACAAAACCCTTTTAAAAGGGCTATTTCTCAGGAAAAAACTGTCACTGGGTCTGGAAGGCAACTTTCTTTTTTAGAGGGGTTGATTAAATTAATTTAAATAAAAAAACAACATTGAACTCCAACCACAAGGAATTTAATTTTGAAGTTGCCTTTCTGCCCCCCTTCCCTCTTTCCTGGTGTAGGCTTAAGCAACCATGCAGATCAGGGCAGACAGGTTGGCAGTCCTGAATCAGGACTCCTGATCTGGACCCAAACCTTTTGACACATTGATATTTTTAAGTTACTCATAGCGGGATGTGTTTAACTCTTTAACTACTAGTATCGTCTGCTGATAACCTTTGCAAACAGTTTGGGCCCAGATAAAGTCCATCAAAATGTCTGGCCTGATCTGGATCCAAGCTATTTGACACTTTGATTGTTTTCTAGAAAAATATAATTTTGAAAAGACAGATGACAAAGATCATGAAATATTACCCAGCATGCAAAGAGTTAGTGTCAACTTGCTCCGAGGTTATAAAACTTTTTTCATGCTCAACTCAACTGAGCATGAAATTTCAAATGCTTATAAAATTTAAAATGCTTAAAACTTTTCTTGCTTTCCGATGCTCACTTGATGGCATTTTAACATTTATGAGCATGATAAATTTCATGCTTAATTGACTATATAGCCTTGGAGCCTGGTTTCATTTATAGTCTTTTTGTATGTTTTCAGATGTACTGGCAATTTTTATGGACCTCTTTGTAATTATGACTGCAGTCGAAATTGTAAAGGCCTAGGCTCTCGTTCCTCTTGTGACCAAAATGGCAACTGTATATTCGGATGTGAGGAAGGTTACCATGGTGATCAGTGTTATCAGGTCAGATGTGATTTTGAAAACTGTCTTCGATGCGATGTGAACTGGCAAGGTCACATTAACTGTGCCGAATGTGCTGCTGGTTATTACTGGAATTTGAATTATTACCAGTGTAGCTCTTGCAGTCAGTTTTGTGCGACACCGGATGATTGTAACCCATACACAGGCGAATGTAATAATGGTTGTAGAGTGGGATATTTTGGGAAAAAGTGTGAATATCACTGTGATATTTCAGAATGCAATACATGTTATGCTCTTGGTGGAAACTCCTATGATACACGCTGCTCTGCGTGTGTGGAGGGGTTTTATCCTACTACTGACCAGAAAGCTTGCAGAGCTTGTAGCAGTGAGTGTACCTCTTGTGATCCGACAACAGGAGCATGCACACACTGTGAGAATGGAACACTCGGCGACAGATGCGAGTTCCACTGCAGTGATATTCCTAACTGTGAAACATGCCAGTTAAATCACATGCGCACTGGTATTGTGTGTTCCGTGTGTAAAACTCAATTTTATTTACTGCATGATACATGTGTTAGTTGTCCAGCAAATTGTGCCGATGGGTTATGTGATACTCTGGGGACTTGTTTAAGCTGTAAGGAAGGTTATTACGGAAGGCAAGATAAACATCGTGAATCTTGTTCATTTAAATGTAGCGAGAACTGTGTTGATGGTAAATGTGATGAGGATCATGGCACATGCTCGTGTAAAACAGGCTGGTTTGGAAGCAGGTGTGATCGCAACTGTCCATTAAATTGTGCGAGTTGTGCTGGCTATCAGAATGGGAAATGTTTTTCCTGTGAGTACGGATATTATGGTGATCTATGTGACAAGAGATGTTCTGAACATTGTGAAAGCAGGTCTACAGGCTTACCCACTTGTGTTCAGGCTAGCGGACACTGTGACCTTGGTTGTCTATCTGGCTACTATGGTGCAAAGTGTAACAAGTCCTGCAGTAGAAACTGTGAGGGTCACATTTGTGATAAGAGCACAGGTACATGCCTAACTGGCTGTTCAGTGTACTGGTATGGTGACAAGTGCAATGAAAGATGCAGTGACAATTGTATTAGCAAAGACATCACTTCTATAAATAGACCGTGTGACATGTCCTCTGGTAGGTGTTTACAAGGATGTAAGGGAAGATACTTCGGCGAGAGATGTGATCAGCTCTGCAATTACAGGTGCCGGGAACAAATGTGCCATCAGGATACAGGTATATGCAGATATGGCTGTATGGATGGATTTTCGGGAACAAATTGTTCAGAGTCTTGCGGTGCTAATTGTGAGGATCATTGTGCTAATTGTATAGACCGATATTGTGATGCCTCGACAAGAGTGTGTAATAAGGGGTGTATTAAAGGATTTTATGGCGAGAAATGTCAAATTAATTGTAGTCCCAACTGTCATAACCAAGACTGTCATGCCGAGAATGGAATATGTTTTCTATGTGAAAAAGGATTTTATGGACCATTTTGTACACTGAGGTGTAGTCCAATGTGTGAAGGAGGCTGTGAAAAGACTAGCGGTAGCTGCAGACAGTGTATGGCAGGACGTTACGGACCACATTGCAATCTGAAGTGTCCAGATAACTGTCGTTCTATGACGTGTAGGCCTGATACAGGAGGCTGTGACGATGGGTGTAGAGCAGGATTCTTTGGCCATAACTGCATTGAAGGTTTGTTGGATTAGAGCCGTGGCATGTTATTTCCAACAATGTGGCATTTTGACATGTGTAGATTCGAATGAGTCTCTGTAGCCTCCTTTTAAGCTTAGAACCTCCAAAAGATGTTTCGGTCAGTAGCTTAATATTCATAGAATACTCAAGCGACTAGCAAAGGCTCTGATCAGACTGCGCGTATGCGCAGGCTGATCTGAGGCTTTGCTGGTCGCACATACCACATTGTTGGAAATCTCATGCACTGGCTCAATTTTCATTTAGAGATTAAAGTTAGGTCCTTATATATAATTCCAGGTGGGTTTTTTTTACAACGTGAAATTTTAGTTTTCATCTAGATATTCTAGATAGCAAAATCCTTTGATAAATTACAATTTCTTGTGAGATTTGATTCTCATTAGACCACTTTTTAAAGTTAGATACTTGTGCGAAAAAAGTGAGCAAAGCTGTCAATATCACACCAGAAAATTATCCCTGCTAAACAAAACCTCTTGTAGTTTACATATTATGTGATGTTATGTAATGCTGTCAATAATAGCATTGTGTACATATTGACAAAATCTGAACTTTTTCATGCCAAATATGAAATCAATAAAAACGTAATAAATGTTTTATAATGAATATAATCTAACATTGGTCCTTATGTTTTATTGAATTTATCAAACTCTGGGAATAAGTGATATAATGCTTGATACATGTTAGCCTCATATTTTATCGTTTCCTCATCTTGTTTGAATAATTCAATAACACATGAGCACTCATGTAAGATTCTCTTTATTGGTCATTTAATAAAAATGTAGTAAATTGCTTCAACCTAATGGACTGTGGTCTAAAATTTTGAAGATGCATGTAATTCAAATTGATAACTTTTGGGCAATAATCAATGCTATTGTCATTTCCCTATAATTTCCTTTAAAGTCATCCCTTTGATACATAAATCAACTGAAGTTCAGATAATTATACCCCCCGCAAACTTTGTTTGTGGTGGGGTATACTGTTTTCATGTTGTCCGTCCGTGCGTGCGTGCGTCCGTGCATCTGTCCGTCCGTCCGTAACGTTTTGTTTTTTTAATATCTTGAAGAGTCATTGCTGGATTTTCATCAAACCTTGCAAACATGTTAATATATGCAAGACAAATACTTAAAACAAAAAAGTAAGGGCTAGGGGCCAATTCTATTAGAGTTATTTCCCTTTGTAGTTTTAAATGGTTTTTAATATAGGGTTTTATGCTTATGCTATTATAGGCCATACACGGGCTGATCAACTCCTACCACAGCGTTTGATGGAGCAATTTATACTTTGCCTATACAATGTAGATACATTGAACATATGCATTAAGGAGTTTGGTTCAAAAAAAAAAATTTTTGACAAAATGACAGCTGTGAGAACTTAGACAACTTAGACAATTTTTCCCTAATAGGGCTTTTGTATATGCATAGACTGTGCCTTCATGGGCCAATCAACTCCTACCACAGCTTTTAATGGAGCAATTTGATACTTTGCCTATACAATGTAGACACATTGAACATATGCATGAAGGAGTTTGGTTCAGAAAAAATAATTTTTGACAAAATGACAGCAGTGAGAACTTAGACAATTTTCCCTAATAAGGCTTTTGTATATGCATAGATGGTGCCTTCATGGGCCGATCAACTCCTACCACAGCTTTTGATGGAACAATTTGATACTTTGCCTATACAATGTAGACACATTGAACATATGCATGAAGGAGTTTGGTTCAGAAAAAATAATGTTTGACAAAATGCCAGCTGTGAGAACTTAGACAATTTTTCCCTAATAAGGCTTTTGTATATGCATAGATGGTGCATTCATGGGCCGATCAACTCCTACCACAGCTTTTAATGGAGCAATTTGATACTTTTCCTATAAAATATAGACACATTGAACATATGCATGAAGGAGTCTGATTGAAAAAAAAAATAATTTTTAACAAAATGACAGCACTGAGAACTTAGACAATTATTCCCTTATATTGCTTTTGTATATGCATGGATTGTGCCTTTATGGGCAGCTCAACACCTACCACAGCTATTGATGGAGCAATTTGATTCTTTGTGGATACAATGTAGACACATTGAACATATGCATGAAGGCGTTTATAATTTTTGTTTGCACAGATTCTGCTGAAATCTTCTTTCCAAAACTTTGGTCTGCTCGTTTGAACTATAACTTCACTAAATCTTACTGTGCGGGGGGTATCTAATAAGCATTGCTTATTGACTTTTTTCATTTGACAAAATTATTGCCACTGCATACTGTAAATTAGGAAATTTCCGCGAGAATTTTATTTTCGCCAATAGCTTTAAAACACAAATTTGCAATGTTGAAAATTCGGGACAAGGGCGTGATTTACTTATATCAGTAAACGACAGAGTGATTTACGACAGAGTGATTTCGCCAATTTGTGAGGATTTTATTTTCACGAAAATTCGCATATGCAAAATTTCGCAAAAATAAAACCCTCGCGAAAATTTCCGAATTAACAGTATTCTTCTAGATAATTGATATCATTGTTTTTAGAATGCTGGAGTGGATACTATGGTGAGAATTGTGAATTTACTTGTGGCCAGTGTAGGAATGGTGAGCAATGTCTGAAGACCAATGGTCACTGTACCTCAGGTTGTGAGGATGGTTATGCTGGAGACACATGTCATCAAGGTATGTATTACAGAGGGGATACCTTGGCCGGGGAGTTTACATGTGGCCAGTGTAGGAATGGTGAGCAATGTTTGAAGACCAATGGTCACTGTACCTCAGGTTGTGAGGATGGCTATGCTGGAGACACATGTCATCAAGGTATGTATTACAGAGGGGATACCTTGGCCGGGGAGTTTACATGTGGCCAGTGTAGGAATGGTGAGCAATGTCTGAAGACCAATGGTCACTGTACCTCAGGTTGTGAGGATGGCTATGCTGGAGACACATGTCATCAAGGTATGTATTACAGAGGGGATACCTAGGTCGGGGAGTTTACCTGTGGCCAGTGTAGGAATGGTGAGCAATGCCTGAAGACCAATGGTCACTGTACCTTACTCTCTGAGGATAGTTATTTAGGAGATACAGGTATGCTAGGTAAGAAGCCCTACTGAGGAGATATCTAGGCGGGGAGTTTACCTGTGTCAGAGGTAAGGGTTATTAGGAATGTCTGAAGACAAATGGTCACTGTACCTTACTCTCTAAGGATAGTTATGTAGGAGATACAGGTATGCTAGGTAAGAAGCCCTACTGACGAGATATCTAGGCGGGGAGTTTACCTGTGTCAGAGGTAAGGGTTGTTGTGAGGAATGTCTGAAGACAAATGGTCACTGTACCTTACTCTCTGAGGATAGTTATGTAGGAGATACAGGTATGCTAGGTAAGAAGCCCTACTGAGGAGATATCTAGGCGGGGAGTTTACCTGTGTCAGAGGTAAGGGTTATTAGGAATGTCTGAAGACAAATGGTCACTGTACCTTACTCTCTGAGGATAGTTATGTAGGAGATACAGGTATGCTAGGTAAGAAGCCCTACTGAGGAGATATCTAGGCGGGGGAGTTTACCTGTGGCAGAGGTAAGGGATGTGAGGAATGTCTGAATACAAAAGGTCACTGTACCTTACTTTGTGAGGAAGGGTATGTAGGAGATAGGGAAAGGCAAGGTACATGTAAGCATTACTGAAGAGTTAAAGAATTATTTAAAATATACCTCATTACCTGTACTATGCCTGTGGAAGGATGGCAAGAAATGAGCCGCGACATGAGATTTCCAACAATGTGGTATGTGCGACCAGCAAAGCCTCAGATCAGACTGCGCATATGCGCAGTCTGATCAGATCCTTTGCTAGTCGCTTGAATATTCCATGAGTGTTAAGCTACTGACTGAGCATCATTTGGAGTTTCTAAGCTTAAAAGGAGGCTGCACAGGCTCGTCTTAGTCTGCACTTGTCAAAATACCACATTGCTGGAAATCACATGCACTGGCTCAAATGTCTATCACTCTGAAGACAAACAGTCTCTAGACCTTCGGCTGTGAGGATGGTTTAGGCGGAGAATCATACAGTCAAGGTTAGCATAATTTAGGAGATGGTAAGCATAATTTAGGAGATAGCCCAGTCAGGGAGTTTACTTGTGGCTGATTTTAGAATGATGGGAAATGTCTGAAAACCATCAGTCATTGTACGTCATGCTGTGAGGATGGTTATATAGGAGATACTTGTAAGCAAGGTAATAATTACTGAGGTGAGAACTATATGAGCCGTGACATGTGATTTCCAACAATGTGGCTATCGACTAGTGTAGACTCAGGCGAGCCTGTAGAGCCTCCTTTTAATCTTAGAAACTCCAAGTGATGTTTGGTCAGTAGCTTAACACTCCTAGAATATTCAAGCGAAGAGCAAAGGTTATGATCAGACTGCGCGTACGCGCAGTCTGATCTGAGGCTTTGCTGGTCGCACATACCAAATTGTTGGAAATCTCATGTCGGGGCTCATATGGAGTTCAGAGCTCTGGGAAATGCAGAATTACGCGCACTGGAACGCAAACTTTTGCCTGATCCAGGGGTGGCAAGTTTGATATCGCCTCGGTCCCACACTTTCGTTGAGATTGATCTTGAAATTATTTCTCCAGCCATTCTCCTCCTTCTGCTGATTCAAAATGGGTTGTCAGTTACAAGCGAAAGTACATGCAGGAAGTACTGGTTAACCACTTAGTCAAGCTTGCCCCACAAAAAATGTGGTAATGTGAACTGACCATCCCAACATGACCATAGCTGTTGACAGGGACCTAAAGCATCAAACAAAACAAAATGTTGATATTATCTGAAAAGTTATACCTTGTGACTCCATTAAAATATACATAGATGATAATTACTACATGAGTGATCATTTCATGTGAATTTTTTTAAATGAGCGTTCGGCAAGTATGAAGTGATCACAAGTTTAAGACTTTGTTTATCATTTGACCTTTAAAATGGTTTTATACACTGAACAAAATTTCTAATTGGTCATCTCTGTTTATAGCCCCACTTTGAAAAAGTGGGGGATATATTGGATTTGGGTTGTCTGTCATTCTGTCTGTTCGTTTGTGCATCCGTCCATCCGTCATAATTTTGTTTCCGCTCAATATCTTGAGAACTCTTTTATACAATTTATCAAAATTTTGTATGTGCATTGATATTGACATGATCTAGCTTGGGATTATTACATGTTATTTTTCCCAAATTTGTACCAGAGTTATGGCCCTTGATTTACGCCAAAATTTCGTTTCCGCTCAATATCTTGAGAGCAAATTGACAGAATTTCACCAAATTTTATATATGCATTCATACTAACAAGATCTAGCTTGGGATAGTTACACATTAATTTTTGCAAATTTGTACCAGAGTTATGGCCCTTGATTTATGCCAAAATTTCGTTTCCGCTCAATATTTTTAGAACTAATTGACAGAATTTCACCAAATTTTATATATGCATTCCTATTGACAAGATCTACGTTTGGATTGTGACACATCATTTTTCGCATATTTGTTCCAGAGTTATGGCCCTTGATTTATGCCAAAATTTTTTTTCTGTTCAATATCTTTAGAACATATGGACAGAATTTCACCAAATTTTATATATGCATTCATATTGACAAGATCTATGTCGGGATTGTTACACATCATTTTTAGCACATTTGTATCAGAGTAATGGCCCTTGATATATTCCAAAATTTCATTTCCGCTCAATATCTTGAGAACAAATGCACAGATTTTAACCAAATTTATATAACTATTTATACTGACAAGATATCGTTGGGATTGTAAGCTGTCATTTTTATACCCCGCCACTAAAGTGTGGCGAGGTATTATGTTATACCCTTCGGTGTCTGTCCGTCTGTCCGTCCGTCCGTCCGTCCGCACCATTTCCGATCGATAACTTGAGTATTTATTCACGGAATTTTTTCAAATTTTGCATACATATTGTTATCGGCGATGAGTGGTATGGGATTGTTAATGGGCAAAATCCGTCCATTTTTAACGGAGTTACTGCCCTTTTTCGTATTGGAAAAATGGTTTCTGGCCTGTTATTCCTTTACTGTTCATAATATCTGAATGAAACTTCACAGATATGTTGCACATCAAAGGTTACATATTGTGACTAAGGACCGTCACTCTGACCTTCCCAGTTTGTGAGTTATCCGCCCTTGATAGGTCTGAAAAAAGGTTTTTGACCTATTGTTCCTTTACTATGTGGAATATCTGAATATAACTTCACAGATATGTTTCACATCAAAGGTAACATATTGTGACTAAGAACCGTCACTCTTACCTTCCCCGTTTGTGAGTTATCCGCCCTTGATTGAATTAAAAAATGTTTTTTACCCGTAGTTCCTTTACTATGTGGAATATTTAAATGAAACTTTACAGATATGTTTCACATCAAAGGTTACATACTGTGACAAAGAACCATCACTCTTACCTTTCCAGTTCATGAGTTATCTGCCCTTGATTGATCTGAAAAATGGTTTTTGACCTGTAGTTCATTTACTATATGGAATATCTGAATGAAACTTCACAGATATGTTGATCATCAAAGGTTACATATTGTGACTAAGGATCTTCACTCTTACCTTTCCAGTTCATGAGTTATCTACCCTTGATTGATCTGAAAAATGGTTTTTGACCTGTAGTTCATTTACTATATGGAATATCTGAATGAAACTTCACAGATATGTTGAACATCAAAGGTTACATATTTTTAGTAAGGACCGCCACCCTTACCTTTCCAGTTCATGAGTTATCCGCCCTTGATTGATCTGAAAAATGGTTTTTGACCTGTAGTTCATTTACTATATGGAGTATCTGAATGAAACTTCAAAGATATGTTGACCATCAAAGGTTACATATTGTGACTAAGGACGTCATATCACTGTCTATCTCAGTTCTGTTGCTATTTAGGCATTATATATCTCACAAAATAACTTTTGGTGCCCCCAGCAGTGGCGGGGTATTACGCAGTGCTTGCGGTGCTTTTATTCTCAAATTTATAAGAGTTATGGCCCTTGATTCATGTTAGAATTACGTAACCACTCTATATCCCATGACACTCTGGCCTTTTACTGCATGCAAGGCACTGTAGCGGGACTATAGTCAGATTCTCTAACAATTCTAGTTTACTTAATTTTTCGACGATTTAAGCCAAATGATTTGAGAAAAAAATACAACAATCCCTTAGAATAAAATATACTAACTTTCAATATTATTAAATCTTTGGTACTTTTTGCAAAAGTCAAATATAAAGGATGACAAGTTTGCAGAGATGACCAATTAGAAATTTTGCTCAGTGTATTGCCTTTAAATTTTGTTTATTTCAGTGAAATTTGCATCGTTGTCACGGATATCGTCATGACGTTACTTTTTCCTGCCTAAAGTGTTATGTAATATGTGGTCATAAAATTATTTATGACATGAAGTTATCCACTGAATAACAGTAACGCCATTTGAGAAAATGGATTTTTTTTTACTTTTATAAATGTATAAACTTTATGGAACGGTCCAATGCTCTAGAAAGGGTAAGCTTTTTTATCTTTGTGCTGCATCACCTTCACAGACAGGTCCCATGGTGTTTGACAGTAAAAGAGTGGCTATGATTACTGGAACCAGTGTCTCTCTGCCTTGCTTGTCCTGTGCATTATCAACATTGTTTGTTTTGTTGCTTTACCTCCCAAGTCAACAGCTATGGTCATGGTGGGACAGGACGGTCAGTTCACCTAACCACACTCATCAATGTTGTGCCCCTGCTGTGCTACCATAGATCTTTGAAAGCTGGGTAAGCTCATCTATTTTCTTTTTATTGCAGCACTTTCACAGTCTGGTCCGATGGTGTATGACAGTAACAGAGTAGCTATGATTGCTGGAACCAGTGTCTCTGCCTTGCTAGTTGTGTGTATCATCATTGTGGTGGCCCTGCTGTGCTACCGTAGATCTTTGAAAGCTAAGAGAGCCAAGCGGGAAGAACCAACAGTCGTCTTCACAACAGCAGATAGTAGTGTGGTAATTTGTTTAATTTCTATATTGCCTTGACCCAAGAAAATCTGTCTTCTAGGATTTTGAACAAAGGTGCAGACCAGCCTCACATCCACCCAGACTGATCAGCACGTTTTTATTTGCATTTTGGAAAGTATCATATCTAAACTTGCCACAGGTAAAATTTCAATTTTTCTGGCTAGCTATATAGTCTGTAACTGGTTTGAGTCTTGCTTTGTTGGAAATCCAGAAGACTTATGTTGTCGCGTTAAAGCATATATAAGACTTTACATGAGGGATTGTTAGCTGATCAGGCCAAAGAATTTTTGTCTCGAAAATGTTGTCTGCTTTTACATTAAAAATCTGTCACATTTAAATTGTTTATAATAAAAAGAACTTTTTGTCATGAATGTGCCATTTATTTCATCTCGTGAAGCAAGAAAATGTATATTTCATTTGTGGCTTCTCCTCTCTTGAAATATGCATTTTGCTTCACTCGATGAAATAAATGGCATATGCATGTCAAAAATTTGAATATCCTCTATATATTCAAAGGCATTTTAGATCAAATTTGATCATAGAAGCATATACAGTCAAACCTTGATTATTTTTAGTACCAGGGGCTGTGTCGTTTGAATGATCGAGATTGGTTGTTTTTGGATGCTTTTCAACATCCATGTATGACCATACAGTCAAACCTCGATTATTCGAAGTGCCAGGGACCGCAGGAATCCTTTCGAATAATCAGTAGTTCGAATGATCGAAATCGGTAGTTTTCGGATATTTTCGGAAAAGCTTGAATGCTTTCATAGAACATCATTGTTTTGCCAGAGTTACAACTGCAACTCGTGTTTTCCGTGAATTAATTGGAACATCTGTCAAAGCATTAAAGAAAAAGAGCTCCTTGTAGGTTGTGACCTCATCGTCTCTTATGCTTTGCATGTCTAAGAACGCAGAAAAGAAAAGAAAATCAGAGCTTACACACTATATACATGTAACAACATCGATAACACCAATGAAAATAAAAGTTAAATGTAAATTGACGAACCATATTTACTAACGAAAATATTGTCTCCTTTTTATCTCCCTACCGTCACAAGGTCTCCACCAAGCTAGCACACAACGTCGGACCACCAACGGCCCACCAGCGATATGCCATTGAGATGGCATATTGCTGATGGGCTTTTGGTGACCCGACGTTGTTTGCTCTTTTGGGTTGGTAACTTTTCTTTTATTTCAGCGAAAACATACGATGGAGTGTAAAAAAAAGAGGGTCCTTTTAAGCATCCAAACCTAGGTTTTGGTTGTTTTCCTGCAAACGTAAAATTGTGTTTTAGGCATTCAAAAGAAGTGTTTCGATGAGATAGTGCTTTTGAGCACCCAAAGCACATGTCCGTGATATTCGTCTATTATCGAAATTGACCTGTTTCATGCTGGGGCATGTTCGCTTAATATACAGTGGTCAAGAATAAAGGGGTCAAATTAAAATTGAGCGCCGATCTGAGAAAAGGGTCCTTAAGGCATTCAATGATGACGTCGAGTAATCGCAGCCTAAAGTTACGTCATCGATTTCTGTGTCCTTCACATGTAAACAAAGACAGAAAGTAAACACAATCGGTTTAAAGAAACTTTTTTGGCGACAGAAATGACGGAAGACAGTGAGGTAAGTTAAAGAGACATATTATTAGTTGATTTTTTCGCACTGAAACGGGTTTTATGGGGATTTTACTCAATTCTGGTGCCAAAAGTTGGACAGCGCTTTAGCGGCTGAGCAAGGTTCCCGGAAAATCTGAAAACAAGGTTTGCAGATTCTGTTTTGTTTTATAAATGTTAAAGATACCATAATGATAAAGTATGTTTGTTATTTAGATCTTCTAAGATATTTTTTTATTTTCTTTTTGACTTGGTAGCCTAAAAACTAAACAGCTTTCTGATCACGCACAAAGCGAATGACACAGCTCATATTTCTGTAGCTTCTGTTGTTGCGTAAAAAGAGCTAGATTAACTTACAAAGATGCATAGTATCTAAATCGCATTTATAAATTGAAGAATTTGCTAAAAAAAAAATTCTGGGAAATTTTTAACGCAATAAAACTACCGACTGGCAACGTAGCCTAAATATGCTTAAATAGATAATTAACTTGCATTGACTCTCAGTAGTCCGCTATGGCGCAGTTGGTTAGCGCGCTTTTCTATGGATCTTATTTTTTGCCAAGGGAGGGTTCGAGTTACCTAAACGACTTACTAATTTTTTTTTACTACAGGAACTCTAAGATTTCAGGTGGTGTTTTCTACATTTCTAAAGAAGCATTAGCGAAATACATGTGACCACAACCGTTTTTATATAAGGAACTGGCCATGAGTATTTGGTAATTATCGCATTTGCAAAAAAATCCGTTTAAACATGAGTGTGCCGCTAGGGCCTAAATAATGTCAAATACTTCACCTACATCGTTACTTTGTGAGTGCGAGCAGTAAAGGATCTCAGAAGAATTGTCTGGAACCTTCGCTGGTCGCCTGAGCGATGATTGACCATAATTACCAAAATCTTTTGAGCTGGCGGCTTATCCTGTTAATACATTTAGGATACAAGTCCGTCAATATTTAATTAATTAATTAATTAATTAATTAGTTAATTAATTAATTAATTAATTTATTTATTAAATCGCTGGTCTAGCAAGTGTTGAATTTAAGTTGTCTATTTTCAGGATTTGGAGAGCTTTTTCTCGGACCACTTCGGGCGAACCCCACTGCAAACACCGTTTGGGTCTCAGGACAGTAGTCTCTCGTGTGCCATCGACATCTCAGACACTGAGGATGAGGACGAGCCAGCGGTAATCGATTTAAACGAACGCGTTCGACAGTTTATCAGAGAACATGGCCAAGGGGATGATGATATTGTGTCTGACGCAGAGGAGCTTGCTTCAGGGGATAGTGATGATGATTTTAGGGAGGAAACGGAAAGTGCTTCTGTGAGTGAAGAACCTACAGTCAATCAAGGGAATCAAATAGAAACTGATTATGATGACTTGAATAAAGTAAGAGATATCAAGAAAAATGGCTGCAAGTGCACAATGAATTGCTCTTCAAAGTTTTGTGAAACTGATATGATAAACCATATTCAAAATATTAGAGAAATGGACAAAAATGACAAAGAAATGTATCTGATGGGCACATTACTGGACTTTGATAAAGACAAAACAATCAAAGGTAAAAAGAGAAAGAGAAACAGAAGGAAGTTCATGTTTTTGGGGCAGCCCGTTTGCAAGAAATTTTTTATCGTTGTCTATGCAACTGGAAGCAAGAGTTTAAAGAATATTATGAAACATATGGCAGATAATGGACCAGTGCCCAGAGCACATGGCAACAGTGGAAAGAGGATGCCACACGGACTTGTGTTTGAGGATATTAAGGCAGCAGTACAATTCATAGTCAACCATGCAGACATTAATGGCCTTCCTCAACCTGCAGCGCCCCGTGGAACGGATAATACTCCACCTGTGTATCTTCATTGTTCCAATACAAAAAAGTCAGTGCACAAAGAATACCAAGATTCCCTCGCTGATGGTGCTCGTTGCATAAAAAATACAACATGGAACAAGATATGGAGAAACTGTGTGCCTCATATACGGATAGCGTCACCGAAGGACGACGTGTGTGCTTCATGCGAGAAACTACGAAAGAAGATAATGGATGCCAGGGACGAAGAGGACAAACTCACATCAACGGCTGCAATGACAGACCATGTATTGGCAGCGCAAAATGAACGGGAATTATATAATCAGTGCATAGAACGAGCGCAGAATGGAAACATAGACGGTACAAACTATTTTCACTTGACATTCGATTACTGTCAAAATGTTACTGTTCCCCACCATGGGCGGCAAATGGGCCCAGTGTATTTTACTACGCCACGCAAAATCCAAATATTTGGGGTTCGTATAGATGGTATTCCGAGGCAGTTGAACTTTCTCATGGATGAGCATGAAACTATTGGCAGGGATGGAACTTTAACACATGGACCTAATGCTGTCATATCAATGTTAGATTGGACCCTCGATCACTATGGGAATGACGAACCATCCTGTGCGTTTCACGCTGACAACTGTCCGGGTAAATATAATATTAACCTCTTGTGTGAAAATCAGCTTACAATAATGATGCTGATAAGCCTGCGCATCCGCGCAGTCTGATCAGTGTCTTTATTGTTCGCTGCTTATATATAGTATGACTACTAAGGCTGCTGGAATGCCTACACTCTGAGTGACTCCGAAGACTGAGTAGTCCGGGGGCGTCGTCTTTTTTAAAACATCTGACTGGAAACTCTGAATACATGTTGTCTCGAGACAATGTGCATATCTAGCTGTATTTTGTGAAGGTAGTTTTATTCGTTAACATTGACACATACAAGGATAAAAATGAACCAGCACATGAGATTCTGCTACTCATTGTATTTGAGTAAACACCTCATTTAAACACCAATGCTATATTTTTTGCCTGATCCTTACTTCATCTACCTCCATACTTTTTGTATCATCTACTTCCATACTTTCTGTATACGAGCAGCGAAGGGTCTGTCGAGCCTGTACAAATGCACAGGCTCGCCTGAGCCTTAGCTGCAAACCAAACCGATATGCACCAAAATATAATGCGCTTGTCCATATTTGCAGGGCAGAACAAAAACCAGTATGTTCTGGGATACTTTATGTGGCGAGTTATGACCGGGCGCCACCAGTCTATAGAGTACATGATGCAGATACCTGGACATGCCCGCTGTCGTATCGACGGTGGATTCGGGATCATCAAACAACTATATCGGCGCTCCGACTGCGACTCAATTAACCAGCTGGAAGATGTTGTTAACAGGTCAGCTGAATCCCATGAAGCTGTACGGTACCCAGCCTGGCGGTGGCGGAATTGGAAGGGCTTCCTTGGGCAAATGTTCCGCCCAGTTAAAGGCATAAGGTATCATAATTGTACTGCTGTTATAGAATATCGTCGTTATGATTAACACTGCGCATGCACCTACTTGTAAAGTATAAAACTTCTGAAGCTGTTCTTTAACCAATTTATCCATCTATCCATTCTGGCAACGCTCATGTCTGAACATTTTTCCAGGGAGTGCTAGATTTGAATTTTGCTTTCGGGAGTTTCACAATAAAGTTCCCCCAAGTGTAACAAAATAGGCAAATTTTCAAACTAGTTTTAATGGTTAATCATTATGATTTCCTTAAAGAATGGTGTTTGATGCACCTAATCCTAAAAAATCTCCCAGTATCATTTTGTCTTTTCAAAATTATAGACCAGAATGTATAGCCATGTGTTCAAACTTTAGAATTGTATAAAAAATATGTTATTTGGCCAGTGTCATAGCACATTATCCTTCTGTCATGAAAATATGAGCCCAAATACTAGCTATTATGATGGCAAACATTCTCCAGTAAGAAATTTTCCTGTATTTTGCAAAAAAAAAAAAAAAAAAAAAAAAAAAATCGTTCACATTTTGGTTGTTTATTTAACATCCTACTTACTTTGGTTTTCTCTGAAAATGTGATTTCACCAAGCAGTAGATTGTTTTCTATTTGAAAATGACAATGTGCAAAGGGAAAACGACCAAACATTTCTTGTTTGCTGATATTTATGTTCTTAACCCTGTAATACAGCTTTTAATTTTCTATTTATTTCGTCGCGGACACTACAGAAATTAAAGTTTATCACTTATATTATTTTGTTTGCTTTTACCAGAGTTGGGTATATTTTACATCTCTTTCTTTCATACAGACAGACATTTATATGTAATTTCAATTTGAAATATTTCTTGAATGAGTCCGAGTAAAAATATGTCATATATGTGGTAATAACATATAGACTCTGAATATGGAAATATCCAACATAAATATTAAGTGGTGTATGAGTATTTGGACCAGCCATAGTTAGTGACCAGACAGTATCTAGGAATAATATTGATATCAATGTTACTTGCTGTGTTGTACCTTTCAAAATTGAATTACACCACGGTTAAAAATCGTTGCGGACACTACATAAATTCTACATGTTTATTGAAATGATCCTGAATGAAAGCAAGATCTCTCTGCAAAATATGAAGCTGAATATAAAAGATGGTGATTACATCTTTGTCATAAAATAGACTGAAAGGAGGTCTTGACTATTTAAACTGTTTTATATAACTATAACGATGATAACAGAAAAAATATGCCACAGTGCTAACTTCTCGTGTTATTTAGAATATACTCCGTCTTACTTTACCCTTTGAGCAGAAATGATGAGCTATTAATGAAAAACATTGTTTGTATTCAATTCACTACATCTGTCTATAGTATTACTCATTTAAATATCATTTGCTTTATTTAGTCTAAAAGTTGCGGACACTACCAGATCATTTTTTTATATACCCTGACTTGCTAAATGTCAGAAGCATGGAAAAATTTTAACAAGGTTAATAATGTAAGCAATACTGGTTAACTGAATGAATGAATTTATTGAACTTTTCTAACATAACAAAGATATGAGCCGTGTCATGGAAAACATAGGCATATGTGAGCTACGGAGTAACCCCGTAGCTGATCAGTGTCTAAAATGTTTTGCCCTATATATTAAGAGTATAATCACTCTTATTCTTAAGATACAATTTCAAGCGTCTAGCAATCAACAGCCTGGGCTGTTTGTGTTGTATCTGGTAAAAGAATATCACATCGGATTTATAAGACGTGGCTCAATTAAAACAATCAATATTCAAAATTCGTGGAACAAAATTTTTAGAACAAATCGTGATGAAGACCTAACGAAACCCTTGCATAGTGATGTTTTCGTAACGTTTTAATTTGTGTTTAAGACGTGATGGTAATCCCAAAACAATGACGTCTTTGTTTGGTGTTCAAACTGTGTTTACAAATATATGAAAAAATATAAATCTGCAGTGAACTTGTTTTAAAAACGTGTGCTAGTGATTCCTGAAAGTGACCGAGACGTTCTTTACACAAGAGGTATGCGTCACTCCAAAAGCGTCACAAATTGAAGAGGTCAAACACGTTTGCATTTAGTTTTCAAAACGTTTTTGAGATATCCTGCAGATGTCAGTTTTGCTGATAAACGTCTGAAATACGTGTCTCAGACATCTTGGTCACTAAAACTTACAAAAGACATCTTCGTTACCAAAACGTATGGTTCACTGGGTTGTGTTATTTGGTATACCTGAATCTGATTTCATACTAACTATAGAATTACTGTTACAGTTCAAAAATACCTATGGGATAGTAAACGGTTTGAGCGTTGAGGATTGAATCTCTCTCACACACGCACGCACGTGCGCGCAATACATTTAGAGTAGAAAAGTTATATGGTTTGAATACAACTCATGTTTTTATTGATTTTCACCGGATATAATTTCAAACTGTGCACCATTATGTTCAAAGGGAAATAGATTCGTATAAGATGCATGACTTTTTTCTGAATTCCATCATGATTATATTGTAAAATGTATATTTGTATATTACTGTAAATGGAAATATGAATAAATATGTTAAAACCAAAAATTGAATTTATTGCTTATATTTACATTTTGTTATCAATATATAAAAGCTTTTCAAAAACATATTTAAAGACATTTTTTTTCAATCAAACACCACAGCACAATCATTTTTGTGCGCTCAATAGCCTTTTAATGTTGTAGCAAGCATTAGGTTAGGCTATTAAAAATTTCTGAAGATTCTACAGTTACAGAAAAAATCGCCATTTTCAAGAAAATTAAAACTTACAAAATTTGAGCCATGAACTTGAGCAGCGATTGTTTTGTCAAAAACTTTTTTGATCCATTACTTTGACTCTCTTTGCAAAGATATGCAAGTAGTACCTGGGTATTGGTGTCAAAAAATACAGCTAAAGAAGTGATACTTTACTTTCTAAAAAAAATGTAGTGTCCGCAACGTTTTTTGAAATCATTGATACTATAATAAAATGAGTAACAAAAGACAAGAAAAAGATGTATGTTTTATAGTTTTATGATACATGTTTTAAACTATACTAAAAATGCATATAAAGTGTCATTTTGCAGTTGACCAAATCACACCAGGTACATAATCCTAACATTCGGTTATGTATCTCTTAAAAGGTATTCCTGTTCTCCCTCTATTTTTCTTACTTTTTGAAATTAGCTGGCAAAAAGCAATTGCACTTAACAAATGCTGAAACATATTAAGATATGCTTAAAATGAATTTTATAGCTGCTTTTCAATTCCTTTAGACTATCGTTGCGGACACTACAGTCCGTTGCGGACCCTACATTGGGACACTTTCTATCCCTATTGTCTAATTTGTAGACATACATGTCCAATATTTTGGCTGAAGTTTTGTGATAGGGGTCTGTTTCCACAACAAAACCATAGGCTTCTTCAATACATGGATGCCAGAATCAGGCAGACTTTTGCGAGCGTTGCGGACTCTACGCCAATTTTCGTAGAAAAGTCAACCCGAAATTGAAAAGGTTGAAAAATGATAATAGCATGTCAATTTGTCTTAACTGTTGTTTATTTACCATGATGTATATTTTGGGTGTTTTTTACAGAAATTTGAGTGCATTTTAATGATACCAATGTATATATACTAATCTTTTTATATGGGATATGCTAAAGATTTTATAACGCATAACGAAGCACGATGTTTGATTAAAATGGCGTAAAATTGTTATTTATCGATCAAATCACATGCGGTAAAAAGTATTCAAAAGATTAGGAAAATATGCTTCGAAGGCAGATTTTGAAATTAAAATCTTATCTGTATTTTTGCAGCTGCCTATCAATAAAAAAGGGTATTTTTTAAATGTTACACCATAACGCGAATTTTTGGCTACTTTTTGGTGCAATATTTGCTTAGCAAAAAAATTTCATGTGTATATGCATGCCATATATCATTTTTTCGGGTGAACATATGTCTTACAAGCAAAAGTAAACTATATTCTCTGTAAATGGCTTGTTAATAACACAGAATTTCCTGCATAACAGAGGCATTTTATCAGGGGGAACTTTATTGTGAAACTCCCGTTTATACTATATTGGTTGTTTTTGACTATTATAAGAACCATGAATTTGACCAGTGACAACAGAGGAAGAAATATTATATTTCAAACACGGAATAAATCGGGAATAAGGAAATTTTCAGAGCATTATAATATGTCTAGCATTTACATTGCTAGGACAAGGGAATTTACTATCTGTGTGCAATGGTCAAGTACTTTTATTTTGTATTGACCACAGTACCCGCAATAAATCTTGTAGAAGACAAGCAAAGATGGCTGATTCCACGGCCACAAGCTCAACAAGCATATCACAAACATTATTTTATAACGTCTTCTGATATGTCTTAGTCGTTTCAAGTACCGCATTTCTAAATTACCTGAATTGTGTTCACTTTTCAGAAGTTACCAATACTTCAGATTCTCCGAAGAGACACCAGGAATTGTGACAGTCAAAAAGAGCAGACACGGAGAAGAAACCACGTTCAGAATGACAAAGCTGACAGATAATATAATACCAGACGAGCTGCCCGAGGAGCTGATTCCTCCTGGTTTGAGCGCCGAAAGACAGGCCTATCTATACCGGGTTATACGGCCCTTCGTGCGCCCGTGTTATCAGGACGTCACTTGCCCAGTCCCACATAATCTATAAACCAAAGCATTTTTGTTTTATTTGTTTGGTTTGATTCTACCACTGAGCCAGAATGATCCCTATAGCATATTTGTGGACTATATCTAAATTAAAGACTGGATGAGCCGAAATGTGTTTATATTGTACAAATTTAGATATGAATTATTGAAAAGAATAATTTGAAATCCATTAGAACAGTCTCGATGAGGCAATTCTAATAAATACACTCAATACAGGATTTACGGAGAACCAAATAAACGTGATTTTTGATGATAGTGATCTTAATTATCATCAAAAATCCGCCTATCTGTTTCTTGTTGATGTTTTAAAACCATTGGATTTTGCAGGTAGTGTAAATAAGTGGCTTTATCTTGGTTGCCATGCGACTTAACCGTTGCTATGCAGCAATAGTCAAACATTTTGAAATTGGATGAATGTTATACACATACATACTGTTGTATAGAAGTTCAAGCAATGCATGTGTTATCATAGTTTCACAAACGCCAGGAACTATAGCACTTCTTTGTCATATATGTGGTATACAATGAATATCTGTCAGTTTATGGACACATGCATGCACGTGCTAGCAAAAGCTACAATACAACTTTTACTTGTAAGTGTATAAACTTAATTAGTAAACATAAAGATATAACTACTTGTTACGTTCTTTACCAAAATAGTTTTATATTTTGTAAAAACAAAAAAACGGACAGAAAGACAATACACATGGTGATTGCTTAACATAAATATGGTTGCTAGGCAACGCTTCCACCACAGATTAACAACATGTTCTTTTACACTTCATTCTAATTAATACTTTGGGATTTACTCTAGGTCTTAAACTAGTTTTAGTGTCATTAGGTAGACTGAAACGCTTTTAAACAGTCTGTCAAACGATAAGGTTTTTTATAGAACTTTTTGTACTTAGCACAAATGAGATTCTAGTTCAATGTTTAAAATTCCGCCAAAATAGGGCGTTTATATAAATAGCCATATCTCGGAAACCAATCAACATATCAATGAAATTTTTTCACTATAAAGCATAGAAATAACAATTTTTTGCAGAAACACTAAAAACCCAAAATCGAAATTTTGTGCCTGAAGGTCCCTTTTCTCAGATCCTGGCCCAATTAATTTTAGCTCATTTATGCCCCCAATTAGACATTTAAAAACATCAAACAAAACCATCATTGCAGACGAACTTAATTAAAGACACCATTTACTCCCTTAATGGTTCATCACATAATAGTGTGAACGTTAATCCGGTGTCAATTACCTGTTGCAACTTTGTTTGCTAAATCACTTGGGTGTATAAATTGAACTCGACCAAACAAAGAAATCATGATCACCATGCGTGACATTTGGACTTCGAATCTTGAAGGTTAATTTAATAGCAATTTCTTTAATCGGAACCGACGAATCACTTCGAAAAATTGAATTTTTCGGATAATCGAAATTCGAATAATCGGTAGTTTTATTGCAATAGATAATAGAGAAAAATGTTGGGACTGTCCTTCCTCTTCGAATAACCCAGTAGTTTGGGATAATTGACGTTTAGATAACCGAGATTTGACTGTATTTTGCAATTTCAGCTAGGCATTTCGGTGAAGTATTAACATCTGTATAATAAGCATTAAAGAAAATGAGCAGCTTGAAGGATGGCCTGATCGTGTTAATGCTTGACAGGTATACAATATAAGAAGACAGAAAAGAATAAGAAAACTTGACATCTGACAGCAATGAAAATATTGAATGGTTAAATGTAAATTAGCAAACTATTTTTACTGACAAAATATTGTAGAGAAGCCAACCCACAATGCAAAGAGTTAATTTTCTTGATACTTGATTTGCAGCAAATGCAACAGTCTGCTGGCTCCATGATTGTACAGACAGAATCTGATGTAAGTCTACACCAAGTAGACTCAAACCTGCTGGGTAGCCAGGAACCAGACATCAGATATAGTGGTATTGTGGCCCACCGAGATTACTATACCCTACACAGGGGTACTGTCAGTAACCATGGTAGTAGAGAAGATACGTTTGTCAAGGTCTTGTTGTTAAATGGTGAGTTTTTACCCTGTTGTTTAATAAATTTAAAAGCCACACTTCTGTTGTTCAGTTAGTTTAACCGTTTACCTCATAGAGACACCTTTTAGTGCTTTTGCAAATAGAGCAGACCCAGATCAAGCAGCTCTTCTAAAAATTGAATTTCTTGCTTATATTTATATTTTATTATAAAAATATCAAATAAAAAGATAATTTTTAATTTATGAATTAAAACAGTCTTGTATTTAAAATATAATCGTATTAACGGTTTAGTCGGATTGTAAAATGCAAAAGCGAAACTGCCAGCTTGAACATGGACAGCCAATGAAGCAAACAATTGGCTTGTTTTGCTGTGCAACTCAGGTGTGGCTCGCTGTCAATCACAACACCAGTATCACTTCTGGCCAATGAGTTCGATGTTCGAAGCGTATTGCACGGATAAGTGAGCTTCGCAGCTGTCAATCAAGTTTGCGTAATTCATGAGGTTATGAATGGTTGCATAAATCTAAAGGTTCATTAAAGGATTGCTTCGAAAATGTTAAAACAATCCAAAAGAATCTAATAGGTCTAAATAAATCTTTTTCAGATACAGTAGAAAAGCAGACCCACCTGTCATGGCTGCAAAAAGAAGTTGAAATCCTGCAGTTGTGTACCAATCATCCCAATATTATAAGTCTTCTTACAACACATGAAACTCCAGGTAAGATAATTAACCCTTTGTATACTAATGGATTCTTCCTTCTAGTTTGATACAATAATCTTGGGATAGTCCATTATACATATCTAGGGGTGTCAGTTTATAATTAAAAAATATATTGTATTCTTTTATCTGAAGATATTTATACCTAAACATACAGTGTAGACCCTGATGAAATGCAGCATTATGCTGCATTTCACCTCGGTCTTCTTTGTTTGCAAAAGTACTTGTTTAGGGGTTTCCCGAATACAAAGGGTTAATTGAATGTATATAGTAAGGCCTTGCCCTTATGACAGGTATATAGGATAACTAAATATATGATATGGCCTCCGACGCAATAAGCACAAATGATAAAATTGTGATTTCTTTCACTTCCATCAGTTTAAACATATGTTTTGGGTGCTCAAACGAACCGCCTTGTCTTTTGAGTACCCACAATATATGTTTTGGTTGAGAAACCAAAGAATTATTTTTCATTGATGCATTCTTATCTTGAGGCCTAGTCTTTTGTAATATAATGCTCGATAAATTTCAGAGAAAAAACTTAGTAACCCCACCCACTGTAAACATAAACCTGGTAAATATAAACTATATGATAACAAAAAATGATATGGGTCTCAACAGGAAAAAATCTGGCCTCAAGATGTGCAACCAGTTCTTAAGGTCATAAAACTTTTTTCATGCTCAACTCAATTGAGCGTGAAATTTAACGTGCTCATAAATGTTAAACAGTGATTCATTTACAATTTTGGGCTTATGGGTCCTGGGACTCGCTGTTTTCCATATCAATGAGTCCAACTGCAAATTTATGAGTCCAGAACACTATTTTTCATGACAAGTCTGCAATACCATTTCATCCCAGGACTCACTGAAATAAAAACTTTGCACCCCAGAGACAAAATCATGCACAAAAGATGCAGGATGCGCAGGTAAAAAAATCCCTGCTTAAAATGCCAACAATTGTTGGCATTTTAACATATATGAGCATGATAAATACAACATATGAGGGTTTGAAAGCAATAAAAGTGTTTATTTTTCAGCATTTTAGTTTAATGAGCAGTTGAAATTTCATGCTCAGCTGAGTCGAGCAGGAAAAAAAATTTGATAACCTCGGATACAGATGAATACCGGTAAACTAATGTTCTGTGTTCATATCTGGTTTCCATCAAATACATTTGCATGAATCAATTTATCAAAATGAAATCACAAGCTTTGCGGAAAAACATAGACTGGCTCCAGGCCTTAAGACAGAGCCATCACAGGTAGACTGGCTACAAGTATATGATATGACTTATTGATGAAAAATTGTTTTAAGGACTGGAGCCAGTCTAGGAAAAACAGTGTGATTCCTGATTAGTTCACTTCTCCTGGTTTAGAGGACTTTACTCTAAAAACTGAATTGTTTTAAGGTTATGATTCCAAAATATTGAACATGAAATTTGTGTTTGTTTCAGACTGAACAGAAAATGCCATCATTAAAGGAAGGATTAACTCTTACCCCCACTTGTGACAGCTTATGTTGTCTGCTGGTAATTTTTGTGCACATCAAAAACAAGATATCGGGCCTGATCAGGGTCCAAACTGTTTGACACTCAGGTGATATGGGTGGAAGGTCTTTTTGAAAAAAATTATTTAAAAATTTGGTAGACAACAAAAAGCATGCAAAATTACTTGGTACAAGTTAGTCATTACTATGATTGAGCTGCGACATGAGATTTCCAACAATGTAGTATGTTTGACCAGCAAAGCCTCTAATCAGCTTGCGCATACACGCAGTCTGATTAGAGCCTTTGCTAGTTGCTTGAATATTCAATGAGTGTTAAGCTAATGACTGAACATCATTTGGAGTTTCTAAGCTTAAAAGGAAGCTGCACTGGCTTGTCTAAGTCTACACATGTCAAAATACCACATTGTTTGAAATCACATGTCGCGGCTCAATTTTGTATATTGATGTTTTTTTTCATTACAGAGAGGTTCGGAGTGGCACTAGGCAGCTGTATGCAGAATAACTTAATGCCATATCTCCATGAAATTAGTCTCAGTGAGGACAATGATGTGGAGACTTTCTTTAACCACCAGTTGATACAGTTTGTCAATGATATTAGTGATTTATGTGGTTTACATTACAGAGAGGTTCGGAGTGGCACTAGGCAGCTGTATGCAGAATAACTTAATGCCATATCTCCATGAAATTAGTCTCAGTGAGGACAATGATGTGGGGACTTCCTTTAACCACCAGTTGATACAGTTTGTCAATGATATTAGTGATTTATGTGGTTTACATTACAGAGAGGTTCGGAGTGGCACTAGGCAGCTGTATGCAGAATAACTTAATGCCATATCTCCATGAAATTAGTCTCAGTGAGGACAATGATGTGGAGACTTTCTTTAACCACCAGTTGATACAGTTTGTCAATGATATTAGTGATTTATGTGGTTTACATTACAGAGAGGTTCGGAGTGGCACTAGGCAGCTGTATGCAGAATAACTTAATGCCATATCTCCATGAAATTAGTCTCAGTGAGGACGATGATGTTGAGACTTTCTTAACCACCAGTTGATACAGTTTGTCAATGATATTAGTGATTTATGTGGTTTACATTACAGAGAGGTTCGGAGTGGCACTAGGCAGCTGTATGCAGAATAACTTAATGCCATATCTCCATGAAATTAGTCTCAGTGAGGACAATGATGTGGAGACTTTCTTTAACCACCAGTTGATACAGTTTGTCAATGATATTAGTGATTTATGTGGTTTACATTACAGAGAGGTTCGGAGTGGCACTAGGCAGCTGTATGCAGAATAACTTAATGCCATATCTCCATGAAATTAGTCTCAGTGAGGACAATGATGTGGAGACTTTCTTTAACCACCAGATGATACAGTTTGTCAATGATATTAGTGATTTATGTGGTTTACATTACAGAGAGGTTCGGAGTGGCACTAGGCAGTTGTATGCAGAATAACCTGATGCCATATCTCCATGAAATTAGTCTCAGTGAGGACGATGATGTTGAGACTTTCTTTAACCACCAGTTGATACAGTTTGTCATTGATATTAGTGATGCCCTGTGCCATTTACATCGCCACCAGGTAATAACATTAAATTTTAAAATACACCCCGTACTTTTGAAAAGTTGCTTTTTCAACTTAAAAATTGCTGTGAGCCAGTATTATGAGTTTTGGTACTTAGCTCTTTGTTGAGCAATGAAGGCACAGATGCATAGACTCACCAGAGCCATAGCTGCTTGCATGCACAAAGTTAAGATGTAGATGAAGACTCAGACAAAAATTGAGACCTTAAGCCCCATTGGATATTAGCCTGGGTGTTAAAAAGAGACTTTTGTATGTGATAACTACCAAAGTCTCGTGTGCTGGCCCAAATGGTTTATTTCTCTGTTCAATACTTGCGGTGCACATCAGAATTTTAATGGGGAAAAAGGGAAACTATCAATTAGACTGCCCCTTTTATCTTGGGCTATATGAATTATTGCAAAGAAATCATGATCACCATGCGTGACATTTGGACTTCGAATCTTGAAGGTTAATTTAAGCATTTAATAGATACGTCAAAACATAGAAGCGACATTAAATAGATCGATGAATAATAGAACGACCAATAATAGAACAATAAGTGTGAAAAACTATAATTAGTTGACCGCTTGGTGATTGCTATGCGTCGTTTAACATTCGCTCACTCACCCAAAGTCTTTGCAAAATAGGGGATACCAAAAATAATCAATGAATTTTAATCCCTTTAATGTGAAATAATTGCAAAATTCATTTTCAATATGCATGCTATGTTATTCAACTTTAAGCTCCACTCCTCACCAAATCACTTAAAAATAAGGTCATTTGTTCCTTATCACAAAGAAAAAGGTTATGTCACTAAATATTGCCAATTGTTTAAATCCATTCAAACATCATTTAAATTTCTAAACACTATGTGTATGACTCCAGACATGACCTGAGCTCTTACCTCAGGCTTATTTAGACTTAAATATGCTTAACCCTGACATCCCCTTTTTGAGAGTGTCAGAAAGCAAATGACAGCTTCAGGTAGGTAAACATTGATTGCGCCTAAAAACTCTAAACAAACCCTTCAAATAAAAGCAGTCTGTCATTAGATGTCCTTTTGTTGATTTTTATGTAAAAGGAGGTCTTTGTGGAATAGCAAGAAATCTTGGACATGCCAAAAATGATTTTCTCTTGTTGAGGCCCATATCTTGATTGGAAAAGATATGCAGGTTTGAAAGAGCAATTAAAACATGCAGTCTTCTGTTGTTTTATTTTCAGATAATCCATAGATATTTAAGGGCTAGAAGTATATACCTTTCCGATAACCTTGTAGCAAAAGTTGGGGATTTTGACTATGCTGTTTTAATGGAGGATGAGAACTCAACAGCCGATGATCTGGGATGGGTGAGTGTAGAAAGAGCATAGTGAATCTTAGGTATCATAGACATATTGTCACCTGTAAGATGAAATCAGGCCTCTAGATAAGACTGCCTAATTAAAAAAAAATCTTATTATTCGACCAAAACATATGTTGTGGGTACTCAAGAGAACTGTCTCATTAAGATGGTTCTTTTGAACACCCAAAACAAATGTTAAAAATGATGGGTAAGAAAACATTCACAATTTTATGCTCAAAATTTTTGTTGCTTATGTTAACCTGCGAAAAATCATGTATCCTCAACCTCAAATATCTGATACAGTAAAATTAAGATATTTCCAGGGCTATAAATCCACTGAGCTTGACCAAACTAGTCCTGTAACTAGCAAACGCAATTTGTATCTTATAGGAAAATTGAATGTATGGAGTTGGACTGATAAATGCACAAAATGACTCTTTCCCTTGATGCACAGCATAGTCGTTTTGATAACCCCTTGGAGCATTCTGCAATACTTTTGACCTGCATTAAGCGATAATTTGTCTTGAAAACCAATTTTCGGTCTTTGAGAATGGCCGTTTTACACAGGTTTTACTGTATAAAGCTTTAAAATTCACATACTGTAAGTATGCTTTTCACATATTTTTGGGTATGGTAATTGTTATTTTGCAAATTTTGAAAACTCCCTCCCAATAGGTTGTACAACAAAACATAGAAAGACAAAAGGGAGAAACGACATTTAATAGATACGTCAAAACATAGAAGCGACATTAAATAGATCGATGAATAATAGAACGACCAATAATAGAACAATAAGTGTGAAAAACTATAATTAGTTGACCGCTTGGTGATTGCTATGCGTCGTTTAACATTCGCTCACTCAACCAAGCTATCTGCCATCTATTTGGTCTGATAGGAAGACTGGTACAGACAAATAAGCTCAATTCTGGGTCATTCTTTCTGAAATATTTGGATTTTTGGAATTTCTCAAGGGAGAGCAATCCAACACTGAGTCGAGGAAACAAGCTCTGAGAAAAGAATTGTGTCCGAGTTTGAGTTAAGATCCAATAACGGACATTCATGAGCACCTGAAGGGCTTGGCCCACAATGTATCTCAAAACAAAACTAGCAGTGATAGAATCTACTGCACTTTTTGGCTTTATTGGTCGCTATATTAATCAATGTTCGCTAGGCCTACCTCAAATATCCAAAAATGTATAATTTTTGTAAAATTGACGGAAATAAATTTTCGATGTTTCTGAACTTTTTCGATGTTATTTCGAAGTTTTTTCGATCTTTTTTCGTCATTTTTTTCTATGTTTTATCTTTCCATATTTTGTCTTTTCTATATTTTTGCTTTTCTATGTTTTGTCGTTCTATGTTTTGTCATAGACCCTCCCAATATGTCATAGACAAAAACAGTGAAGACTCTGAACAGATTGCTCCTTCTGGTCTGATGAGGGTCTTCACTGTTTGCTATTATGGCAAGCATATTGTGAGTCAAAGGTTATGATAATCAAAGTTTCATGGGTAAGATTTTTCAGGAATTTAAGGCTAACTTTCTGAGGCTGGGTTTCAGAGTCAGCTTCAAAATACAGAACTATTCAGATTATAATAGTTTCTCTGGATTATTTTCACATTTTCTTAAGACAATTGACCATTTAAGCTTGAAAATGTTTATATTTTTGTAAGCATACTGCAAGTTAATAGTGGAATTTGTAAATTACAGGACTTTATAAATTTTGAGCTTGAAGTTTTAGTTTAGATGAGTAAGATAAGATATTTAGGGGATATTATATTTAATGGCTACTATATTGTTACTATGTTGCAATAGAAATAAACAGATAAAAGATATTTATGGGGGATGAAATTTCAGGCAAATTATACTTATGCATAGTGCAGTGTCATGAGATTAAAGATTTGGACAACTTTTATTGTGTCATGGTCCTAAAAAATTGAACGAATTATATAGTATCACAGCATTAAAGACTTGACATGATATAAAGTAATAAAGTAGCATGACATTAAAGATTTAAAAAATATTATATATAGTATTATGGCATTAATTTGAACAAAACATTTTGTATCATGGTATTAATTTGAACAAGACATTTAGTATCATGGCATTAAAG
Organism: Loripinus fragilis; assembly: GCA_964019695.1. Lineage (NCBI taxonomy): Eukaryota > Metazoa > Mollusca > Bivalvia > Lucinida > Lucinidae > Loripinus > Loripinus fragilis. The sequence goes on from OZ026518.1 coordinate 27,265,603, forward strand.
ACCTGGACTGTGGACAAATTATAAAGTATCATGGTTTAAAGATTTGGACAAATTATAAAGATACATGTATCATGATATTATAGATTTTGGTAAATTATGCTGTAGCTTTTATTTGGGTGTTTGCTCAAGTGACAAAGCTGACAATAAAACTAAAAAGTCCAATATATCTGTGCTATTTTGTAAGATTTGTCTATACTGGCCAGCATCATTAACTCTTTGCCTACTGTGTAATTTTGCATGCTTTTTAATTATCTGCTGATTGTTTTCAAAATCAACTTGTTGAAAGATTCTTTCAGTAATACCACCAGAGCGTCAAACAGTTTGGATCCAGATCAGGCCGGACATTTTGTCGGGCCTGTTTTGATCCAAACTGTTGGTATAGGTTATCAGCAGACGACACTATTAGGCAAAGAGTAAAAAAGTAAACTGATCTGTTGTGATTTTCAGCGGGACCTTCCCAGTACCTTCAGTTGTTGGCTGTCCCCGGAGGCCTTAATCTCAAACAGATTCTCTCCACAGTCTGACATGTAAGTTTGGTTATTTAAAAATGCCAAAAATGTACTTCACCCATTGTGTATTAAAGTTTCCAATACATGGGTGAAAGTTTTCAGGACTATTCCTAAATTCAGGATTTTGAGGCTGACTTTCCACAGAAAGTCAGCCTCAGAATGCTGAATCAGGGAGATCATAATAGCTTCTGGGATTTATTTTCAGTCTTTCTAAGGACATTTGACAATTTAACCTTGAAGTTGTGAATATTTAGTGGGCATACTGCAAATTTTAAGATTGGAGTTTTGGGAGTTCAGGGTTTTTGATATTTTGAACTTTCACCCAAGCGAATATGGATAGATCACTTCACATAGAATGAGACAGGGCCGCGTAGCGCAGTCGGTAACGTGTCTGGCTACAGATGCGTGTCTGACTGCAGATCCAGGGGTCGCGAGTTCGATCCCGGCCCGGTACCATACTTTCGTGGAGATTGATCATGAAATAATTTCTACGGTCACTCTCCTCCTTCTGCTGATTTATTCAAGAAGGGTTGTTGTCAGTTACAAGCGAAAGTATGTGCACAAATTACTGGTTAACCGCTTGCTCAAGCCTGCCCAGGAAAAAGTGTGGTTAAGTGAACTGACCGTCCCGCAATGACCATAGCTGTTGACATGGGACGTAAAGCAACAAAAACAAACAAACAAACAAACAAACATAGAATGAGCCTCCTTGCGAGAAAACCTGACATAGTTGTATGCGAACAACAAAGGCACAGACCAGCCTGAGCATCTGCGCAGTCTGATCAGTGTCTTTTTTATTTGAACTCTGTAAAGTATGATAGCCTTACTTGCCACCTACAAAACTTGATGATTATAGCTTGTCTCTGTAGCTAAGCAGGCTGGTTTGACCAAGGCTTGGTCGGAAACCATTAAGGCATATTTTCTTGTGACAAGGCCCAAATAGGGAGAAAGTTATTATTGTAATGTGGGAAACTTACTAACAGTTGAAGTTATTATTGAGATTTGTCTTTAACCCTTTGTATACTAACGGATTCTTTTTTCTGGTTTGATACTATAAACTTGGGATTGTCTATTGTTTGATTTGATTTAATTCTTTAAATCCCAGTTATCATTTTTTCAGTCATGTTGGGACAGGTCTTTCTGGGTTGAGCCAGCACTAAGCAAGGGTCAGTGTGTGCTGCTGAAGGGCGCAACGCAGTGCTGTCGGTGAGGCTCAAACCTGCAACCGTTCGATCTCGAGTCGAGCACACTAACACTGAGTCACTGTACATATCTGTAATTTTCACAAAGATTATATTTTTTGTCTGAATATCTATTTTTACCTTTACAAACAGTGTAGACCCTAATGAAATGCAGCATTATGCTGCATTTCATTAGGGTCTTCACTGTTTGCAAAAGTACCTGTTTAGGGGTTTACAAATACAATGGGTTAAAGGTAAAACCGAACAAAAAGAAATATTTTTTTAGTGGAAGTTTTAAAGAAAATCTGGTAGTTGAATCAGTGATGTTACAGGCACACAGCACTTTCAGTTTACAGTTTTGCATGCACTTTCAGGATTTTTCCTCAATTTGACTTTTTGAAGCCCCTGTGACTCACATTTCAATGTGCTGAGGGTTTCAGATTTTAAATGTAAGATTCTACTTTGACCAAACCACAAATCACTGCTACCAAATATGATTTTAGTGACTTTTCATTTTAGGTATTTATGAATTTGCAAAAAAACAAATCCAATACCTGTTAATTTTATGAAGATATATGATTAGCTTTTGCACTGTGTACAAAGCTACTCAGCTTTTCATAAAAAAAAGTATCCATATCTTTCATATCCATATTTCATATATTGATACTAAACAAAATTTTGCTTTTAAGTGAATTAAGCTTAAAATAAACAGTTCTATTTTCTCATAAGTAATGTTTGGTTTTTTGTTTTCTCTTATACCAATACATTTCACCTTTTCCGAAAACCATGGCTACTTTAACTTTTGTCTTCTAGTGTCGTCTGATGATTAATTTTGCAAACAGTTTGGACCCAAATCAGGCCCGACAAAATGTCGGGCCTGATCTGGATTCAAACTGTTTGACACTGATGGTATTCTTGTTAGAAAGAATTTTTCAAAAAGGGTGTTTTGAAAAAAATCAGCAGTTGACAAAATGCATGAAAAATTACCCAGCATGCAAAGAGTTAAATCAACTAACTGTAAGGCAGTGATTTTGTTACCTGCACATCCTGCATCTTTTGCGCATAAGTTTTTATTTCAGCGAGTCCCGGTGAGTCCTGGGATGCAATAGTATTGCAGACTTGTCATTAAAAATAGTGTTTTTGACTCATAAGTTTGCAGTTGGTCTCATTGATATTGGAAACAGAGAGTCCCAGGACCCATAAGCCCAAAATTGTAAATGAATCACTGGTAAGGTAAACCTCGATTAAATGTGGGAGAATTTTGTTTGTTGGATTATGTCACATGCTAAGTTGTTGTTGTATTGGTGGTCAGTTATACACTATTTAAGCAATAGTAACCTAAGCTGTGGGCACTATCAAGGCTTATGGACTGCCCGAGGGCCAGTACCTGGACCACAAGGTTGATAGGGCTGGAGCCGCAGGTGAGTGACATATCAACCCGGCGGTCCAGGCACTGGCCCGAGGGCAGTCCATAAGCCTTGAAAGTGCCCACAGCTTAGGTTTCTATTGCTTTTAGTGCATTGAGTTGAACTATCAAATAAATTAAAAATTTATTAACAATTATGAAAAATTTGATGAACTGTTAAATGAATTGAATAATTCCACCGATCACTGCTATGTCCTTTAGAATAAACGTGTGAAAACTGCAAAATTTACTCGCAACTTTACAGTAACTATCCCAAAAGATGCATAATTCCATAACACTTTTGCAGTCATCTCCGTAGTGGGCACTATAAAGTGGTATAGTCCGGCCCATATAACGTGATAGTGCCCGCTCGTGCATCTATTGCAGAATAGCGACCTCCACATGATGCCTTTCTAGCCAATGATAAAACGTGTTACATTTGTGATATGCACTGACAGGTGATATTTGAGTGACATTCTGGGTGTGGCTTGTAAACGTCTATTTTGTTCTCTGATTTCAGCTGGTCCTTTGGGATGCTGCTTTGGGAAATATTTACCCTGGGTCAGTGGCCTTATGACAGACTAGAGGGCAGTAAATTGGAAAGAGCAATAAAAGAGGGTGAGAGACCGCACAAACCTGAGCTGGCCTCAGTCGCAATGTAAGTTGAATGCTAATTCAGACTACTGAATGTTAACCCGTAATGGCAGGGTTGGCACAGGCTTGAACAGTACTTTAATTTAGAGGGCTTTCTTGAAAAGTCCTTGAAAATTAAATCTGCCTTGAAAAGTACTTGAAAATCACTCAAAAGCATTGAAAATTCCTTGAATTCTACTATTTTCTGTAGGACTTAGCACTGTTGATAGAGACCTAAATCAGTATAAAATTGCTGTGGCTATATGCTGCACCAAATACAGGCACAACAATTTTATACTTATTTTCCTGTACAATTGTCTCCAATATCTCAGTCCATCCTTTCTGAAGTAGAATTTTAACACTTAGATCAGTATTTTTATTAAGTCCTGAAAAACTGTTGGAGAGGCTTTTAAAAGTCCTTAAAGTTTACTTATACTGGCCTGTATGAACCCTGAAAGGGCCAATCACAGCAAGCAAAAGTCCTCTGTTATGTTGTCTGCTGAATTAACTTTATTGCAGCGATTGCAATGAATGAACATTTTTTGAGGCAATTACATTGAATGAAAATCTTATTGAGGCAATGAATGAAAATCTTATTAAGGCAATTGCATCGAACAAAAATCTTATTGAGGCAATTGCATTGAATGAGCATCTTATGGATGGCATTGCATTGAATGAAAATATTATTGAGGCAATTGCATTGAATGAAAATCTTATTAAGGCAATTGTTTTGAATAAAAAGTAAAAAAGAGGGCAAAGATCAGGAATTGATACAATCAAGCACCACACCTGACCCAGGATACCAATGGGAAAGTGACAACTTCACAATTAGACATCACAAACAAGAGCCAAGAGACCAGCCCTTTCCCAGCGGGTGTCCACAAGGCATCAATAAACAGATGCGCACGAAAGTGTAACAAAAACAAGACAGAGATAACATAAATGATCCACAAAAGAAGCACGGCCTTGGAACGGTCAGTAAAAGGATTTAACTGGAGGGCTTAAACCGGTTTCACGGCGTGCCAATCTCACCAGTAGTTAAGGCAATTGCATTGAATGAACATCTTATTGAGGCAATTGCATTGAATGAAAATCTTATTGAGGCAATTGCATTGAATGAACATCTTTTTGCAGCGATTGCAATGAATGAAAATCTTATTGAGGCACTTGCATTGAATGAGCATCTTATTGAGGCAATTATCGAATGAAAATCTTACTGAGGCTATTGCATTGAATGAACATCTTATTGATGAAGTGGCATTGAATGAACATCCTATTTAGGCACTTGCATTGAATGGAAATCTTATTGAGGCAATTGTATTGAATGAAATCTTATTGAGGCTTTTGCATTTAAGGAGCGTCGTATTGAAGATATTGCATTAAATGAGCATCTTATTGAGGTAATTGCAGTGAATGAACATCCTGTTACAATTGCATTAAATCTTAACCATTTTGTGATTAATAAATCAGTGCACTCAACTCACTTCTGTTTTCCAGGCAGTTCAATTAATGATGATTCCATTTATTACTGTTGATTCACAGACTGTGAAAAAAACAGTGAAGATCCAGATCAATTAGCTTCTTTTGAAGCCAGTTGATCAGGATCCTCACTGTTTGCAAATGGGGATATATATATACATGTATATATAAATGTGTAATTCTAATATAGGGATCACACATGGTTTTTCATGCATTAACATTTGCCTGTTCCCGAGGAAGCCGTTTGACCACAAGACTGATAGGGGGAGTGTTCAAACATCTCCTGAGGGACCCGGCAAGTGTTAAAGCAATGAAACAAGCATGCTTGACCGTTATTCTTGCACATTTTACCTTAAGTATTCCAACCAATTTTTCACTGAAAACGCTGTTAAAACATTGAAATATCCCTTTTCTTACACTGGATTTATCTAAACAAAATGGCGTCAGATGTTAACATTTGAACGTCATAATGTCGTCACAAAATCATAGCTGTATGCAACATTTTTGCGAACAAAAGCATCAGAGAAGTGATCAATCTGGTCTGCAATGCTTTCCATAAATAACACCATGCAAATAACTGGAGGCTCATTTTAAGTATATTCAAGCTCAAGCCCATGTTCAAACAGCACGTGAATCTCCTGATTCAAACATTGATTTTTGTTCATTTAACAATGTTTTAAAACAGCTATACGAATAGGTATATGTGCAAGAATTAAAGTTTAATCAGGCCTCCAGATAAGAGTGTGTACTGGAAAATAATTTTTCTTATTTCTCAACCAAAACATATGTTGTGGGTACTCAAAAGAACCGTCTCAATGAGACGGTTCTTTTGAGCACCCAAACACATGTTTGAATTAATGGGTAAGGAAATAAATGCAATTTTAGGTGCACAAACTATCCTTATCTGGACCTATGTTTAATGTTGAATTGCAGGTACAGATTAATGAAGAATTGTTGGCGATATTCTCCTGATGATCGACCAACCGCAGAACTAGTACTGTGTCACCTGACTGAAACACAGGTATGATAATGATTTATTGAGTTGACAGAGAGACCATGTGTTTGATAAAACTTAAGAATAACTGCTGGTTCTTATCGACAAGAACTTGCCACAAACTGTGATATGAGATTGACGAATTTGTAGGGAAACCATAGCTTTAGATAGGATGATTTTAACAAAACAAAACTGATATTAGATTGTATCATATCCAATTCATGTTATATTGAATAAAAATATCATGAGACGGTTCTGTGATGGACTTGATAGAGCTTGGCTAATAATGTACAGTAAAACCTGTCTTAAGCGGCCACATAAAAATAGACGAAACAAAGATCTTAATGACAAATGGTAGATTAATGAAGGTTGAAAGTATTGCAGAATGCTCCCCTTGGAGCATTCTGCAATACTTCTGACCTGCATTAAGCGATAATTGGTATCAAAAAACAATTTTTAGTGTTCTTTTTGAGTGGCTGCTTAAGACAGGTTCTACTGTATGTCTGATACAAGTCTTAATCTATCTAGCTATAGATAGATATGGGCTTGTGCAGAATTGATTTTTCTTTTTGTACAAAGAAAAGTTTAAGGCTATTTATTTTTTTAAAATTTAAATCATATTGCATGTGTTTATTGCCATTGGCATAAACCATATTTTAGAAACATTTACATGGAGTGTTTTATTATGTAAACTTTTATAAATACATGATACTGGTATAATCATTACCAATTTTAGCTATGTCTGGTATTTTAGATATCTTAAGGAAACTTATAGTTTATTTTTTATACTGCTGAACAGTGACCAATATAAGAGTGACTAGAAACTCCAATGAAATACCAATACTCAACTCAAATAACACTGTCGTGTATCTTACACAGGTAAATGAGGGAAACTCGATATCATTTATCTACACAATTGGCTTTTACCGCTATTTTGGAATACACAGCGTAATTTCTCTATTGTTTACCTAAACTTTTAACACCTTTATAAACACCGAAATTATATAATAACGATAATTATGAATTATTGGACATCTTAGTTTATGAATATTGATAAATCGAGACACAGATATAGCCTTGTTTGAAGCTTTATTCGTCAGAGTGAGAGGTATTTTTGGAGCCATTTTTGCCGATTTCCGCAACTTTCTTAAAATCGGCCGATATTTACACGGTCATAACTCAATCGGATTAGTTTTTACATTGCAGAAACATAGCATTTAGCAATATTTCATATATGTTTTTTCGATTGTTATTAACAATATTTACCAATAGCTGATATTTACGACGAAGTATGCTCTTTAATGTACCTATTAATGCAGCGGTCTCACAAGCTGTCAGGAGGACTTCAAGTTTCTGAGATTGTACTGTAGAGGTTGTCTTCCTTTATTTAAACCAAAAGGCGCACCAGGCGTTAGTCACGTGACACATGTCACGACATACCTATACGGCTGAAAAATGAAGTGTCCAGTCACTCTAATATAGGTCACTGTGCTGAACTAAAGAATAATACTGTAAATTCTGAAATTTAAGCCAGAGTTTTGTTTTCGCAAATTTCGCAGATCTGAAAATTATAAAACCCTCACAACATGGTGAAATAACTCTGTCGTTTATGGAAGTTGGATAAATCATGCACTGGTTGCAAAATTTTAACTTGCAAATACTTTTATAACGCTATTCGTGAAAATAAAAATCTCGTGATAATTTCTGAATTTACAGTAAGAACTAGGGAACTGATGAAAGTAAGCAGAGTTTGTTTAACCTTTTATATGTTCTCCTGCCCTATATCTTTTTGAATGAGATGTCCTTGAGTTCTTGTCAGACCTTAAATGTATGGCAATCAATAGGGTAAAAACTCTATAGATTATTGCACTCCATGCAGGGCCAAAACTCTAAATGTATTGATTCATTGTTTATTGTTGCTCCCATTGTTTGTGGGGGTTTTGTGTTTGGTCCTTGTTTTGTTATGCAGTACTGAGTTCTGCAATCATATCACTGAAGAAGAGAGAGCTGGTGGCTTCACTTTAATTGTCTTCTTGATGTTATGTGGCTGTTAGTGTTCTGTTGTGTCTCATCACGGTGCCGTGGGTTGGTCTGCAGTTTGTGATTGTGGCATTTCCTGGTCACACTTGCTTACTTTTTGCTGTCTAAAGGGCCTAAACTGTTTAGATTATTGAACTCCAAAGGGCCATAACTCTGTAAAGTATTGCTCTCAAAAGGGCAAAAACTAGTAACAGTTATACCTCAAAAATTCAAATTTTGATTTTTTGAAATGCTAATTCGAAATAGTTTTGGGACACACTGGATTCAGATCTAATAAAAGTAAGTAAGGGTGCAAAGATCAGGAATCGATACAATCAAGTACCAAACCTGACCGAGGATACCAATTGGAAAGTCTAAAAAACCTATTTATAATCTATTTTTAATAACTGTCTATAATAGCATATGTTATGGGTGCATAAAAGAAACGTCTCTGAGAGAGATGTTTCTTTTACGCACCAAAAACATGTTTATCAGGAAAATGATAATAATATCATTTTGAGGGGTATATTTATTTTTATGTCTACCTCCCTATAATTAGAACTACTGATAATTCAAAATAAAACGTTATGTCACGAAGACTTCAATTTTCTGATATTCTGCTGTAGAGGTTGGCTTCCCTTATTTTAAACCACCTTTGATATGTAAAACTTTGACAATGATGTATCCTATGTTTGTTGTTTATTTTTAAGGAGAGCCAGGCAGGATCAGAATTTATAGTAGTACAGGTTTAGGTAACGTCCAGATTTAGAACACCCTTAGATATGTATATAACCAAGGCAATATATTGCTTTAATGACTATTAACCTGTCACTCAAATAATATGAGCTATGTAATTGGATAAAGGTACTTTTGTCCACTGTCATTTCTTAAGCACAATCATGTGCAGCTATCGAGTGGGGAGACCAGGGCCCAAGGTTATAAAACTTTTTTCATGCTCAACTGAACTGAGAGACAAATTTGTTTTGGTCATAAATTTTAAAATGCCAACAGTTGTTGGCATTTTAAAATTTATGCCCAAAACAAATATTGACATTGCCATAGCTGCTTGCATTTTGATAGCAATGAAGATAACAAATTTCATGCTCAACTGAATTGAGCATGAAATTTGTTCTGGCCATAAATTTTAAAATGCCAACAACTGTTGACATTTTAAAATTTATAACCAAAACTATTGACATGGTCTTAGCTGCTTGCATTTTGATATCAATGAAGATAACAAATTTCATGCTCAACTGAGCTGAGCATGAAATATGTTCTGGTTATAAATTTAAAAATGCCAATAATTGTTGGCATTTTAAATTTTATAACCAAAACTAATGACATTACCTGCTGTTGTTTGCAACTGATGGCATTTTGAAATTTATAACCAAAACTATTGACATTGCCATAGCTTCTTGCATTTTGGAATCAATGAAGATAACAAATTTTATGCTTTACTCAACTTGGCATGCAATTTGTTCTGGTCATAAATTTTAAAATGCCAACAATTGTTGGCATTTTAAAATTTATTGCCAGAACAAATGACATCACCTGCTGTTCTGAGCAAGAAAACTGCCAAATTTGTTTGCATTTTGTTTTTTTATGGAGAACCTTTAGTTGAGCATGAAAAAAAGTTCATAACCTCATGACCTGTCTATCTTTCTTCTGATACTTTGTCTACTTCAAAACTTGGTGTGTGTATAAAGTGGAGGTGCAGGGAGACTATGCCAAGTTTTATCATTATTCTTTCCATAGAGCTAATAATAGAGACTGTGATCTGACTGTGGTGACGTGCAGTCAGATCTATGCCTTTATTAATTGTGTGCACTGGAATCAGATTTTCTTGCAATCCAATCGAGATGATTTTGCTGTTGTTTGTTATAATATACTCTGGGTGGACTTTACTGACTGGTTGACTCTTTATATGGCAGCATAATCACATTGTGAGATGCTCTTTAACACTTTTCTCTTCCTGGAAGATTCTTTTTGAGCCAGCGCATGGGATTAATTCGGTACTGATCAAATAGGCATTAAATCACTCATATAAACAAGCTATGATAGCTACCAACAGCCGATATCCGCTACTTGTAGCTACCTAATGGAGTATAAGGCATAAGATATGATCTGAACCTGCCTCTATTACCAAACTTTTTATGCCGGGCCGCATAGCGCAGTCGGTAACGTGTCTGGCTACAGATGCGTGTCTGACTGCAGATCCAGGGTCGCAAGTTCGATCCCAGTCCGGTCCCATACTTTCGTGGAGATTGATCATGAAATGATTTCTAAGGTCATTCTCCTCCCTTCCGCTGATTCATTCAAGAAGGGATGTTGTCAGTTACAAGCGAAAGTATGTGCACGAATTACTGGTTAACCGCTGGTTCAGGCCTGCCCAGGAAAAAGTGTGGTTAGGTGAACTGACCGTCCCGCAATGACCATAGCTGTTGACTTGGGACTTAAAGCAACAAAACAAACAAACAAACCAAACTTTATGTGTGTGACCAGTGAATGCTCTGGTGAGACTGTGCATATGCACAACCTTGTTGGAGCTTATGCTGGTTGCATGTGGGATGAGTACCAAAATATTGGGTTGATTTCTGTTTCAATGGGTCTTCTACTATGAGAAAGATTGTACTCCTTTAGAGAAGCTAGTTTGTCCAAAAGATACTAACTGGAAACAAAGGATGCAAGGAGGTACAAAAGTTATCTCCCTTTGTAACTAGAGATTCAAGTTGTTGTAAGGGTGTGTATGACTTAAAGGATTTAAAGAATATGATGGCCTATCTTATCTTTGTTGTACAATAAAAAGAAAAATTTAAAATCAACACAATTACATTGTAAACAGAAATAATTTGAAACATTCCATGATTCCTTATTGTTTGTAAAATGTTCTTGATTTAATTATCTACTTGCTTGTGGGGACTTTGTTCATCTGATGATAACCTTTGCAAACAGTTTGGATCCAGATCAGCACCGACAAAATGTCGGTCCTGATCTGGATTTAAACTATTCGACACTGATGATATTCCTAAATGATTTTTCCAAAATATTAATTTTGAAGGAAAAAATCAGCAGATGACAAACAAACTTGCAAAATTACCAAGCATGCAATGTTACAAATTATGTTAACTGCACGCTGGGTATTTTTCATGATTTCTTTTGTTGTCTGCGGATATTTTCAACTACTTTTTTTCAAAATATTCTTTTGGAATAATATTAGAGCATCAAACAGCTTAGATCCAGATTAGGCCCGATGTTTTGTTGAGAATGTTAGGCCTGATCTAATTCCAAACTGTTTGCAAAGATCAGCAGCAGGAAATAAAATTCATCACTAGGAGGCAAAGAGTTAAAGGGGACAGCAACATTGAAAGCAAATGAATATGAAATGTTAGCCTTTATTAAATCATACAATCTGCCACAAACCCAAGTTAAATCGAATGAAAAATAAGAAAGTTACAGATGCTTGTATAATAGAAAATTAAAAGCTAAAGAAGGCAGCCATTTTTAGGCTGAGTGACGTCACTCAGCACTAATGAAATATACACAAACAGAAAAACTAATTTCCTGTTACTCATTTTAACTTTGTTTTGCATGTTTATTGATTCTTGTGTTGAAAGTAATTGATTTTTAAAAAAAATCTGTACAGTTTAGGAAAGAATTTGGCATTTTATTCTCTTTTTAAAATTTACAGGAAGTGAATTAAATATTCAAAAATGGCAGCCTCCAATGGTTTATTAGAAGTCAAAATTTTGATTTACGGATTGCTATTACTTTCTTATTTTACATCAGATTTTCATCGGGTTTGCATGCAGATTGCATGGATTAATAAGGGCTTGCATTACCAAGTCATGTGTTTTCTATGTTACCCTACCCTTTTTAGAACCAGTATTATTTGCAATAAATGAACCATAAAATCAAAATAGCTCATTGATCTTTCATAGCCATGTATTTATTCTAACATTTATGCATTAGCAACTAACATCACTTAGCATTGTAACAAAATATACATATATCAATATACATCCCTTGGAAACTTGCCACATCACATCAACCATCTACCAATCCTGCTCTTTCATAGCATAAAATCATTTGTTGTGAAGAAGAGGGACCTGTTTCCTATGAATAAGATGGACCTTTTCTTCTTGTCAACAGAAAATTTTAGAATTCAGGAAATGCTATTCAATGGCCTTGATGTTTACCTTTGACATACCTTAATTATTATGCCCTTGAACACAGACTGATTCTAGAATCTGTGTTGAATTTGGAAAAATGCCCCTTTTTTTCTTCTTTACAAAATGGGGCTGGAAAATAGAGAATACTAGGTGAGTATCTTTTGATATACAGTTACCAGGCAATGCTTTGAGAAGGCTTGTTGACATTGCGAGGCTTGCTGAGCGATTCAACGCGAGTTCTTAAGAGCAATTCTCTGTAAATATGAAGCAAAGTTGTTCACGCATAGTCTCAGATTTCAACGAAACTTTCTGTACTTGGTTGTTTCCACCCAAAACGAAATCATTCATGCTTAATTCTTTAATTTTTACATCCGTTGCCATGGTAACCGAATCCAAAGTTTTTTGGCAAAAAAGTGCCCCAAAATGACTGAAAATAGACATAAATTGCACAGTTGCAACTTCTAGAATAAGTACCTTTTGAACTTGTGACAACTTGTACTCCATAGTATTGCTTTATGTTAATTTAAGGAGGGTCTTGGAATTAAATTTGGTATTTCTGTCTTGCAGCAATTGTGTCGGAAAAGTGGGTGGGGTAACAAGGTACTCAAATTTGTCGTTTTTCGACATTTTTGAACTCATATTGTTGCAAGCCGCGGTTACTCGGAAAAGTGTACATACTTTAGTAAGACAAAGCTAGATATGATATATAATGAATTGGAAAAAAATGTTTGGGAAGTTAGTCTTCTTATCGTAACCATGGCAACTATGATGCTACCGTCTCGAAAAGCTAAAATGTGCAAACGCAGCTTGTAAGGTGTTTTTGTATCGCAGAAAATGAAGGCATCTGACACAATCAACAATTAAATCTTTAAATAATACTTATATTTTGCTTTAATGACAAATTAGTGGTGAAAGGCCCTAAAAGGGACCTGATAATAGCCCTTTTAGAGGTCTACATAGGAGAAAAAACACTATTTTTTTTAATAAAAAATGCAAAACTCATGTATAAGTAGTGTAGAAATAACATAATAATATTTTCAAGTCATTGATCTTATAGCTAGCATTTTATAAAATAAATTCTAACACACCTCGCCTATAGAGCCAACGGTAGCAAACTGTGATATATCGGACAATAATTCACTGCAAAAGTGCGTGATAGATGACGTCACTGGAAAATGACGTCATTCATGGCGTTAGACGGTGTAACGTCGTTTTTACGCTTGAAAGACGTTACAATTACATGTAATTGTATGCGACGTAGTCTAAGTATTGGCGGGAGTTCTTCAGTGCAATGGCGAAAAGTTGGAAGAAACTGAAGACTTCGAATGTGTTTTCGTCGTTTATTGTGTGTTAGAATCGAAATAGATCAGCTCCAGTGCGTGAATTGTTGAGTAATAATTCATTGTTTGTCGGTCAGTTGTACGAAGATAAATCACTCGCGCTGCGCGCTCGTGATTTGATCTTCTTTACAACTGACCTCCAAACAGTGAATTATTACTCAACAATTCACTGTTGAAGCTGATCTATTTCTTAAATATAGGGTGTTATCTCAATATAGGGGTCCAAAAGGGGTTCAACAGGGGGTAAATAAGGCGTCAAATTTTTGACCAAATAGTGCCCGAAAATCAGTAAAAATAGACATACATTGTGCTAATGCAACTTTTAGAATGAGAAACTTTTGACCTTGTGAATACTTGTACTTAGCAGTATAATGCACAATGTGAATACAAGGAGTGTATGGTTAATAAGTTTGGCAATTCAGTCATATAACAATGGTTGCATACAGTGTGGGTGGGGTAACAATGTACTAAAATATGGTAGTTTCGACATTTTTGAAACCATATTGTTGCAAGTTGGGGCTACTTGGAAAGGTTTGCACACTTTAGTAAGACCAAGCTAAATATGGTCTGTAATAAACCAAAAAAAATATTTTGAGGAAGTTACCACCTTCTTATCTTTACTATGGCAACTCTGATGCCACCGTCTCAAAAAGCCAAAATGGACAAATGCAGCTTCTAAGGCGTTTTTGTATTACAGAACATGAAGACATCTGACACAATGAACAATTAAATGTTGAAATGATACTTATATTTTGCTTTTTGATATATAATTGGTGCAAGGCCTAAAAGGGGCCTGATAATAGCCCTTTTATAGGTCTCTGTGTTGGCAAAAAAAAACTATTTTGTAAAAAATGCCAAACTCATGTATAAGTGGCATAGAAATTACATTAAAACATTTTCAAGTCATTGATCTTATAGTTAGCTTTTTATGAAAAATAAATATAGGGCGTTGTCTCAATTGAGGGGTCGAAAAGGAGCTAAAAGGGAGTAAATGAGGTGTCAAACATTATGACAAAATAGTGCCGGAAAATCAGTCAAAATAGACATTTATTGCCAAATGCAACTTTTAGATTGAAAAATTTTCACCTTAGGTTAACTTGTACTAGGCAGTATTGCTCCATGTGAATACAAGAATGGTATGGTTAATTCTTTTGGTAATTCTTTCATATAGCAATGTTGTAAAAAAGTGGGTGGGGTAACAATGTACTAAAATATGGCAGTTTTCGACATTCTTGAAAGCATATTGTTGCAAGTCGGGGTTACTTGGAAAGGTTTACAAACTAAGAGCATATTTGACTTCACTACAGCTGGTGACTGGGACTGTGTGGCGGCGGTAGAACGTCTCCCTGCCCTTCACTATAGTGTAGATTTTGTTTTCTTGTCCTTTGGGATCATGGGTTTCATTGTGGAACTTTTGAAACTATTAGAGGGTCACTGATGAAGCCTAAATGGCAGAAACTAGCTAGTCTGGCCCAGGAAATATGCATACTCTAGTTTCAGTTCTTTGGTGCAGTCTTTGCTTCCAAAGGATACCCTTTTAAGAACATATTTAGTAAGACCAAGCTTAATATGGTATATAATACATTGAAAAAAAATATTTTTAGGAAGTAACCATCTTCTTACCATAACCATGGCAACTATGATGCATCCATTTCAAAAAGACGAAATGGACAACAACAGTATGAAGGTCTTTTTGTATTAAAATCATAAAAAAATCTTGCACAATAAATGTAAATAAGGAGGTTATCTCAAAAGTAGTATTTTTACTATGAAATCAGTATCTTTGATGCATTTCGTGTACCAGTAAGATTAACTTATCCA
The DNA here is from genome assembly GCA_964019695.1 of Loripinus fragilis. Taxonomy (NCBI): domain Eukaryota; kingdom Metazoa; phylum Mollusca; class Bivalvia; order Lucinida; family Lucinidae; genus Loripinus; species Loripinus fragilis. Next base: position 27,281,153 of record OZ026518.1, read on the forward strand.
ATATCTGTAATTATATACTGTGTTAATGAGGACTTCTTAATCATGAAAGATTAAAAGACATCTGAAATAAAATCGTTATAAGATGAAAGGGGTCTTTTATAAGTAGCTTTTTTCGAAAATATTTAGAATAATAGAAAACCAGTAAAATTTGATACGAAAAATGAAATGAATAAAAAATTAACCTGCCATAGAGTAATTATTGACTTTCAGTTGTTGTTTTTTTGTATATGATCATCTTCTGGGGGAATAGCGAATAAAAATTGGAAGTGACCGTAGTATTAAAATGGTGGGGATGTTTCAAAAGTTGAAGTTTAGTTTAAAATCTCAGGTTTATAAAGGATTAAGTAAACACTAGAGTAACACAGTGTATGATCATTTAGTTATCAAAATCTATACTAGCTGGTCACAGCAATCAATCAAAAATAAATAGAGATTTAAATGGGTGGTTGCAAAAGTTATTTTGTTTTTCTATCTATCACCTGGATTATAACTCAAAATGATAATCTAGTCATTTTTTACAAAAATCTTCCATAGAAAGATAGAAAATAAATAAGATATAAGGCCTACAGTTACATACGCTACTATAATATATCATTTTAATACAGGATGGCCTTTGGACCCTGGGGGCTCACCTGAGAATGACTGTTTATATGGTAGAGGGAAAGCAAAGCACCTATCCAAATCCAGCTTTTATGTTGGCTAAAGTAACAGAATGTAAAACTTTAAATGTGTCATATAAACCAAGATTGAATCAAACTTAATCAATATCAGTGGCATTTACTGACTCACAGACAAACAGATGAACAGACATGCAAATGACCCTGGTGGCCATTTTTGATAGATTTACATAGTTTGAACAATCATGGTAGAGGAGCACTAAGGATCATATGTGCTGATTTTTTTTTCAAATAGCCCAGAAATTTTGGACATGATCTTTTAACTCTTGCTAGTGTCTTTTCTACTGATAACATTTGCAAACAGTTTGGACCAAAGCTGTTTGAATCTAAGCTGTTTGACACTTTGATGATATTCCTGAAACAATTTGACCAAGTAGTATTTTGACAAGAAGATTTGTCGCAAATTTTTCCATATAAGAAAAACAGACTCCACCCCTAGCAGTCATGTTTTTCAACCGATAAAAATGTGAACAATCTTGGTAGATGGTCACTCAATGACCATAATGTTGAATTATTTTCAATCGACCAAGTTGATTTTGACGAGAAGATTTTTAAAGTTATCCCTATATTTTACATAGGAAAAAACTGGTCTCATCGCCTGGTGGCCATATTTTTCAACCTTTCAAAATTATTTGGACATTTTTGGCAGTGCGTCCCCCAATGATCATTTATGCCAAGTCATTTTCAATCCTTCTGTTAGTATTTCTCACGATGCCACGGGTTTGTCTGCAGTTTGTGACTGTGGTATTTCCTGATCATACTCACTTACTACTTTTGGCAAGAAGACTTGTTTGAAGTTTTCCTATACATTTATAGGAAAAACAGTCCTACCTCATGGTGGACAGGTTTTTCATCAATTTAAATAATATGAACAACCTTGGACGAGAGTCAGCAAAGGACCATTTGTGCCAAATTATTTTCAAATCTGACCAGTAGTTTTGGACAAGATTTTTAATCTTTTTTTTCTTTTGGTTGCTATGGCAACCAGCTTTCTGCCTGGAATAGAATTTTTTGAACAACTTAAAAAGAAAACCACCAAAGATTAATCACGTGTAGCTTGGCGACATTCCACCCAAAGGTTTAGGAAATGTGATTTAAAGCAAATGTTGACTGACGACGACGGACATACTATGATCACAACAGTTCATTTTTAGCTGCTAAAAAGGGTCGTCTCAGAAGTAGTTTTTTCGCTATAAAACCAATAACTCTGGTGGATTTTCGTGTAATTCTCAATAGTTTGAGTTAGATTAACTCAACCAATAACTATAATTGTACATTATTATATTTGTGTTGGTAGGATTATTAGAGACTAAAAGGCTGTTTCAAACTAAAAAATGGATCGTCTCAAATACTTAATAGGGATTTTTAACTTCATAATCAAAGTTATTATACCTTCCTCATAGTTATAATTACTGCATGATATGAGAGAGCAGATTGCTACCCTCTCTCTCTCTCTCTCTCTCTCTCTCTCAAGACTTGGCTTTACTGAAATACTGTTGTATTTGCATTTAAAACTATATTTTTAAAGACTGTTTGTAAGCAAAACAATACTGATACAAGCTTGACAATATAATATGCATTTTTTATTCCATTTTCAGACTGGAATCTTAAGACTTTCCCATAATTTTCGGTCTTTCTAGTACTTTTATAAGTATGATGATACGTCTTAGAATGAAAAGGGCTAAGAGGAAAGGTATTTATGGTATTAGCTGCATGCAGAACCAACTGTCAGTTACCATTTATACGTGTACAATAATCTGCAAAATAATGAGAAAAATAGATCTATCAGGTTCTGCATGTATAAATGTATGTAAATAAGTCACAAAGAGCACGAGAGACTTAACTTTTGTTTAACCATAGACTCAGTGTTAAGAGTACCTGATAGTATCCATATTTTTCTGTTTTAAAAAATGAAATAAATTTTATTGCTAATTGGGTAGTTATTTAAATAGAGGGGTTGTAAGTTTTTTTTCTATTTATAGCTCTGGACCTAGTAGAAAGTATAATATCTAACTTTAAAGGAATTCAGATTGATTTTATGCCAAAATATTTGAAAGCTGTCGCCATGACAACCGAAAAATCAACAGCTGAACATACATAAATGTGGTTGATTTTACCCAAAATACATAAATTGTCATTATTTTCTTGCAAAATCCGAGACCATGTGTGAAACACTTCTATGGGAGATTGCTGCATGATTAAGAGAATTCGAGGGTCCTACTTACCCCACCCACTTTTCATGCAAGATAAGTATATTTTAGCAATTTAATAAGGCTGCTGTATTGAATTATTTCCATCTATTGAAATAGAAATTTGCATTTTCTGACACAAACCATGTTAATTATGATAACGATGGGCGATTTCAATACAAGTGAGAAGGCAATTTTGCCTTACTTTTGGGTCAGAATTTTTAACACTAAAATTACATTAAAAATTCAAAGGCAGCTTTCCTTTTGGCTATTTTATTGTTATTTGTAAGAAATGTGATTAAGCAATTATACAAAGAGATTTATAATAGGTACTATCATTTCTTTTAACAATAAATTAATACCATTAATACCATTATGCAATAAAGTCATTTTACAGTTATCTTACAGTGAAACTTACGTTGCCATGGTTATGAACAGAAGCTGATTACGACTGAAACATATTTTTCATGAAATAAAAACTATAAATCCTGCTCTAATATGTATAACCATGCATATATGTTTAAATGCATGATTTAGGTTGTGGACTGTGTTTAAAATTGCCTAAAAGGCATCTTTTTCAAGTCCTACTTACCCCACCCACTTTTCCTTATAAAAGCATGTTTAGATAATTTAATTAGAATGCATTGATCGTATATCTTTAATTTAAGTCTACATTTTCACAAATATCGCACATTGGTGATAAATAATAGCAATTTTGAGGGTATTGGAAGGGCAAATTAGTCAAATGAGTTGGTTTTTATTTTTAAAATTCATAATTTTTACCTCTTATGATGCCCCTAAAAGTCTAAAAATAGCTTATCTGTAGCAGACTTTAATGTCATATATAAAAGAGATGTATGAGTAATGAAAATATTTTATTGACAATAGACTATATTACTGTAATATAGCAATAAATGAATTGTTTATGCAATATTTATCTTTTTTAGTTTTTCTACAGGGAAACATTTGTTACCATGGTAACGACAAGAAGACGGTAACTTCCCAAACATTTTCTTCCATATTATAAAATTTCATACCCTGGCCTATTATATATTAACATGAATGTTTGTGAAAGTAGCCGCGCAAAGTTGTTGTGTTTGCGCGAAAATGCCCCAAAAGCGTAATTTTCCGATCCTACTTACCCCACCCACTTTCAGCGAAAGATAAGTATATCTAAGCTTTTTCATAAGGCTGCTACCATTAGCTAATTCAGTTATATTAAGTCTGTTATTTCAAAATAATTCCATGTTTGTGATTGGTACAATCTGTTTTTAGAGTAGTTTAATGGTAAAAATGTCATTTTTCATGTGTTTTTTGCTTCTTTTTTTGCCCAAATCTTTGGATGCTGTTGCCATGGCAACGGAGGTTGAATTGGATGAACTAACACTTGATTTCTTGTTTTTACATGACCACTAACACTGTCAGCAAGTTTCATCAAAATCCGAGTCGGAGCGTGAAATGGTTCCTATATAACTCGCTCCATATTTACAGAGAATCGCTCTTAAAGCCTAGCCTGGTATACTTGATATCAAAAGACGCGAACCTGGTATTCTAATTGTCAGTTCACCCATTGTTTTACTCTTTAAAATAGTGATTATGACGTAATTTTTTTATTTTTGTATTAATTCAGCGTCATTAGCGACGTCATTCAAAAAAGGCAATGTCATCATGACCTAATAAAGGCACATGCCGTGAGATAGACAACTTTATCAGACAATGTGCAACAATGCATTTAATCTGAGAGGTAACTGATAAAATCCACTAGTCTGCTCCCCACAATGAGTACCTCATGCTGCAGGATGAGCAGAAATTTTGACTCTTTCCAATGTAAATTATTGTATTTACAAACACATCTTGGCATGAGGACTAGTAGAAATTTTGCAAAACAGTTTAAAAACTGTCAATCCGAATATCATTTTAAAAAGGATATCAGTGTCAAAAATTTCAATGAGTGTCCCATTGAATAGCATTACCCAATTTTTAAATTTTGCTCTCATGAACAAAAAACAGAAAGTTAAACCCACTAAGAATATGCTATGAAGAAGATAGATTGGTAGGCGTGTACATGAACTAGGTACTGTAAAACGCTTACTTTTAGCAGCATCAAAATTTGGCGCTTTTTAAAAGACTGGTAAATTGGCGTATTTTAATTTTGGCAATTTCTCAATATAATAACTTTTTAACTTGTTTCTTTTCTCATTGGGGCTTCTCTTAAAGGAAAGAATATGCTCCCAATGGGGAGCATATTCTTTACTTAAATAGTAGTCCCTTAAAGGACGAGGTTTTATCAGCATGAACACAGACCATACTGACTACCAAACAATATAAATTGGCATAGTTTAATTTTGGCGGTTTCTCAATTTTATAACCTTTTAACTTGTTTCACCTATTGTCATTTGGGCTACTGTTAAAGGAAAGAATATGCTCCAAATGGGGAGCATGTTTTTCCTTAAAAAATTGTCCTTTAAAGGACGTGGCTTTCTCAGCATGGAAACAGACTATACCGTTGAACAATTTGATTTATTGATATAGATACTAACTTTCTAAGAATGTGTGTCCATTTATTGCTTATTTTGTAACTATACTTGAAGCTGTTTTTCGCTGTCTCATATTTTGGCGATTTTTGTTCATACAGCCAATAGCCTCAAATAAAGATGCCCGCCAAAATTAAGTGTTTTACAGTAGGTGGGATGAAAATTAGAGGTTTCTCAACCAAACAATAAATGTTGTGGGTACTCAAAAGAACCATCTCAGTGAGATAATCTTTTGAATACCCAAGACTCCGAGAGATCCAGAAATATTTATCGGAGTGTGTGTGTGTGTTGTGGTGGTGGTGGGGACAGAACATCAGTACTGATCTGGATCCAAACCATTTGTTTAAATATGTATCTATTATCATCTACTGTATCTATTTTACAATTTAATAATTTTTAAAAACATATTTTATAGATAAGTACATTTTATGTGCCATGTATTCAGTCACCTTCATAGTCTAAGCTGACATATAAGTGTTCATTAATTTTTTCTAGAGATTCAGGCTGGACATTTCTGTTTGTATTGATAGAGTATGAAACCGTTAAATCTATATTACTCAGAATGGCCAAAACTTTTAAAGCCAAGGGGGGATAAAAAAAAATGTCTTCCATTGACTTTATTTCTACCATGGAGATAGGTATCCCTATTGCTCCCAAATGTGTCAAAGTTCAATATAGTTTTGGGCCTTTTGAAAATAATAGGGTTATCCCTTTGTATTCTGATGGATTATACCATACATATTGATACAATAAGTATGTGATTGCCCATTTTATACTTTAAAGGGTCACCGGTAGAATTTTCTAAATTTTAATGTTTTTCTGTCCCTGAAGGTTGTTTTAATCTTAGCAAACAGTACAGACCCTGATGAAATGCAGTATTATGCTGCATTTTATCCGGGTCATCACTGTTTGCTGGAGTACCCATTTAGAGGTTTCCAGTATACAAATGGTTAGCTGGCTCTGAAAAATGGTGCTGTGTTTAGTAGGTCATATATTTGTGCCATGTAATGGTCCATACTACTTGTAGAACCATGTTTAGATTTGTTCACTGATTAAATCCTAATTATTCTGAACTTGATTATTTCCTGTTTTGAAAAAGTGCAGATGCAGTTCACCTGACCTCCGAGAAGTTATCAGGATCAACCATAGCTTTAGATAAACACAATTTTTGAGAATATTATTTTAAATATTTCCTTACCCACCAGTTTTAACACATGTTTTGGTTGCTCAAAAGAACCGTCTTATTGAGACAGATCTTTTGAGTATCCACAACATATGTTTTGGTTGAGAAATAAGAAAATTAATTTTGTGAAAGGCACTCTTAACTTAAGTCCTGCCTCTGAGAAGTTATCAGAATCAACACTGTCTTTTTCAACTGCCTTGTAAATATAAAGGGGGTCTTGCATCTGTGCCCACGCATGGATTTTCTTCAAACTTTGCATAATAATGACTCGTTATATACAAACTATGAAAATGTATGTATTGAATTAGATAGTTAAGAATAAGGCTTAGGAAGCAACCCTGATGTACTCCACCTTTGAGGTGGCACCTGTCTCTAAATTTCCATGTCCTATATCTATAGTTTTGCTTATTTCTATGATTTATCAGCTAGATTAAATCCAAAATATCATAGGCATTATATTAATACCAGGAAACCATTTGGATACATTATAGTTTACGTTTTCTGAAGAAGTGATTATAAAATTTCAATATTTTTTTTCAAAAATTTACAAAACATTCAACATTAAATTCCAAAAATAGATATGTTCTAGTCTTTGTCAAGATATCATATTATCACAAAAACATGCCATATATATCCTACTGATCTGAGCCAAATTTCATGAAAATCCCAAACCGGTAACTTTGTCTTTTCCTACCTCTTCTGGGTATAGGTCTGTTTTAGCAAAATTGATTATTTAGTTGAAATGAATCAATAACTCGACAGAAGGAGGTTGTTTTTAATCTACTTCTACTTTTCTTAAAGAAAGACATGTTAAGACAATTTCAAATGATTCAATGGCCGGAAATGCCAAAGGTCATGGCCCCATGTCAGTGCACTATGAGGCCAAGACAATGTGTATCACTTACTCAAGTCCTGCATGATATTGTTTAAGAAACATAATATCCTATCAATAAATGTGTGAAAACAAGAAGACCAAATATTTCTATACATCCCAACTGAACTAAAGTAACCACATTTTGGTGCCGTGACCAGGATTAAGTGTAACAGAGTCATATCAAAGGTATCATAGAACAGTGTTATACATAAATATGTGAGGTCCAGAAACGAAACTGTATGCCTGGAATATACAGCCAGGCAAAGAATAAATGTTGTCATTTGATGCAAATCAGCATAAGTTTTACAAAACAGAATAAACAGAGAATGTTTAAGCATTAATTTAGCAATACATTTGAAGCCAAGAGTTCTCTGTGACCAAAATGGTTAATTTAAACCAATAGGTTTGACAGGGGCTTATTCTTGTGAACCAGGTTTATTAAAGAGGCTTACAATTATAAAACCATAGATATAAGGTTCTTCTCCTGTATGAACTGACTTGTGATAAGGTTTCTCTTCTGTATGAATTAAATTCTTAATTATGTTACATATTAAGTGTAACATTAGTTAGATGTAGTTTTAACGTTCGAAACTAGATGTGGTAAGTCCAGTGTCACCATATTGTATCGTTTTGGGTAATACTATTGTGTAAGCACTTCATTAAATAAGAATCATGGCACTTAATATCTAAGAATTTTTTTCTTTTTCCAATCAGTAATAGGGAAAACACTGAACATATCAACTTCTACTAATAAACGTACTAACATGGTGATTCAAACTAAGCAAGCATTCAAGTATGTTTTACACAGAAACATAATTATTGTATTTTTTACATTTTGATGATTTAGGGCCATGTGTTTACATCAAGTTGAAAAAGTATGTTACCTGTCCTTAAATTTCATGAAATTTTGTCTACATATTCTTAACATATGTGGAAAGTTTATATGTTGAAATGGTATCTTGACAAAGACCGCAATGTGTAAAAATTTTAATTCCAAAATTGACTGAATACAAAATATACAGTTAAAAATTGGGGTACCATCTCATAAAAATGATTGCCCACCCGCTATCCTAATACATAGAAAGCCATTTATAGTATCAACGAACTTATCAATGATATAGTTATTTAATAAAGCATTTCTGCGCCCGTTACATGATATGTCAATTACTTTAGAAATGATTATAACTGGATACCCTAAGGTATTGTAGTGATATCATACATGACGTCATAAATTAGCGATGGAATTGCATAAAAACTCAAATGCACCATAAATATAAAAGTCATACCCCAGACAATTAATAAACATAATATTATCAAATTCCAAGCGTGGGCAGACTCCCATGTTAATTTCCCATACCATGAAAGAGTCCCTTTTAATAAATAAAATCCATCATGTTAATTAGATAAAATTTGAAAAGCAGTGTAGTACATAAAATATCCAGTATGATAAAGTTTAATGTATCATATTTAACTTCCTATTCAGTCAAATAGTGAAAACCGAGATCAGCCTGCTCCTGAAAGGTGCAGAAAAGATATGTTGAAGTGTACAAATGCAAAGCGCTGCTGCATTTTATGCAATAAGCATAATAAGGTAATGCAATGCATTGGTTGGGTCACAATTTTGAATTATTAATGATGCAAATTTTAACCTTGGTACTTCAGAAAGTTTTTGTCACATGCTGAATATATATTATTTATTAAGTTACTTTTACAGTTATAACAGTATTGAGTTCAATTTTTAGATTATAATCATATGCTTTAGTTTGCTATATAATTTAGCTCTCCTGAGCTGAAGGCCAAATGGAGGTATTAGTATGGCAGTTGTCATCATCGTGGTTGTGGTCTGTTAATATTTTCAAAGAAATATATCTCTAATGCCAGTTGATCAACTGTGATTAAATCGTGTAAAGCATATAGGCTGCATTTGGATTTTAGGATGATGGGATTGGAACTTTGGTTACAATGGCAACATAAAGCTACACAATAGACTTATAATGGGGAAAACTATGAAAAATCTTTGGCTGAAACCGTGAAGTACACAGCTTATATATTAGATATGAAGCAATGTCTAGTGGTGCCCTACATAAATCCTGCATATCAAACCCTGAGGTCCAAACTTTAGATGCAATGGGGTTTATTTGCTCCCATATGTATAATGGGGAAAACTGTGTAAATGTCCTCTCTGAAACCATAAGGTCCACAGCTTATATATTTAGTATGTAGCAATCATGATGTTTAGTGTTCCCCTACATAAATCATGCCAATCATTTTAGCCACTGGGGTTCAAACTGACCAAGCCCCAGGGACCAATAGCTCAAATCTAGACTTATAATGTGAAAAAATTGAACAAATCTTCTTTTCTGAAACAATGAGGCTCACTGCTTACTAGGTATATAGCAATGTCTAGTGGTCCCCTAATAAATACTCCCAATTATGCCCCTGGGTTCCAAATTGGCCACACCCCTAGGCTCATTAGGGTCTACAGACTTGTAATGGGAAAACATTAAAAATCTTCTCTGAAACCTTGAGGCCCACAGCTTATATTTGGTATGTACAATTATAAGTGGTCCTCTACATAAATCCTGCCAATCAAGCCCATTGGGTCCAAACTAGCCACACCCTGGGGATCAAATTAACATTAGCTTCCTTAGACTTGAATTAGGATTTTTTAATTTCTTCTCTGAAACTATGAGGTGTGCAGCTTATATATCTAGAAAATAGCAATGTCTAGTGGCCCCCTACATAAATCCTGCCAACCATTGCCCTTGGGTCAAATTGGCCACACCCTTGATCCTTGAAGTGTGATTAATAACCAATTAGTAATCACTCGGACTTGAAAGGTATCAAATCTTTTGACAATTTTTACATGGTCAACGACATTAATTTCCACATCATTTCCCAATGCAACTCTTAGTAGTGCATGTTATATATTTAAAAGATAATAGGTTTCAAGTAATAGTAGGCACCTTTGCTCAAAACAAGTCTTCATCAATTCAGTTAGTAGAAAATTTGACTTTACTAATTGGCAAAGTTGGCAATTAAAATCATAGTCGGCCATTATGAAAAAGAATATACAAAAGAAAGTCAAGTATATATGATACAAACATTTTTGTGTTAAAATAAGACCCACTGTAAATTGTCAGTAAAATTGAAACCTTCTAAACCAGAATTTACCTCAGGGAAAAAAACCTTGCATACAAAATTGTTTATCTGACAAATATTTTAAAATTTCATGCGACTTAAAATCAGAGATGTGCAAGTATATATTTGTCAAGTATAGCCTGTAGAGTACATTGTTTTAATTACTTTATTACAGCAATTTATACTCTCCTACTGTGTACAACAAGGCACTTCCAGTGTAAACAAAACATCACATCAAGACAATAACACAACTTTAATTTTTATTGAATAAACAAACAGAATATCTATTGAAAGTGATTGATTGTTAATTTTTTATATTGATAATAGTTTTTCTTTCTTTCTCTATATACTGCCAGACCCTCTTTCGAGTATTATCGGCATGTGTACTTTGTACACTCCGGGGTGCAGGATGAAAGCCTACAAGTAACCATATCTAAATTACCGTAGGGTTCTTTAACCTGCACAGGGGGTGACTTTCACTGCACAGGGGACATCCAGTTAACTTCCCGATCCGAAGGACGATGCACTTATCTAGCGTCATCCCTGCAAATGACACTAGAGAAAGCGTGTTCGGACACCAAAATTTTTCTCGCCGCGAGCGGGAATCGAACCTGGGACTTCTAGCACCAGAGGCAAGTGCCTAACCACTGAGCTACCACGCTTTCTATTATATATATATATATCGATTAACCAATATTTTGATTAATCATGCCAGCCCTACTTCCGAATTAAACAAAACATCACACACGACAAATAGGCTTTAATTTTATTATTGAATAAACGAACAGAACATCTGTTGAAAGTAACTGATTATTGAATTTTCACATCGAAAATCGTTTTCTATTGTATACCAATCGATTAACCGATATTTCGATTATTCATGCCATCCCTACCCCAGGGTAATTTGCTTCCATAGACTTATAATGTGTTTAACCTTAAAGATATTCATCTCTTAAGCCATAAGGCCCACAACTGAAATATCTAGTATGAGGCAATATATAGATGGCCTTTCTAACTAAATCTTGCCAACCTAAATAAGCCACACCCAAGAGATCAAATGCTCTCATAGATTAATAATAAAAAATCTTTTCACAAACCATGAGGCCAACAGCTCAGGTGAGCGGTATAGGCTCATTGAGCCTCTCGTTTAAATATTCATGCCATTTTGAATTTTCAAAGAAAAGACATATTGCTGAAACAAGTTTGAATATTTAGGTCATGAGTTTTAATTCTTAAGGTATAGACATACTTGTGTTATGAGTTTGAAATAAAGTATAGACATGATTATGTGACGAGTTTGAAATAAGGTATGTACATGTTTATGTGATGAGTTTGAAATAAAGTAAAGACATGATTATGTGACGAGTTTGAAATAAGTTATGTACATGTTTATGTGATGAGTTTGAAATAAGGTATAGACATGTTTATGTGATGAGCTTGAAATAAGGTATGTACATGTTTATGTAATGAGTTTGAAATAAGGCATGTACATGTTTATGTGATGAGTTTGAAATTAGGTATTGTCATGTTTATGTAATGGAGTTTGAAATAAGGTATAGGCATGTTTATGTGATGAGTTTGAAATAAGGTATAGGCATGTTTGTGTGATGAGTTTGAAGTAAGGTATGAACATGCTTATGTGATGAGTTTGAAATAAGGTATAGGCATGCTTATGTGATGAGTTTTACATGTTTAAGTGATGAGATTGAAATAGTACAATAAAATATGTATAGGTTTATTATGTCCCAACATTACTGAGAAAATATTACTGAGAGGGTCACGTAAGCAAAAATGTATAGGTTCATATTTAAATCATATGGGCCAATATTAAATGGGCCTCGACGCGAGAAAACGGGTCTTCGGGGGTTTGCGAACAACAAAGGCTCAGACCAGCCTGCCCATCTGCGCAGTCTAATCGGCACCTTTGTTATTCACTTTTTGGAAAATGTTATATCTAGACTTGCTACAAGTGAAATATCAATTTTCTAGATAGTCTCTGTTGCTGAGCAGGCTGGTTTGAATCTCACTTTGTTGGAAACCTGGAAGACAGGTTTACTGGCGACGCGGCCCAAATCATGTATTTACTTTTTATATTTGTAGATTATTTTCATTGTCATTACCTGTATTATGACAAATGTATAACTTTTATTATTTAAGATATAAATTGTGAGTCAATGCATAACATAAAAATAAGTGCTGAATATGACATAATTGTTATCCCTCCACCCAACTTGGATAGGGGGAAAACAATCAGTCTGGCGTCCATCCGCCTGTCTGTAGATGAAAGCTTGATCACTCCATAACTTTTATACCCTTTGAGATATTTTGATAATGTTTGGTAGGTATGTAATATATCAGATCAAGATGGTGCGCAAGAATGGTTGCTCTCCCTTGCTTCCTTTTTAAGTTATCTCCTTTGAATGAATTTTAAAGGTGACACCATGTTTGCTCCATAACTTTTAAATACTCTTTGAGATAGTTAAATAATATTTGGTAGCCATATATATCGGGTCAAGGTAGTGTGTCACATACATCTTGCTTTTTTAGTTACTTCCCTTGAATTAGTTTTAATGTGGAAACATGCACTCAATAGCTTCCATCCCCTTGAGATATTTTGATAATATTTGATAGGTATATATATATATATATATATCAGGTCAAGACAGTGTGTTTCATGCGAGAGTTGTAACTCTCCCTTGGTTCCTGTTTAAATGATCTCCCTTGAATGAATTTATTAAAGGGAAAACAGTGTAAGCTTCATAAGTTTCATAAACTATGAGATATTTTGATAATATTTCATAGGACTCTTTATTTCATGTCAGGATGATGTGCCATGAGCAAGAAGTGTTGCTCTCCCTTACTTTATTTTAGAGTTATCTCCCTTGAACTAATTTCTAATTTACCCTCTATATGTTTCATACCCCTTGAGTTATTTTAATGATGATGGGCAGATGTATATTTTGGTTGAAGACTATTTTGTGAAGAATAGTTGCTCTATCTTACCCCCTGTTTTAAATTATCTTCCTTGTATAAGTATTTAAGCTGAACCTAAGTAATTTTCATTTCCTATCGATATTTTGATAATATTTGGTAGCTTGTCTCCATATGACCCTAGCTGTTGGTGGGATGTTAAACACAAACACAGCTTTACTATCGCAGATTGAAGTGGACATTCATCATCTAATCTGAGTGACATTATATGGGCCTCATCGCGACAAAACCTGTCTTTGGGGTTTCCTACAAAGTGAGAATCAAACCAGCCTGCTCAGCTACAAAGACTAGCTGGAAAATGAAATTTGGCTTGTAGCAAGCTTAGATATTGATCCTTCCAAAACACAAATAACAAAGGCACTGATCAGACTGCGCGGATGCGCAGGCTGGTCTGCGGCTGTGTTGTTCGCAAACCTCCGAAGACAGGTTTTCTTGCGTCGAGGCCCATATATACGTGGTTGTCAGTTTGAACTGCTTTATATTATTAACTTTAGGTCGGAGGATTTGTCATCTCCTCTGATGGATATTTTTATTGTCTGTTTATACCCTTAGCTTTAAAAAGGTTGAAGGCATATTGCTTTTGGCTTATCATTCCGCCCCACCTTCTGTCACACGTTTTTCGTACACCTCAACCATTTTTAGAATCATGCATGCTAGAGTCTTGACATTTCATTTTCTGATTTCTTATGAAAAAGTAGCTACGATAACTGTCTTAAAATATCAAGCATTTTTTCTTTTTCTGTTCTGAAATAAAGTGTTGGTATTCAGGACTGGAATTCACAAAATGCTTGACAGAATAAAAAACAGGGAAGACCGTGATCAGACTGTTTCTGCAGAAGCAGTCTGATCTGGGTATGCACTGTTAGTCTGGGCCTTTTTTGCAGACAACTTAGCGTTCAAAGCTTAAACATTTCCCATAATTTTGGGTTAGTAAAGTACATCACAAGAGGTATTAGTAGCCGTAAAAAGCCAAAAGTTTGCAACAGGCAACATTTCAAACTTTTCCCCCTGCTTTCGACAAACCTGATATGGCTTGAAATTTCATGTGTGAAATCTGCGGGCAGATGATTCCTTGAAATACAAGGCCTTATTTCCCTGAAAATACATGAGCAATGTCACATAATTTGCTATCTTCTGCTGTTGTGATTGGCATTTTAAGGTTTAAACCATTGCCACATTGTCATTCTTTGTAATCAAGTTTAGAGAAGTTTGGAAAAGTTTCCCAACAATATTTCTCATAACAGTAAAGTAGCAAAATGGTTAAGGCCAGAAATATATTTATCATATGATGTTAAGTTATTCAGTGGATAACGTCATGTCATAAATAATGTTCTTGCTCACCGTATAAGGATATCTGGGATTTTACTGTGGGATTGAAAATCTTGTCTACCCGTGCTATCTTACCCAGGACGTCAAGTAACGTCATAATGTGAAATTGCATCTTAGCCTATTCAGGGACTTCTGGAAGCTTATTTTGAAATAAATAAGGTCCATACCAGTATTCCTAAGGAAACCTATAGCTTTGAGATTTTCCAGGGGGGAGAGGGGAAGGGTCCTTATGCCCAGTCCTCACCCCATCTCTGGATCCGCGCATGTCGAGTTAGAATAATATTTAGTATTATTGTTTTTTTTAGTTGCATCTGCTGTTAGAAGTATTTTCAGTTAAGAATGATTTGTAGCTTATTTTTTAATATTGTTTTGTTATGTTTTGCATATTTTTTTTTATAAGAATTCATTTTATTTGTATATATTTGTGGATATATGTATTTGGAATAAAATAATCCAAGCAATATTTAAAGCCCTTTATGATTCTTTTGTGCCATTTACAGTAGACTCATGTTACCTTGCATTTTAACAATTTATGAGCAGGATAAATACGACATATATACGGAAGCCTATATGTGACATTGTGTTTTGTGTTATTTCGTTTTTATTTCGGTGTTTTGACTTTTTTCTTTTGTATTTTGAGTTTCTTGTTTATGTGTTCTGTGTACGATGTTGTTATTTTAAACGGCGCAATTCACGAGGTAGAGACAAGATGTAGACAGAAAGACGGGCGAAAAACGAAGTTGTAAGTATTTTAATGCATTCATTGTGCATGTAATGTTAGTGGCGTATTTAACATTTGAAATCCATGCAGCCGGTAACTATCACAAAGTCAAAAATATACAGGCCATGCTACAAAGTGGGTTCTCTCTCTCTCTGTGAAAGCATTCAAATAGACCCAGGACAATTCAATCCGACACGATTTGGTCCCTTATAATAGTTTGACCTATTTAAATTGTTACGGAAACTTATTCAAGATTTTATTTTGTGGGTCTGATGCAGTACACTCGAAAATTACACGAAATAAAAGGCAAAGCGTATCTATCTATCTATCTATCTATCTATCTATCTATCTATCTATCTATCTATCTATCTATCTATCTATCTATCTATCTATCTATCTATCTATCTATCTTCGTATATGTATATTTACTGTATATATCTATCTATCCATCCATATATTAATCTATCTTTCTATGAGTGCATCTGTCTTTCTGGAAATAACTCACTGTTTGTGAGCGCAATGTGTCCTATTGGAGATCTTTAGTTTTACCATAAAAATGCAATAATTGTACCTATGAGAACCTTAAAATTTGGTAGTTACACTGATATCAAATCAGTTGTTCTTTTCGAAAAAAAAAACACCTTAAATAGTTGTTTAAAAGCATGTATATTATGTGAAACCAGTCAGCAAAAACATAAATTTGTGCGGCCGAAGATGTTTTATTATTAATAATTTTTAACATTCGTAATTTATCATTTTTGTTTTCAAGTTAAATCATGTCTCTGCAAGATTAATGTGGTCATCTTGCTACACAATGTGGAGTTGTTAATTTTGTTCCATGATACCTCCCTCCAATGAATGGCCAATATAGAGTACAATTAATTCTGGTGTATTTTGACAGTTGATTAAGTTTGTGCATTATTGCTTTACATTATGTATGTACACAATTAATATGTGTCCTAATCAAACAAAAAACAAAAGGACCTCGGACAGTCTCCTATTCAATCTGCCCAAATTTTGAAAGCCTGTGGCTAGGATAATGTATTATTTACAACTATTTTTTTATGTTTAAATCAAACCCTTACATTTAGTGACCCTAGCAAAATAAAACTATTTGGAAAATATTGCATATTTATGCCAGGACTTCATGGTGTAGGGGGTGGGGGTATTTTTGTGACAAAAAAGTTATTTCACAGAAAGTCAAGGTTTCACCAGGTACTCGCCTAAATACACTGAAATATAGTGTTTGCGGCATAAAACTTGAGACGAAAGTGATAAGTTTGCATAAAATTGAGGGTGTGAAGATTTCGTCTTTTCTTCTAAATAAGTATGCCGTTCATAACTTTTGGCTATTACCTGTTATATTTCAAGTGCACTGAGGTCGAACTGTTCACTGAGGTGCATCATAACTGCATACTGTATACAACATATTCTAGATAAGCACAGTTTTTAGTGTAAAATTGCATAGATTTTCTTACTCATCAGATTTAACCTATGATTTGGTGTTTAAAAGAAGCGTCTCATTGCGACTGTTCTTTTGAGTACCCACAACATATGTTTTTGGTTGAGAAATAAGACAATTAGTTAATTGGTACACACTCATAACTAAATCCCTGATAAATGCCATTGTAAATTGATATTTACCTACAGGTTTGTACAAAATAAGTTCCTAATAGGTTTTTATAATGAATTGTTTTTGAGCATTTTGACATCGTTCCCCCCCCGTGACCAATCATGCCATTTTTATAAAATG
Organism: Loripinus fragilis; assembly: GCA_964019695.1. Taxonomy (NCBI): domain Eukaryota; kingdom Metazoa; phylum Mollusca; class Bivalvia; order Lucinida; family Lucinidae; genus Loripinus; species Loripinus fragilis. Next base: position 27,298,545 of record OZ026518.1, read on the forward strand.
TGTTAAAAGTAAAACCACAACTGTATGCAAAAGGATTAGTTTGGTCACGGGGGGGGGGGGGGGGGGGGGGGGAAAGCACCTCAGTAAAACTTTCTCTATTTCCTATATGTTGAATAGCAAAAACAGTGTTTTCGACCCATATTTTTAAAAAGGTACTTGTCCAATGCAAAAAACACTTGTGCGTTTAATTAGAGGGTTAAAATTACTATCTTTTTCATGGAAAAAATTTCATTTTCTTTGAAACTTTTCTCTGGCCATTTTTTATGGGCAATCCTTCATTAAGACTGTCCGAGGTCCTTACCACAGTTATTTCAGCATTCAGAACCCATCTCATATTTAGATCTTTTGAACTATTCTAGATAGGACCAGATGATCTACGTTGTGATATGACCTAGGCACAAAGAATTGTGCTTCTGCAACCCTTTTTAGACGCACAGCTGCAGACTCAGTTGTTGGATTTGACATCTTCATGTACGGAATATGTGTTTCCAATCAGCGAATAGAGCCATGGCAGGAAACGCTGAGGCGCCAGGGATTACATTGCTTGATGCGCTTTTTAAAGACCTGAGAGATACAGGATAATTTAAAGACACTAACCCCATTTTATGTTAAATGTGTCAGACTCTGTTTTATTGATCTAATTAAGCAGAACTAGATAGAAGCGCCCAAAACATGAGTATGGCCAAGAAATGCCACAATCATAGACCACAGACTAACCCATGACACCAGAGGGAAAGATACAAAGAACACCGACAACCACACGACAACATAATTAAAGTAAAGCAACCAGCTCTCTATACCTCAGCAAGATGCCAACAAACTAAAAAGGACAATAAGAAGTAAACTATAAAACAAATATCAAACACAATGGGAGCAACAACAAACAATTAATCATTAACAACAGATTCGCCACCTTAGAACAGACAGCAACCGAGGTCACTGGGGTGGAAACAGCTATATGTCTTGATCCACATCTGAACTAAGGGTGAGGTTGGCACTGTGAAATTAGTTTAAGCGCTCGAGTAAAATATTGTACTGACTTTTCCAAGGCGGTACTTCTTTTGTGGATCATTTGTGTTATCTATGTCTTGTGTTTGACATGCTTTCGCGTCTGTTTATTGCTGTCGCGTGGTCACCTACTGGGGAAGGGCTTACCTTATGGCTCTTGTTTGTGATGTTTAATTGTGTTTTGTCACTTTTCCATGTGGTATCCTGGGTCAGGTGTGTTACTTGATTGTATCTTTTCCTGATCTTTGCCGTCATTCTTACTTAGATATATTTTACTGGCCAAATTTGTGCCCTAATTGCTGCCGTTGTTAAAACATTAGACCCTAGACCCAAGATGCCCTTTACATATGTTGTAAATGTTTATAGCGACATGTTGTCCAAAGGGCATCTTGGGTCTAGGGGGGCAAAGCATCTAAAAATAAACTGAAAGACACCAGTTTCATCTTTCCAATGACAAACGTCACAATTTAGGTGTATTGTGTACGCATGCGCAGAAGGAATACGGTAAGGTTTTGGAAATGAAGAGCACTTATATCCTTAACAGTTTAGCACTTTTATTTTTTTTTGAAATTCGCAATGCGTTAACTCAAAATCTGGTCTAAACGGCACCCAGTATAAAGGCATTAATGAGGGGTGGGGGTAGAAAGTGCACGTTTACACCGTATTGTAAATAGCGAATCGCTTTAAAACGTATTTTGTTGCCTACTATGCATACTTTACTGCCAAACTACACAATTTTTAAAAACATTAGGGCAATTTGAAAATTTGGTGTTTGTAATCATGTCAACTAGGGAAAATTTACGCCTTATCGCTAGAAGTTCTTAGCAATAGTTGTCGCACAAATTAACCGTTACACGCACTCTGTGTGTTGGCTCACCAGAAGTCAACTTTTGGCTTTCATTCCCTCCAGTGTTCCATTGGCGATGTGAAATATCAGAGTAAGCGTTGTTACTGTCAACTCTTCATCATTGAACCACCATGGTTTACCTATGATTCCTTTGTTGTCTGTGTTGATTTATTGATGGGTTGGAACCTCCACGTGGGCCATTCAAATGCATGTTTTAGAACCACTTCGAAAATGAGGATTAGGACTGAACCCTTGTAAAGTTAACTTAACTCCACTGGTAACGCATTACTGACCATTCCAAGTTGATGCTTTGTTGTGGTTACTTGCTGTTCTGTGTTATTATTTCATTGTCCTATTCAAGCTGTAATTTTTATTCAGTTACGTTCGAATTCAGGGTCACCACCAGTTTGGAAAATAGCTGCTTACTTGATCCATCATATGTCATTTGTTTACTCCCATCAATCTTGTTGTGACTCTTTTACCTTGTGGTTTTATGGCAGGGTTAAGAAACTAATTGTATCCGTTCCTGACATTGCTTTGCTTAATTTCCAAGTAAATAAATATTTGGTTTATTTAGATGTATGAAATCTATGAAATCTTCATTCTGAATTAAGTTAATACAGATTTCTTCAAGGTTCAATCTACATTACTTGAAATTTTGATGAGATGAACGTGTGATTTCAATTTAGATTAAGAAAAAACATAGATGGATTGGCAGAAATGTTTTTGCTTTCTGACTTTGACGCGATTTACTTTGGCTACACAGCCTCAACTAAGTAATTAGCATACGTGAAATGGGGGTGTTTTGTCAAAGAACAAGAATTTCATGGAAGTTGGTGCTGCATCCACTGGGGGAAGAGAGACAAAGTCATTGGGCCTTTATTAATAAAGCATAAGATATAGGTCATGGGTCACGGTGTTGACCAATTAGAACTTGGTTTCAGTTTAGGTCAATGTCTCTGAACCAACATAGGATTTTAAGGAATGCCTTATGCACGCTTTGGTGGTTGTAGACACAATATTTAACGAGATCCTGAAGGTGGACATAAAAATGACACTGTCAATGGAGCTTAAAATTTAAGTCTAAGTCATCAGATTAAGATGCGTGCTGACTCAAGATGTTGAGGGGATTCCTTATGCCCTATATTTGATAGTGTTAAGCATTATAGTTGATGAGAGGACAAGGGTCGACATACAAATACAAAAATACTAGCCATTGGAGCTTGCAAAATATAGGCCAAGGTCACTGGTTTAGTGTGCTAGCAAGTTCAGCATGTCAAGCAGATACTTTACGACAGTTTGATGGTGGTATGCATTAAATAAAAATCACATTTGATGCTCTTTTATTCAAATAAACTTTTACTTTTTGCCTTTGGACTTATTCTTTACAAGTTAGAGACAAACGAAAAGTGCCAGGTGTCCTCAGTCGTTAGTGCCAGGTTTCGTTCGTCGTTCAGTGTCTCTGCATTAATTTTGTTAGTCTTGTAAAATAAAAGTAAATTAAGTAAACTTGGACCAGTAGTTTTCACGCCAAATATGAGTAGTTGCATTGTATAATCTTTGACATATGAGCCACATAATGAGAAAACCTGGTTTTGCGGATTTCTAGCAGGCCCAACACGAACTTGGCTGTGTAGCTATAGACAAATAAATGTTTATAGAAAAATGAACTGATCAAAGAGATGTCCATTACAAACTGAATTGCATTTTACACATACAGAAAACAAATGCGCAGATCAGCTGTGCATCCACTGGGAAACTGATAAAGCATTGAAACAGTGACAATTAGCCTTATCGCTAGACATCTCGTTTTCGAATTTTCCAACTTTCTATGTTGGGCTCGAATTTACCTTCTAAGCTTCAAAAACTTGCTATAATTAAGAAATAGATCAGCTCTAGCTGTGAATTGTTGAGTAATAAATCACTGTTTGGAGGTCAGTTGTAAAGATCAAATCATGAGCGCACAGCACGAGTGATTTATCTTCATACAACTGACCGACAAACAGTGAATTATTACTCAACAATTCACGCAATAGAGCTGATCTATTTCGATTTTAACACACAATAAACGAAGAAAATACATTTGAAGTCTTCAGTTTCTTCCAACTTTCCGCCATTGCACTGAGGAAATTCCGCCAATAGTTTGATTGTATCGCATATATTAACATATATAAGTTACGTCTTTCCAGCTTAAAACGACGTTACGCCGTCTAAAGCCATGACTGACGTCATTTTGCAGTAACAAATGCGTCAGCTAGCGCGCGTTTTCCTCGCGCTTTCAAAGCTGTGAATCATTATTTGATATATCACGGTTTTTAGCATTGGCTCTATAGGCGAGGTGTGTTAGAATCTTGAAATAAGATATTAAACTCTAAAAATTGTGTTGACCAACATGTTGGGACACATCTGATCAGTGCCTTTTAGTTTTCACATTTCAAAATGCAGGTTTTCTTATGACATGGCTCATATATGAATTCGCATACATATGTATGTTTTGTGTATGATGTTGTACACCATTTTAAACAACACAATTCATAGGGGTAGAACCTAGATGGAAATAAAAAAAAGGTAAGAAAGACAAAAGTACAAGTATTTTAATTCATCCTATTTAACTTTTTTTATTTAACTTTTTTTACATTTGAAATCGATGCAGCTGGTAAATATATCGGTCCAAAAAGTCTACTGTAGGTTTTTCCTTTCAACCATGCTATCTGTGAAAGTATTTAAATAGAACTATGACAATTCTGTAGACGACAGTTTGACTCATTTTAATAGTCACAATTTATTTATTCTGTAGGAAGTGCAATCGAAAATAAAATGGCATTAAATGCAAACGTATCTATCTATTAATCTATTTCCACCGCCTTCCCATATCCGATACGCTATCAATTGTCTCTCTGCCTGTCTGTCTGTTTGTCTGCTGCCAAAATTTGAAGGGGTACTGGGATGCCTTCTTATCATAGAACTAGCATGCGAAAACCCAAAGCCAAAATACAATATACAAAATTTTAAACACAAAAGACAAAAGTAAAAAGCATAATCAAACCGAAAGCCTCCGGTAGTCTTTTTGACTGTGATAGTTACCGGCTGCATCGATTTCAAATATATAAAAACTAACATTACGACGGATGAATTAAAATACTTATACTCTCGTCTTTCTTTCCTCGTTTGTTCTCCATCTTGGCTCTTCCTCGTGAATTGCGTCGTTTAAAATGAGCCAGATTGTACACAAAACACTAAAGTAAATAGTTAAAACGCCGAAATCAAAAGGACATAGCACAAAACACAATGTCACATATAGGCTTCCGTACATATAAGTTTTTTATAGTTAGAAAAGTCTTTATCTTTCTGTATTTAATAAATTAATGAGCAACTGAAATTTCTTGCTCAGTTGATTAGCACATTAAAACGTTTTATAACCTCTGTGCCAGTATACTAAGGGTTAGCAAGAATAATCTGTACATGTGTATGCATATCAGTTTCCTGTTTTGTATTCTGTTCTATGGTATTGTACTCTCCATAGATTTTTTTAACCTGAGGACCATATTGTTAAAATTTCATCAGGATATACTTCAAATCCCGTTATAACCAGCTGCTTAAAAAGGCTTTAGGACAACCTTTTCAAATGGAATAATCAAAGTTTTTTTTTGTCCTCAACAGTAAAAAGAGTTCCAATTTGTAAGCACATGTATATAGGAAAAAAACCGGAGCCACTGCCGCCTTCCAAGTTTTGAGTTTCTTCCAGTAAGTAATGTTCAAGCTTTCTGTATGTCAATTTCCTGTCTTGTATTCTGTTGCATGGTCTTGTTTTCTGTAGATTTCTTCTTGAGGACAACTTGCTTCAATTTCATCAGGATTTACTTCATATTCCATTATTACCCGCTGTTTAAAAGGTCTGCAATGCCAGAAAGCTGGAATAAGTGAAGCCACTAAACCGCCTGATATAAAGAAGGCA